>KZ308555.1:344889-399001 GCA_000376725.2 Ladona fulva
ATGAGTTCTATATTAAAAATTCAGAGGTTAGGTATAGACAGTAAAGTTAAAGGTGAAGACAGTATTATTGATCGTGTAGCGTCCGATTAGTATTGTTGCAGCCATGAACAAGACTGAGGCAATAGCTAAAGATAAACTTTTCTTTACCCAGCAAAATGAAAGTTTCATCATGAGTGCGCATTAGTCTGCGAGAATATTGTGTTAGGCTTTTTCATAAAAAGAAACTTTATACCTTTCGATTTATCTTTCTCTTCTTGACACACATGAATTAAAAATGAAAACAGACGCAAAAATGTCATCTTAGAAAATAAATGCTGGAGAAAATATCAACTCGTTTTTATTTTAACGCCTAAATTCAGTAAAAAACGAATAATTTAAGAATCTATTCCACATTGCACTCTGAATTATAGATTTAAGGAAAATATGTTTGGAATGAATAAATGGATGAAGTTCATGGAAGCAGTGAAGAATTCTTATCTTATGGAAAATGAAGATATGTATGTTTAATGCATAAACATATTGATTTTACCTTAAAATTCATTTTTAAGTATAGAATTCTTAAACATATTTTCAGTCAGAAATCCCGCTGAGTAATCGACTCACTGTAAGACATGAAAAGAAAATTAACTGAAAAATTTCTCGGCCTTAAGCATTTTGTTGAAGCATCGAAATATTCTTATTGCGTACATACCTCTAAATATCTCAGTAAAACCGAAAAGAAGATTTTTATTCTAGAATGAAGAGCGTTTCATAGTAGTAGTAGTATTGTTAAAAGTTTTTCGACATCTAAGGTAATTTCGCACGTAGGCCCTCACCGGGAATCAAACCCGGGATCGCTTTCACCGATGTCGAAGGCGTTGCCCATTTGGCTATGCGGGAGGCCCAAGAGTGTTTCATGTAAACGCAGAGACTATAATAAAGATACGTGTAAGTTTTCCTGGAATAATCATTAAAATTAGCTAGATAAAGTTCTCTCGGTTTTCCGCGTTCTTTAAAATTACATTACTTTTCCTCATTGCTGCAAACAACTTCAATAGCGTTCTTTTACTGTGAATATATGTTTAAAAAGTTTTTTCCGTCGACAGCCATCTATTAACAATAACATCTGCATTCTCGTAATTAGCCATTTTATTTGGAATGTCTAGCCAACCGTCATGCCTTTCTTGAAGGAAGTTATGCTATTTCTTGCTATTAAAGTTACGATCTAAACAAGGAAATTATGTCAATGACGTAAATATTCTTTTTATGGGTGATTAGGTTGTGAGTACTGCTTTTTTGTGAGCAATGTATTTCCGCGTAGAAGTTGTGAAAATATAGAGTCGTGCTTTTTCTAATACGAGAGAAGCTTCTGATGCATAGATTAGTAGTCCTCTTTCACGTTTCCTAAATGAACTTCCCACCATGGTGCATTTTAAGGCAATAATAATGAGGTGCCAAGTGTTTGCGAATTATTTCGTATTATAGAAGATGGAGTTAAAGATGGAGTCAAATATTATTATTTTGCTTTAAATTTATGAACTTTACTTTCCATGTAAAATATATAGTTTAAAAAATTCCCTAAATTATTCTGTTCTTATTTCAGCCTTGTCCATTCATCACTATTCACAGAAAATGCACGCTAATTTGGTTCTCTTCCTTGTAAAAAAATGAACTACTAGAATTATTGTTTTAAGTGGTTATTGATATCATATAATAGAATTATTGGTTGAATGACCACATGGATTGGACACCTGCTGTGTACTAAACGCGAATTCCGAAGGAAATTGTTTTTTAGAGCTCTTACGAGGACTCCTTTGTAAGAGAAATTTCTTTCTTGTACTTTTCATTTAATTTAAATTGAAAACTGTCCCCTCCAGGCGCTCACCCAAGGAGATGGCTGACTGGCATAAACACCCACCCTCTCGAAGTTTCTGCAAGTACTTATTCAGAACCAAATTTTCAAGGGTCTTATCGATAAATATTGGACGCTGTAAACATTTCTTTATAGGTTATAATTTCTTATGATGGGAATCAATTAGTTCGCATTAAAACGTTAACGAAAGGTTATTGGTTACAATACTGAAGTTCACCTCATCCCAAGCGAAAATTCTGGATGCGCCAATGGTCCTCTCTTACTCTCGTTTTGGATATTTATATACTAAGGAAGTCACATATAAGAGAACGTATTCCAACTCTTCCAAGTCTGGATAGTTAATCCTTTCCTAAAAGGTGTTATGAATCCAATCGATTCATTACTCAAAATTTTGAAGGGTTTAGTTGAGTAAATAACAAATGTCGAGGTAAAACAGGAGAATTCTGCATGATTTGGCAACACTGCTGTTTTTGTCGCCCCGTAGCGGTACTATAGAACTTAACCATGTTTCATACGGAAATCTATAAGAAATGACCCCGCTTTGTATTGAACATGTACGAGGAATCAATGCGGAAGTCAATTTGTTTTTTTCTTACAAAAATTTGTTTATATGCATCGGAGATAGATTCATAGCATTAATGATCCAAATAGGAGCCTACAGTTCTCCGAGGGGTTCTGTATTTGCTCAAGGAAGTAATACGTCCCTGTTTTTTTAATCCAGATCTGAGATTGTAAGGATTTTTCTAACGGTGAGACGACGAAAAAATTATAAATTAAGGTCGTGAGGAAGTCAAATAAAAGATCATAAGATTTGCATTAAAATTTTCTTCGAAATATTGGAGTACCAGGATATTCAAATAATTTTATTGAATAGATTCAGGCGTGCGCCTAGGGTAGGGGTGACGAACTCAAGCCCCCCTAAAGGTTCTACACTGTAGAACCTTTGAGGGATAGAATCTACAGGTATTTTTTCAGATCTACATTCCCGAGGGTCTTATTAAAAATATTTGTACACTTACAATATATTTTTTATGGGCAATCATGTCTTATGTTGAGAATAAATTATTTTTCATGACATTGTAAATACATGTTATATGCAGACGACCTTCAAATTTATTATCATTGTCATTTGCAAGAACTTAATGATGCCATTACCAAAGTTCAAATTGATGTTAATGCAGTCTCTAGGTGGGCAATGCAGAATTTTTTAATTTTAAACACATCTAAAACCAAATCAATCATCACTGGGATTCCAAAACTTATTAACAAAATCGACCTCGATGCTATTCCCAACATAAAAATTGATAATAATTGCATCCCTTATTCCAATGCTGTTCGTAACTTGGGAATAATTATTAATAATAGATTAACTTGGCACGACCAAATTCATGCCATTTCTCATAAAATCAACAGAATACTTTACCTGTTAAAATCCAAAAGCAACATATTACCAGTACACACAAGGAAACAATTGGTCATTTCTCTAATCTTCCCTCATTTTGATTACTGCACCCTGGTTTTTGGCGAATTGTCGAAAGAATTAAGTGACAGATTACAGCGCCTCCAAAACTCATGCCTACGCTTTATTTTTAGTCTCCGCCGCGACGTACACATCTCTCCCTATAGAGCTAAACTCCGCTGGCTTGACATTGCGACTAGGCGGAAATACCTCATCTGTTCCTTTTTGTTTTCTCTGTTTAAAAATAAGGAGCCGGGTTATCTTCTAGCCCTTTTTACACATGCACCTTCGACTCGCACAATGATCACAAGAAGTAACCCCTCAAATCTTTACATCCCAGCCCATAGAACCTCTACTCTACAAAAGTCTTTTGTGGTTTACTCCTCCCATATTTGGAATACATTGCCCGACGAACTAAAGGTCACTGCTACCCTGACGAACTTCAAATCGAAGCTCTTCGACTATCTAATCACCAACTGTTAACAGACTCAAACCCAATTTCAATCAATCTCTTAATTTCTTTTGTCAATATTCACATCTATGTTTTGTACTTTTCTGTCTTTAATTAATTATATTTTGAAAATCAGCACTTTATTTTTGTTTACAGTCATATTTTCCTGTTTTGCAGCTCATGTCTTTAATTGTATGTATCACTATGTAACCAAATTGTTTATAATTCCCTGTTCTGCTTATATTATATATTTTTTTGTTTTCTGTACAACAAACACCACAAGCCAAATTAATTTGTATCTTCCTTGCTCATAGGGGTTATGGTACCTAGAGCATTATAATAAAGCTTATTATTATTATTATTATATCGTAAATTGGAAGGAGTTCAAGAGATTATTAGTTACAATCCTTAAGTTCAGTCACCCCAAGCGAAACTTCTGGACGCGCCCCCGAATAGATTAGACTAATTTATGTGAACTCACTATTAACAATCTTACTTCAATTTACCATTTGAACGTAATAAATGTTAGGTGTATTTTTGAGAACTTTTTACTGTGTCATACGTGTTTATTATTCTCGATTAACCTAGAGGGAAAGCTTGCTCGCATGAAGGTTACGACTTTACGATTAATTCAAGGTGAATGCCCGAAGTTGCGCTGCTACTGAAGTCGATGCATATCTTCTGAATAATTGTATCACTAACGTTATTGTATAATTTTTATCTGTTTTAATATAAAATTATTAAAATACTTTTAAAAAACGATTTCTATCGAGATTCGGGAAACCTTTAATGCAGCAGTCATTGAAAGGTAAGTTTATTGCGGTAGCAAATATTAGTAGAGCTAATCTAAAATAAATATGAATTCTATTCTTTTCAAATCGAAAACAATTCAGAAATAAAAACGTAGTAAATTGATATATGGACGGCGGTTCTTATTTCAGTAGTTTGATTTAACCTTACTTATTGTATTCTATTTACTGCCTATCTGCGCAGTCATCAGCTCGAAGGTTGGTTGGATCCTCAGACCCCTGCGCCGTTAGCTGAAAAAAGGTTCAGAGACTAATCCGCAATAAGAAGTATTGAGGTAGTTTACACTTGCTTTACCCAGAATATGAATAGAACTAGTTCTTGTCAATAAAGTACAATGACCTTATGAGTTATACCTGCTTAACCAGCAACACTCGAATCTTGGTTTACGTATGAATGAATTATAGGCGAGGTTAGGCATAACCTCAATTGTCAATACATAAGTTAAATTTAATATTTAAAGTTAAAAGAAAAAAATGCAACAACACAAAGAGATTTGGGTTTGTGAGGAAAAACCCTATCAACTGAAGGTTGAAGAAGACAAAAAATCCACCGGTATGGCTATTTGTGAATGAAAGAATGCAAGATGATAATTGTAAGAGTGGTCCCTCTAGACTAAAATTTGTCCAATAAAGAGGATATTTCTGTGATTACTGCTCTGTAACTTTTACATCATTACAACCATGAAAAAGTCGGAGGCAAAAGTAAATGAAATTAACAAAGATACATACACGTGTACGTGTCAACAGTCAAATGAAAAATATTCCACTCATCAAGCTATGGTACCAAGAACTATTTCCCTGTATTATTATCTTTATATTATGTATAAAGTGGCATATTTTTTGTAATATTAAGATATTTTTACTCATTAAACCACACCATCTGGCAAATATTTGAGAGCCAGGGCAATCTAAACGATACGTATTGCTTCGATAAATTTGCCGTTATTTCTGCGAAAAGTGTAGAAAGCAATGAGGATGTAGAGAAAATCGAATTTTTATTTTCCTAACTTTCGAGGCGGAACATTTTTCTGCACGTTTTCACCGTTAGTTTAACATTTTGTAGGTATGAAAAATTTGTAGAATTTTTTCCACCGATCACCCGGGAAGATATTGCGTTAAATCTCATAACCTTCATTTATTCTGAAACTTTAACTCGCATCAAAAATATTTTGCGTAAAAATTCATTTTCAAGAGAATCCCGAAAAATAGGAAGCCTTCGAAACAAAACGATGTCAACCAATGAGTGAGTTTACGAAAAACAGGAAAATACGTGATAACGGAAGTTGATGTCACGCTGCGTTGAAACGTCCTTTAAAAAACAAAGCTGACCTTCGCACACTCATATCGCGTTGTTAAAAATGGTCCTTTAATTTCAATGTAAGTGGGAACTTCACAACGCTTAGCCTTCGCGTACGATAAGTGGTAATGAGAATCCTCTAATGCCGATAAATCACGGTGTGCAAGGAGCTAGCATTACTTTCGAAAGTAATGTCTGGGTGCCCTGGAACTAGCAGTGCGAAAGACAGAATTATGTAGAGTAACGCAGGAAGTTACGAGAATATAGGTCGGAGATTTCCGTGTTATCTCGAAGATTGCGAAAGTATGATACTGTTATCAAATAAAGGGGAGATGACATTGGTAAAAATTTCGAACTCGAAAACAAGCGGAAAATGTTATTTTTGTATTTTTTCAAATATTTTGGATAGAATAATCGCAGAAATTGTTATCTTGGAATTTTATGACACAACCAAAGTACTTCTGTAATCATTTTGATGCGTAGATATCATGATAAGCTTAAATTTGTGGAAAATAGTAAATAATGGATGTGGAGCCTTTATTTTTCCGTTACAGATAACGTAGAAACAATGTTTAATGGAGGAGAAGGCTTAAAATAATTTGCTACTAATACTAAAGAGCTGAGATTAGTTCTGAGAATTCTTTCTCCGTTATAAGCATCATGGTCTGCGGTATTTTGTTTAGCATGCTTTTCATTGAAGGACGCTGCGACAAAACGTCCAAAACTGTTCATGTAATAGGAAGACAATTTCTTTAATTTAAAAATGATTTTTGATCTCATTGTTATTTGCATTGAAGCATCCATAAAAAAAGTTTAGATGTTAGCTGAAATAACTACGAGTATGTTAAGTTTTCATAAAATTTGTTTATTGGCTATCGGTTTCATTAATAATAGCTATTGTCCGGCCACAATTATCACGAGTGCTCGATATAGTTGTGGCCTGACGATAGCTATTATAAACTGAAACCGATCGCCAATAAACAAACTTTGTGAAAATTTAACATAGTTATTTCAACCATTAATGTGATGGAGTTTCTCCCAATCACGGCTTCTTCCATCAATTGGAGTTCAGATGTGTTGAGAGGTTTCCCTGAAAGTCAAATCATCAAGGTTTAAATTGACATTTACGGCATACCTTCGAATCAGAGTTTGGTGCCTTCTTGAAAGCCTTCCGAGAAATTACAATTATTCAAGGATAATTTCTTCCGTAGATGGACCTAGCAGTCAGCAACATCAACAATAGACCGTAATAATTGATGATCAATGTTTTTTCTTCTGAAATGTACCCTTATTTCTGAACAGGATTGTCATAAAATTTGATCTTCCTTGAAAACCACGCAGAATTAATATTTTGATCGCGCGCTATTCTTTGTCATAAGTGCAATAAAGATATACTTAATAACCATTTATATTGCGAAACATACGATTAGATGACCTTAGAACCGGTATACACTAAGGTTGAAACAACCAGGCGATGATGTTTAATGGCCAGAGATATATTTACATAGAAAATTATGAAGTTGGCAGTTCATATATAAAATTAATGTATGCTGTTGCCAATGAGAATGCATACTATTAAAAATATGTGGAAACTACAAGGTTTTTGCATTCTCTTTCAAAACCTTCCACAAAGTCACACCTATTCATGTGGGGTCAATTAAGCTGCAGCTGCTTAAACTGGTCACTTAAATGTTAGAAATTTATTGCTAGTAATTATTAAGGATTGTGATTCTGAGAAAGAAGATGAATTATCAGAAGTTGAATTATCCCGAAAGAGTTATTCCCATTCCTTAAATGTTCACTCTTGGGATTCTTACGTCATGGACGAAATCTGCAATTCGTCCTTATCAAAAGACGAAGATGAAACCGTGAATACAGTGCTAAAGGAATAATTACAATTCGAAAAATATAAATACACACATCAACGCATCAAGGACCGAGGGTTTTGCAAGGGCATAGAAGTCTGAGAAAGGTAAAGCTGTCCAATATACGCCTTCTTTTCCAGGATGATGTGTTTCTGGTCGAGAGGGTAAGATAGAGGCTCTAAGGAAAGGTCATGGCAGGTAGATATTCCGGAAAAAGGGAACCTTTCATTGCGGTCAGCACCAGAATACTGGGTTTCTTTCACCAAAAATACTTCACCCCCTTCTTACGCAACCAAAACGACCCGTTTATGACGGCTTGGACGGGGGTATTTTCATAAACACAAGGACGGCCAAGGTCAGAAAATTTAGCGAGAGGCATTTCAAAGTTCACCCTCTGGTTTTATTTTGAAATTTCGTTTTATTTGAGTCATTTATCTTTTTCATCCAAATTCGAAGATATAAGTTGGGATTCCCATTCTTATCGACAGATTTCACACGATCTGGGCCCTTATACCAAAATGCTTGGTTGTTGAAATTCACGCACGGTTTATTCATTCATACACTTACAAAACTTTAATAATCTTGTACATATGAAAGTTTTGACTCCAAACAAAATTGCCAATATAATTTGCGAGGAAATGTATCCTTGGGAACAAGTAGAATTTTAAATCGGGAAAAACTTCTCACAGAGATTAGCCAAGATGCATATGCAGTGGGACTTATTATATATTGGCAATTCTTGACGTCGAAGTTCAGCATATCTTTTGGTCCAGTCAAATGGGGAAAGTGTGTTTAGGTGCGGAGTAGGTGTGAAAAAGATCTGGCCTTCGGAGCGACCTTTTTCCTTTTTGTCCAAATACACTAACTCGCGGTTTTGGCTTCAAAGTTACACAAAGATAAAGATGTGTAACAATTTACGGAATTTGCAAAGTCACGGTTGCATGTCTTTTCTCTAAGGAAATCTAGCTTTCAAATATTCGGCATGTATCATCACATATCTCCAAAATCCTGGTAAAATATATTATTCATAATATTCTTACCAAAAATATTGTCCCAGATATTTTGCAACTACCGACTCTGTCATAACAATGCTGCTCAATTACATAAGCCCAGATAATGAATTTCAGTGTGGTAATTTAAATGTACCTTAAATTTTGGTTATTCTATTAAAAAGTTGGAATAAAATAATTATGATATTATTATCTAGTTCCTACTTTTGTCTTAAACTCGAGTTATGTAAACTCTAGTTATGTCACAAGACAAAGCTTTTTAAATTTAAAAATGAATGTTCAATTGTATCATTGAAATGTATCTGATTAAAATATCAATTGTAAGTCTTGTAAAATAATGTAGTTAGTGGACTTGAGTTCGAACATTGTAGATGTAATGTAGTAATGTATGTTAATTGTAGAATTTGAATAATGTGACGTTGCCACCTGACCTATTGTCATCATGCGGCGAAATTCTATAGTAATAATAAATATAATAATTAATCCACAACATATTTCCATAGGAAAGAAATTAACCGAATTTGAACTGTAAAAATAGTTCCATTGAAACAAACATTATCCAGTTTGATGTGAATTCAGTGCGGAACTTCTTGAATTCGAACTCGAATTTTAACTATGTGAACGAGGAAAAACGATAATGAAGATATGGAACCACTCTGATATCTGGAGGTGGCAGAAAAAGATCAAATTCATGATTTTGTTCCACGTTAATTCGTGAGTACAAGAATCAAATCAGTATCTTTTTGGCATTCCTCTTTACACCCCTATTTCTTGCAACCTCGATGGATGATTATGCTTAAATTATCATAGAAAGTACAGGAGGTACCACCTAATGCCCATCTAATGTTGGGTTGTGGTGCCTCTGCCGTTGTGATTCCAGTTATGATCTGAAAATGGCATTACTTCATGGTCTTTGGGAATATTTTATTTAGTCTGGGATTAAATTGACAACGTAGATGTAGTTAGACGTAGGAAGATGAAATGTATGGTTGGTTTATTTGTCAGAAAATCAGAAAATTGTGTTAATAAAAACGATGAGTTTAAGGGAACTGAATCACTGAATCCAAATGCATATCTCATTAATTTAAAATTAGACTGGAAGCTTAAAAATCCACTTTTTGATACTTTCAAAGGCTAAATACCGCTCAAGCCCTGTTCTAAATGCTCAATAGTAAAGCTTAATCCTAGATCAGATCAGAAGATATGAAGATCAGATTACCGACAGAAGCTTATCGAAAAATGAATTGGTTCAGAATGTTAATGCTAAGTAGAAGAAATTGTTATTCTAATAAAAAAACGACAAAGCCTTTCATTGATTTACAACGAAGAAATCACTAAAATCAGACAGAAGTCGTTCTTTTGGTTTAGCATCAAAAAGCTAGTAGGGTAGATCAGGTAAAGTGTTAATACACTCCCTGCCATACTCCACTGATAGCTCGCGGGGTATAAATCTAAATCTGGAATATTAAACCTAGCGTTTTCACCAAACTACGTCTCTTTTCTTTCCCACAATCGGAATTCACTTTAAACCTCGGGCGGTCCAAAATACATCCCGAAACCCCTTTAATTTAGGCTCTTCTTCGCGTGCAAAATCTAACATTAGGGGGCTTGAGGAATTCAAACACCCGGCGAGAAAAAAACACGAACCCCACGAACCCGAGTAGGTTTCTCTCGATCCCCGCTAGAGGGACGGCCAACGAACGAGACCCGCTTTCCGTATACAATCTGCCGTCCTCCTGCCTTCCTCCTCCCCCCCGCCCCCTTCTTCAGCCTCTTCGAACCCCTCTTGGGAGAACCAAAGCACTCCAGTGCCTTCGCCGAATGTGCCGGGAATGGACGAGGGTCTGATCTTCGACTGCGGAGGCCGAGCGCCCGAACCGTTGGACATCGGGTTCGAGGACCTCAGCTTCACTGCCCGCAGCTGGCGAAATAGCGGTAAGCGGATGTTGCTATTATATGGTTTATCTTGTCTGGTCCCCCATGTGATTGTAACACTTGCCGCCCGTGAGAAGAGAAACTGTGCCGGCGATCATCCCTTTCCGCATCCAGTGGTACCTGCCCATGATCACGGATATAAGTTGTTCGCTTCGGGGCTAAATGAAGCCATCCTAATTATTTGACCTCAAGAAATCTGAAGTAGTTGATCTAGGCCGAGATGAAATACTTAAGAAAAGTGTTTCGAAGGTAGGAATTAAATTGTGTGTTCCTCTTAATACGAAATCAACAACGGGTGTTTACGAAACAAATCTTATGGTTTTTAACATAACATTTCTGTGGAGAATGATCCAGATTCTGCCGAAGTTTCCTCGCAAATATATATAACTCTGTTTTAGGTTAAATTCAAGTTATAGGCGTAAGAACAGCCCCCCAGAGTATTAAATTGTAACGGTACTCGTACGTTCATCTCCAAAAAATTATCTTCTTTGAATCACAGAAATTAACTTTGGATGATGAAACGTATCTGAAAATTGACAATTTTGATAAAAAAAGAACTCAACGCCTCTTAACAGCTCGGTGATTGTAGTTTTCCAATCGAAAATGCTTCCATTAAAGGGAAACTATGTCGAATTCCCTAAGGGTTTATCGTTTAATCGGAAAACTGATTAATTTACTTTCCATCCCTTGGAAATAGGTTTTTTCCCCTCTTTGGGATTCCGTTTATTTGAATCAACGGTTGTTGCAGTTATGGAGACAACCGTTAAAATGCATGAAAAGATGTTCAGGAAGTTCATGAAATAGTGGAAAGCGTTACTTGTTGGGAGTATTCCATGTTGGGAATTAATAAAACTTAGCAGGTTTTTCTGTCTTTAGTAAAACGCTCCGTTTTAATGGAATCGGAGGCATAATGAAATTTCCTTTGTGGAAATTGAGGTATCATCATTTCTCAATGTTCTCCATGCAAATCCATAAAATTTCAAAGAAAATTTCCGATAAACCCTTCATAGTTATCGTTAATTCATTTCAAACCCTATCCGTTTAGGACACAGCGGACCGTTAACTTCCATTCAAAATAGATTCTCATATCAAAGTCATACATCAAACATTGATTCAGCGCCTTAACGTTCATNAAAATTTTTATCCGAAGTTCTGACAAATCTATCATTTCTATATCTCGAGTGAGTTGCTTTACATCGACAAGGTTTCATTTTTCAGCAACATCAGTAGCTCTTCTATAAGAATTCAAGGAAAACCTGGGAAAGGAAATCAAGTATTATGAAAATGTTCCGTTGAAGTTATGTTAAGTTGAGGCATTAGCGTGAAACTCGAAGGAAAAGAACGCGCGCGACAAACCAACCGAAGTAATTACTGCGCGGCGTGTGGTTAAATCATAATGAATTGGAACAGAAATTCTCAAGAAGAGTTCATCCCTCCAAGTTTGCTGCTTTCAACGATTCATTTTACGAAATAGTGAGAGGAAAGGATGAAGTAAAGCGAATGAAGGCTTGAGTTTTCAGTTTTATAGCTCTCTATGGACTTTTTAGTTTATTTCTGTGGTGGAAACTCTGAAAAGGAGATGAAAAACCTTGCGGGTGGAAAATTCGCCAGCCTCCGTTGAGGTGAGAATGTGTCACGAATGCATCATTGCTTCCTGACAGTGATAAAGTGATCCACGGATGATGATGGACGAGTAGGTAAGAAAACGGCAGCTCAGGAGTTCCTTGAAGAACAATTCCGTCGCCTAGTGACGTGCAGAATGGAACTAAATGTGGGAATGTCTCGAAATGTGGCTTATTCGAGCGTTATACGAACGGAATACGTGATAAACGTTATACGGAACGGAATTTCTACTAGATTCAGAGTATTACCGCTTCATAGCGAGTTTTTAAGCATCTCTATCGGCAGTTTTCGCAAAAACCTGTTGATTACTACGAGAAGATAAATCATGCGTTGGAATCTGACATTGAAAGCATGGTGTAGCACCGGTTGGAGCGCTAATTTGCTTACAGGAAATATTTTCCGCACTAGATATTCCTCTTGAAATACTTCGCTTAGTATCTTGTAGAAATTATGTAAATTGCTCAGTTATATGCTACATTTAAGTTTTAGATTCTGGTTTATTCCCCGCTAATGGGGTATGGTATTGAGTGTATTACACCAACATTCTTCCCTGATCTACGTAATTCAAACTACTTCTTCCTTTACAATTCCTTCCAGCAATTCTTCAAATAGATTCAGATTTATACCCCTTGAGCCACTATTGATGTATGGGTTAGTTATGCTTCGATTTTGGGGTATGATGAGAATAATTTTGAGTATTCACAAAAAATTTGGGGTTAAATTATGGGCTTTGGAAATAATCGCACTACTGCCAAATAACGATCAATATAATTAGTTCATAGAGTTGTTATCTTAGTCTTGAAAAATGCACTTGACAAATTGTTTGCCTGCATCAAACTTTCTTCGAATTCCTAAGCAAATTATTTTCAGCGTGTGACATACGAGTATTTTAGCAAGTGAATAGCAAAATTTAGGAATTATTAGGAAAATAATATTCAGTATTTATTCATTTATCTGAATTAAGAGAAGGATATCTCCTGTTTTCAGGAGACTTTCGCGTGTCGGTGTGTGGGCAAATTTCGCTTCTGTTTATCATTATTTCCCGAAGTGACCACGAGCATTTAAAAAGGGAGCGGCCGTAAACTTGTGATATTGTGACGTAATAACTGAAATGAATTTCAGGGACAAATTTTATATCTTCGGATTACATTCAGCTTGTATACTTACTCCTATTAATGAATGACATGGGTTGTGTATACCACGGATACATCCATCATGCAGAAGGAAAGTATTTTGCGATTCCGTTCTCGATGCATCTGATTTTAGCCACCAGCCTTTGAAGCTTAAGACAATAGCCATATATTGAAGTCATGCACTCCTCCAAGTTTATCTATTTCCTTCACTACTTTACCCTTACCCGTTACGGATGGTGATAGATGAGGTCTTTGATCCGTCGGTTGCGTATCTCGTGAGAGGAGAACGAGGCAGCGATGATGAGCGCAAAGAGAACCTGCAACAGACTGAGGGGAAACCGCACGACCTGGGTCCGTCCCTCCGTCTGCAAGACCTTTCCTCCTACCGCATCAGAAGCCGAGAAACCTCTTCCGGAACGAATTTTCCTCTTCTCATCGACGTACAGGTCGTTGACAATAGTTTTTTGTCCTTAGCTCTCGCGCGCTTTCCCAATTGCAATCCTCACTTTCGAAGTAATGGTCCTAATATTCGAAAATGTTTTTCCGATGATCATGTAAAGGAAAGGGTGTCTGATAGAAATGTTTGTTTTATGCGCATCTTCTTAGCTATGTCGGTCGTTGGATATGAGAATTAAACAGTGCTTTAGGATTGTGATAATAGAACAAAGGGTACGGATTCTATAAAGACATTTAGAAGAGACTCGAGATGCTCATGTGAAAGAAATGGTGGACTAGTAAAATAATATGCTGAAAAAATACGCGTGTCGGCTCGTGTGGCTAAGAAGATTGATATTTACGGTATATGATGCGAATAGTATGCTTATCCAGGGTTACAGAAGGAACAATAACACGCTGAAAGCTATTGAAATGTAACGATTAATGAAATTAAATAACACTTGAACACACTTAAGACTTAAGCAAGGAGACACCAGCTCTTACATTAACAAGTGGTTAGATCGTCAGTATATGATAAGGTGCTTTCATTGGTTTGAATCAGGATTGATGAGCCAGTTTCTCTCGTAAGTTTTAAAAAATCAGTTAAGTCTAAAATACCTTCGAAGATGGTCTAAGGTAAGAATTACTGAGGAGTACCTACTTTAGGTTATGAGAGGCAGGTAATGGTTAGAATTAATGTTAGGAATGATGAAAGAATCAAGCAATTGGCTGACGGATTGAAGAGCTAAAGCAAGTGAATTTCGACCCATGAGAATGGCGATAAAGCCTAAAACCTGTCACGGTAGGGCGGTTTGTTTTGACGACGGATGACGTTTTACCAATGAATTCCCAATGACGACGTCAACTAAAATACTGAAATAAAATATTGCTTTCTGTTATCTTTAGACAAAGGCGAAATCGACATAAATTACGGCATGATCATATTAGCTTGTATTTTCGCTTTAGAAGCGGGAGGAATGGATTGTAGGATCCTAGGAATTTTATACATGCTCCAGAAGAGAATAAAACTAGTTTTCTCTGCAAACGTTTTTCATACAAGGATCTATGAAGAAATAGCTGTCAGTAATGATGTTGGTATCAAAATATATAGAATACTACGAAATATTATTCTCCTTCCATTCTTGCGCCCATGACTCAGTAAAGGAAACAGCTGCTCTGATCCCTCAATGATAATATGTTTTTCTCCGCGGGTAAAAACAAGTGGTGAATAATTCCGTAAGAGGGACTGATTTCAAAGTTTAGTATGTATTCCTTTGTCCCAACTATTTTCTGCTTAGTAAAGACTGTTAAGTCGAAACTTCCACGTATTGCGAAGGATGTTTCATAACTTTGTTCCTATCTATTTTTCATAATTCCATATTAAGTAAATGGTAACTCCTTTACTTAATTCAATTAATTAATTGATGTTATCTTGGGTAGCGATAGGAGGAATATACAAATATAACGGAAAGGCAAAATAAGAAAGAGTAGCGATTTTGCCTGATTTTTTAAATTAGTTAGCTATGAAGGTTTTATGAGGGCGATCGTATTTTTATCAGCCTCTCTTTTAGACAAGAGTATGAGTTTCATTATCTTTTATAATAGAAACCACCATGCAAAATACATACAATGCTTATGCGCCTGGGTGGTCGCACTGTACTTTTTTCTTTGAGATATTTGAAAGCCATTAACTCGACAGAAACTAATCAACCGTCGTTATCAGAAGGTATTTATCGTTATGAATGGTTTAGTTGGATATTGCTGCTTATTTTGTCTTTTTGTTTAGCTTTAACTAGTAAAAAAAATTATATGCACGCAAATTATTTTCTTCCTTGGCTACCATGGTGCAGCTCCGTAATCGATGCGCCTCAAAGAACTTCCTTTCTGTCCAAACCAGAAAAAAATAGAGGAAATTACGCGTAATTCTGTCATCAGTCTAATTTCCTAACATAACTCGTTCTTTTGAGGAAACTTCCCTCTATGCCTCCTACAGTTTTTTTGAATCAGTAATACCAAACAGCCTTATGGCTTAATCCGGTGCCAGCAAGATATCATTCGGCATCAAGTATAAACCACGGTCACTGAAGTATAAATGGGCTGCCGTCCCTAAGACTTAACAAGTATTTTCTTCTTAGCCTAATCTAAAGAAATTTATTAGTAACATTTGAAAAGCTTACAAGATTTCTTTATTGACAATACTTTAGTAAAACCAGGGCCGGTCGACATTACAAGCGAACCAAGCTCGCTTAGGGCAGTAAAATGTTGGGGGCTTTGATTGTGAATCGCAAGAAAATTATGTTTTTCTGTTGCATTGGCACAGGAAAAAACAGGAATTATATTAAATCAACAGAACACGTAAAGACTCGAGAATATATGTTTGAAAGATAACGGTCCGAAACGAGGTGAAAGGGTATGACAACAACCCCCTGCCAACATGCCGAAAGTCGGCTTGCAGGGTATTTATGTAGATGTAGACATTTCTTCCCCCATCTTTGAATTATTGAAACCATTTCACAATAGTCAGTTATCAAAGTGCAGCTGAGTATCAGAATGTGGTTTTTCTCTCAATTTAATTCTGTTTGATTTAATTGTAAATCCTCCAGTAACGTATGAGGTTAGAAGAAAACTTTACACAATTTTTATCAAACGCTACTGATCACCCTCTCAGTAGGATTATTACTATCCCAAACTAATACAGGGGTTACCTCGACACACGAAGTTATTTTTGCTCTCGTTCGAAGTTCATAATCCGAAAAGTTTGCATCTCGATACCCAGTTTACCATTATATCTTTTCGATTTCTTCGGCTCGTACGTTGGAATTAATATCTTACCTAGAGGTTGAATAGGAGTACGAATAAAGTTCGCACGTGAACAGTTCGTATGTAGAACGGATCTTGAATCGATGTACACTGCATATAAATCATCATTATCATCATTATTAGCCATTTTCAATCCGACGTCGGATGTAGGACTCCCCAAGCGCTTTCCAATTCTCTCTATTCTGAGCCTCTCGTTGCCATGTTACCCCTAAATACTGAATTATGTCTCTTTTCCATCGGTCCCTTGGTCTTCTTCTTGGTCTCTTCACATCTCTTGGTATCCAGTTCAGAACTGCTGATGCCCATCGGTTGTCATTTCTCCTCGCAACATGGCCTGCCCACATCCATTTCAGTGATCTTACCTTATCTATGATATCTGTGGTCGGTCTGACCCTTTTCTTTTGTTGCTCATCGGCTTCAAGGAAGTCATTATGAGCGGTGGAAACCCTCTAAGGCAGTTATAACCCCCGAATAAGGCTAATGCATTTCTTTTTGTTTATTATTTTAGGAAGTAGTGGAGATAGGCTCTTATATTTGAAGTAATCTAACCTAACCTAACCTAAACTAAAGTAGATGATGAAGGTATAACTAAAACTAATTATTTACAGCTTTTTTTTCTTTTTTCATTCCCCATTTCCTCTTGGTGTGTGACTCCAGCAGAGTAAGTATACGTTTGGGTTCCTTGATCCTTTTCATTCTTCGACGCACAGTTGGTGTATAGTGTCACTCCTATCATTCCTTCTTGAGATTCCTGTCACTCTCCTTCTTGAGATTCCAAGCATACACTGTTCTATACTTCTTTGTATAGTCTGAAGTTGCTGGGTTATTGCTGCGTTTAACACCCCTGCGGCTGAATCCCAAGAAATAATAGGTGTGAAACATACAAATCCTCGTTATTTCCTTTGGGGGTTTTACCTTAAAGAAAGACAGCTTTTTTGTCTCTCAATGAGAACCATCTGGAGGTAGATTGTGTCACTAAGTGGAGGCTGCTGGCTTTGATTACAAAAGCATTCCTGAACAGTGCGGAATAGACGCGGCATGGTAGTTCAGTGGTTAGAAAACCCGCCCGGAAAGTGGGAGACCTGGGTTTGGGTCCCAGTCATGTCACTATTTTTCACACCTGTTAAAATTATAATGAAGAAATTGGCTCGCTAATCGCGAGAGGCTGTCAATGAAAATGTTTCAACAACTGTGTTCCAGTTACTTCTTTCTCTTACTTGATTACTACACAAACAAACCCACAATGGGACAATATAGCAGCACATTTCAGATATTTCTTGTTTTTGTCAGCCGAAAAAGACTAAGGTATTCCTAA
Source organism: Ladona fulva (assembly GCA_000376725.2). Lineage (NCBI taxonomy): Eukaryota > Metazoa > Arthropoda > Insecta > Odonata > Libellulidae > Ladona > Ladona fulva. Next base: position 362,894 of record KZ308555.1, read on the forward strand.
ATTGTGCAGAGCATTATAATCTGCAGTTATCTTTAATGTAAGCTCAGTAGAACTTCCGCTGCTTAGCAAAAGTTGAACGGCCTTTCACGTTAACGCTTCAAGTCCGTTCAGGAAACGCGCGTGAGCAGCGTTTTGCTACCACTGCGATCGCTAACTTACTTCTATGGTTTTCTAACTTCACTGTATGCGCTGCGATTCTGTATTTAGCATATAGGTCTGCGTCGGCTAATTATCATACCAGCGAGAGCTCCTTTAGCGTACAACATTCTATTGAAGGTCGAGAACTTCCGCGGCAGCTATCGCATTGAAAAGTCGATTCCTTTTTCTGAAGTTAACCATTCAACCTTTTCTCGAAATTTGATTGAAACTCTCGAATCGTGAATAAAAACACTAAGATCATTTACCAGTATTCTATTTCGGTTAATAAGATTTTTGAATGAGTGTACCTTTTTTGACAGACCTTTTCCTAATCACTCATTCAAAATCAAAATGAATCTATCCTGATACAGGTTTCAGCCAAACGTTTACAAACATCCCTATCCTGTGCCTGATCTTTCACTTGCTGGTAATTTTGTGCTCCATTCCTAGCTAAGATCCAAGTTAAATTTAAAAAATGTTGCTTTTAATTGGCTATAACGTGTCGATGATGTTTTTTCAGAAGGATTTTATAATAATAATCATAATACGACTTTATTAGAGTGAGATCGAAACTGCTGTATCTTCTTACATCTAAATATTTTCAAGGGGGGTTACGAGAAAAAAAAGAACACCGCGTAGTAATGTTTTAATTTTTAAATCTGCTTTGACAACTAAGGTAATTTTGCACATGTGTGCCCCCACCAAGAGTCGAAGCCTGGGCCGCCTCCTACCAACGGCAAACGTGCAGCCCTTTTGGTTATCCGGGAGCACAAAGAAAACAACGGTATTAAAAAATGCGCCTACATCTACTTTATGAGAAAATAAAGACTTACCTTTTTTAATACGATACATTAGCGTTATAAAATATTTAAGATACCACCCTCTTTTCTCGTGATTTACAAAATATCCATCACTTGTTTTGTGAGTGGAGCATATACGAGTATACCTACTCAAAGAGGTAAACGCTCGCACTGTAAATTTAAGATTCTAGTCCCCTTATTTACCTCAAATCATCCCCACTCCCCTCCATGATCTTTCTCAGACCCACATGAAAAAACAAATTTCAGCACAGGACTAGTTCGTGGCGAAAATGTGACCTATTCTAGGTAAGCGTCGTCCCAGCGATCATCCAATTTCTAGAAAGTGTTGCTGTCCTAGAGGTTCTTGCATACTTCAAAGATAATCGTATTGACCTTGAAGGGGTGTGTCCAAACCATCGGCGACCTCCACGTCCGGACCGAAATTTTATTTTGATTGAGATCACTTGGAGAGACAATTAATACATCCTTTCGCCAGGAGAGTAGACGGGGGCAAGAAATGAGGCTTAATGGGGGGTATTTTGGCATGTGAGGTTGGAATGTTATAATTTTGACTCTACGCCGCACAGTGGGCTAGAATCGAAAAAAGCTGGCTAAGAGGCCAAAAATAGTTTTTTTAGAACGAAAAACGTGAAACTTCGCATAGAGATTTAGAAAATATTAAATTATGTTACTTCGTAGTAACAAAATTTCATATTTTCTGAGTATCTATGCGAAGTTTCACGTCCCTCACTCTAAAAAGAAATTGTTGACCTCTTAGCCAGCTTTTTTTCGATTATAGCCCACTGTTCGGCGTTGAAAGAAATGCTCTTCAAGACAAATTACAGCCAGAATAGAACAAAAAGATTCGCATGTACAGAACTTATCACAGTTTCGTGGGCCGATGAAATATAAATGCGATAAAAGTAGTAGCATATTGAAAATAATTAATAAGAATAATTAAAAATACCAAAAATTCAACTATTGATTTCTGTTAAAATATAGTTGATGGATGAACCATGTAGAGTTCCATAAAAAGTTAACTATAATTAAGTTTATATAAGTACCCTACAAGCTGCCTTTCGGCGTGTGGCAGAGGTGCATGCACAACTCTTCCCTAATCGAATACTTTCGCGGATTTTTAACCGAAAAAATGAATTCTTGAATCGATACGTTTTAGCATCTATTTCCCTGATCTTTCTCGCAGTATCAGAACGGCCTATGTAACACGGAGGACGCTTTACATCGGCTACATTATCTGTGAACTTGCTTTCTCTGAACATATTTACTAAATTAATCCTTTGTTTAAATCTTCTAACGTCTATTGTAAAGATTCCCATCATGCACATGCATGATTAAATTGTGATTTTATTTAAGCTATAATGCTTTCTGATTGCAGAAACTTTCCGGATGTATGAATAAACCGCATTCCAATGAATTCGATAACAATCACGTTTATCGACGTTTGGCTTCGGAGTAATTTTATGCAATATTCCACTAATCAATAATTCCTACGTTGTGTATGACAATCAAGGCAAATATAAGTGCCGACATGGAGTGAAAATTATGTTTCCCAGTAGGAATTTATAATAGAGAAAGACCGATATACCAATTACGTAAGTGAATAACTGGAGTGATACCATGAATAATGGTCGATGATTATGCAGAGTTTTACCAAAGCAGTTCGATCAAAGATTAAATAATCTATCACACTTCAGCTATTGTTACATAACTCTGAATCCACCTTGAAAAGGATTATGACAATTGCAACTCGGTTGGATAGAAGTTCAAATTGGTATTATCATAAGTGTTGCGATTTTCCTCTACATTCAAATTACGCGTCCTGACGTCCAGCCCATTTCCGTATGATCTCAGCGAGTAGCAGCAAACGTTTTTTCTCAAGTCATTACCTCAATCACTTCGCAACGACCTGATCTTTCAGCGTGACTCCGCGCGAAGTACGAGCCTCTTAAAATTACGACGGGTCCATTCTGGGGTTGCCAACTCTCCCGAATTCGCCCGGTGACTCCCGGAATTGAACAGTAATTTCTCAAATCCCCCTCCTCCAGGATCGAGAATTTTTTCCTCCTGCTTTTGCTCAACTAGATTCGCTCTACAGCTTGTTCGCTAATTTACTGACTTTCGCAGCTTTTTGCGACTCATTTTCCTTTATAGTTTTACGCCAGCAGTCCTCCGCACAATCTAAACTATGTTTATCACGAGATATTCCGAAATATTTTCTTTTGATAAAGATGCTATCAGCTGATTTCTAGCATTCTTTTGTGAAAATCGCGTAAATCATCAAAAATACATCTTTGGGTTACTAGTTCGGTTGTGACCATACCACATAGTTATGGTGTTTAAAAACCAGGAATACACATTCTAAGGTATTGTAAGTTATGTTTTACATTACTTCCAGGATCTTTGGAATTTACTACTATTTGAATGATAGAATCTATTAAATGCCCGATGATGAACCAAGGGATCGGAACTATGGTCGTAGAATTAACTTTCTGTGATAAAGGTAAATTCTGATATTGCATTTTTCTTCATGCTCTTGAAGTGAACAGCTCCCGGAATCAGCTCCGCGGGAGTTCGCAACCCTAGCTCGGCCATATATTTCAAACCATGTATGCATGTAACGGCAAAACAACTCGTGGCAATTGCACCACGATAACGCTCCAGCTCACACCTCACTGCTTGTTCGTGAATTTTTGGCAAAAGCCCACCCCATTATGATGCCTCAACCACCGTATTCACCGGACATGGCCCCCTGTGATTTCTTCCTATTCCCAAAACTGAAAAAAACATTGAAAGGACGACGTATTGGCAACATTGAGGAGATCCAGACAGAATCGCTGAAGTAAATAAACGCGTGTAATCGTTTTGACTGCCAACAATGGACTAAGCTTTCAAAATGGCTGCCCCCAACAATGTACGTTAGGGACATGTGTACCAATACACAGAAAAATAATTTGACTATTGGAATTACACAGCTCGGGAAATTTGAAAATTCCGCTTTTTTTATCAACCTTCGAACATTGTTTGAGAGGCTTTAATGCTTCTATCAACCTGATTTCTGCGGTCGATTTTGACTTCCTCATCTCATACGATATCTTTCCTCACGAACTTTCGTGTTGCGAACTGTCCTACATTCGAACAATGTGGTCCTGTCAGAGTTAAAGTAAGCGAGTAAGGGTGATTCGCATGTTTTTCCAACGCTGGAAAATGTTTCATTTTTATTTTTAGCTTGTATGTTCGGAATTGATTAAAACAACCGAATTAGGACCAAGGAAAAGGTGTTCATGTTTGTGCGAGGAGGCGTACGCCATAAAACCCAAGGATTAAGATGTGAAAAATATGGCTATTCCGATAGGGCTTCCTAAACAGTGTGCAGTCGACATGGCATGATACTTTAGTGGTTAAAACACTATCCTGGAGACCTGGGTTCGAGTCCCAGTCATGTCGCTATTTTTAACATCCTTTAATACTTGTGAATGAGGTCCATTGAAAGTCAAAGTGTAGAGTATCGAAGGAATAGGAATCTATATATATTAAATAAGAAGGGTAAATATCATAAATACAATGAAATTGATCATATAAATCAATGAGCAGAAATAAACCATAATCTATTTATATACATGCACTATTGTACCACAAGTTCTGAATTCACGAATAATTTCATTTGCGATCGGGCTTTCACATCGAAATGCATTCTTGAATAAACATCCATACTTTTCAAGGAGATTTACATGTTAATTTCATCAAAGATTGCTTCCGAAAAAATTACACGTATTCCATTTATCCGCGGAGATGTTTTGTACCTATCGCCGGCACGACATTAAATTCTTTTCACAGATTTGTCATAAGCGCATGAGGAATTTCTGATCGTCATAGCTGAGTTGAGAGGAGACTCACGACTGTCTCGCAAGACCGATTCAATTTTATCGATAAGAGATGCGTGTATCGATGGGAAGGAGCTAGTCGCTGTGAAATTGATCTTAATGACGGATTCATTAGCGTTTATGTTCGCTGATCTGAGATAGAAACTTTCTCGGTCGCTGGTTATCATCTCTTATGCTCGATTGTAATTTGTTTCGTTCTTTGTAATGACTGAGATGTGTGGTGATTTTGATTAGAGATATGTTGGCTATTCATACTCAAGTGTGAAAAAAGCCGTATTCGAGCGAATTCTTTTTTAATATAGGTAGTATTGACTTTATTGCATCAGATCTTATTCATATGCACGTATATACTATTCCGAAAGGGCTTCCTAAACAGTGTGCAGTCGACATGGCATGATACTTTAGTGGTTAAAACACTGTGTTTTCGATTAATAGTTCGAAATAAATATCTCTATGACTACGAGTAAGGAAAGGTGAAATACTTTGCACGATGAAGTCGTTCGGATGTTCCCAAAAGAATAGGAAACGTTACTACAAAATTCTCTATGCCTCACAGATATGTACTCAATCAATACTCAATAATCAACAAAACAATTTGTTAAGAAGCGTTTGCCAATTACCCTTTTGTATTTGAAATTTATTTAAATGAATATTAATTTCGAGTTTCCTTCACCGAAATCTTAAAAGAAAGAACTATAATTTAACTTTGAAGTTCTTTCTTTTATAATGTGTAAAACGTGTGAAATTTCACGGAGTTACGCTTCACCAAATTAATTTCCTTAACCGAATTTGCGTTCAAATCTACGAATATATGTCCACTATTTTTTATATCGTTTCAGAGAGATGACCATTTCGTCCTAAGATTTCTAACTTCGGTCATTTTAATCAAATAATCTCGAGGTAACAAGTGCTAACGATATTTATCAGATCGTGGATTTCATTCTTTAGGCGTTTCTTTCATAATTTTACAGTGAGCGGGTAAGGGCGGTCAATCATTTTCTCCCGCCAGCAAATGAGTCCGATAAACGGTTTATCTTCTTAAAGAGAAGCGAATAGTCGGCACGCAATCGTAAAATTTTCATAAGACTGAAACTGGAGCGGAGCGGAAATGTTATAATAAGAATTTTATTGAGGAAATAACGAACATTTTTAAAATAATTTGAAAACATGAGCGTGATTCGAATCTTTATACCTTTACATATTTTAAATTGCGACATTTTATATCTATGCGCAGTCTTAAGGCGTTCCATTGAAGTGATGATAACTGTTCAAAATAGTAGCGTAGCGTTGTATAAGGCCTATCATCACAGTTTCAAGGAAAACTACCTTGTTGATACGAAATTTAACGCATCTCACTCAAAATATCTATAAATANTCATTTTTATTTTTAGCTTGTATGTTCGGAATTGATTAAAACAACCGAATTAGGACCAAGGAAAAGGTGTTCATGTTTGTGCGAGGAGGCGTACGCCATAAAACCCAAGGATTAAGATGTGAAAAATATGGCTATTCCGATAGGGCTTCCTAAACAGTGTGCAGTCGACATGGCATGATACTTTAGTGGTTAAAACGCTATCCTGGAGACCTGGGTTCGAGTCCCAGTCATGTCGCTATTTTTAACATCCTTTAATACTTGTGAATGAGGTCCATTGAAAGTCAAAGTGTAGAGTATCGAAGGAATAGGAACCTATATATATAAAATAAGAAGGGTAAATATCATAAATACAATGAAATTGATCATATAAATCAATGAGCAGAAATAAACCATAATCTATTTATATACATGCACTATTGTACCACAAGTTCTGAATTCACGAATAATTTCATTTGCGATCGGGCTTTCACATCGAAATGCATTCTTGAATAAGCATCCATACTTTTCAAGGAGATTTACATGTTAATTTCATCAAAGATTGCTTCCGAAAAAATTACACGTATTCCATTTATCCGCGGAGATGTTTTGTACCTATCGCCGGCACGACATTAAATTCTTTTCACAGATTTGTCATAAGCGCATGAGGAATTTCTGAGCGTCATAGCTGAGTTGAGAGGAGACTCACGACTGTCTCGCAAGACCGATTCAATTTTATCGATAAGAGATGCGTGTATCGATGGGAAGGAGCTAGTAGATGTGAAATTGATCTTAATGACGGATTCATTAGCGTTTATGTTCGCTGATCTGAGATAGAAACTTTCTCGGTCGCTGGTTATCATCTCTTATGCTCGATTGTAATTTGTTTCGTTCTTTGTAATGACTGAGATGTGTGGTGATTTTGATTAGAGATATGTTGGCTATTCATACTCAAGTGTGAAAAAAGCCGTATTCGAGCGAATTCTTTTTTAATATAGGTAGTATTGACTTTATTGCATCAGATCTTATTCATATGCACATATATGCTATTCCGATAGGACTTCCTAAACAGTGTGCAGTCGACATGGCATGATACTTTAGTGGTTAAAACACTGTTCCATCTAGTTGTGTTTTCGATTAATAGTTCGAAATAAATATCTCTATGACTACGAGTAAGGAAAGGTGAAATACTTTGCATAAGTCGTGCGGATGTTCCCAAAGGAATAGGAAACGTTACTACAAAATTCTCTATACCTCACAGATATGTACTCAATCAATACTCAATATACTCAATAATCAAGAAAACAATTTGTTAAGAAGCGTTTGCCAATTACCCTTTTGTATTTGAAATTTATTTAAATGAATATTAATTTCGAGTTTCCTTCACCGAAATCTTAAAAGAAAGAACTATAATTTAACTTTGAAGTTCTTTCTTTTATAATGTGTAAAACGTGTGAAATTTCACGGAGTTACGCTTCACCAAATTAATTTCCTTAACCGAATTTGCGTTCAAATCTACGAATATATGTCCACTATTTTTTATATCGTTTCAGAGAGATGACCATTTCGTCCTAAGATTTCTAACTTCGGTCATTTTAATCAAATAATCTCGAGGTAACAAGTGCTAACGATATTTATCAGATCGTGGATTTCATTCTTTAGGCGTTTCTTTCATAATTTTACAGTGAGCGGGTAAGGGCGGTCAATCATTTTCTCCCGCCAGCAAATGAGTCCGATAAACGGTTTATCTTCTTAAAGAGAAGCGAATAGTCGGCACGCAATCGTAAAATTTTCATAAGACTGAAACTGGAGCGGAGCGGAAATGTTATAATAAGAATTTTATTGAGGAAATAACGAACATTTTTAAAATAATTTGAAAACATGAGCGTGATTCGAATCTTTATACCTTTACATATTTTAAATTGCGACATTTTATATCTATGCGCAGTCTTAAGGCGTTCCATTGAAGTGATGATAACTGTTCAAAATAGTAGCGTAGCGTTGTATAAGGCCTATCATCACAGTTTCAAGGAAAACTACCTTGTTGATACGAAATTTAACGCATCTCACTCAAAATATCTATAAATATTCTCGTTAAACAGTAAGAGAAATTAAAATTTATTAAGAGAATTTTAATTTAATTAATTAAAATTAAAGGAGAAAATTAAAGTTTCTTTGAAAANATTAAAAGAGAAAATTAAAGTTTCTTTGAAAAGTGATGGAAAGCAAAATATATTCAATCAACGACAAAATATGAATTGCCTTGAGTCACACCATTTCTGTCTAATTAATCGAAAAAAATGATAAGCTCATGGTCATCTCTTTTGCTTATTGATCTCCAGGGGCAAAAATCTTACATTATCATCGCTTTCACTCGAAAATTAGTCGATCATGACATTTAGTTTTGTAATAACAGAGAAGACCTATTTCTAAATACAGTGGATTACCTCAAGTAAACTTTTCTGTTTCTTTATGTCCGCAAGATCGTTTAGCGATGATAACCCTGTATTTATTGCGGACAGATACCGGAAGAATTTAAAAGGCTCCCATATTTTGAAGTAGATGGAAAATAATAAACTTAACTTAAGTCGTTTCAGTTTGAGGCTCGAAACTTGAAAATTTTGTATCTCGAAACACAGTTTTCCATAATATGGGAACTGTTCGTTTTTCTTTCGTACGTCAAAATTAAGTTCGTATCTAGGGGAAAAAAAGAAAGAAAAAAACGCGATTGGGATTCGATCGTGAATCGAAATACCACAGTACCTATGTATATACGTTATCGATGATAAACTATTTTTGAGTTCAATTTTTAATTGATTTTTATTCACGGATGTTCGAAGTGAATGTTGCCTCTAGCATTAACTAATAAATAGCTATCGTGTAGGCGAGAAACGATTCTGATTGGGATAAATTGAAATCTGTGAAGATTTTTGTACATGCATGAAAACCATGCTGCGGATTTTTGGGAGAAATTTCTAACTTTTGCCACAAAGCTGTTCTCATGGCCATCAGGAGTCATACGAGTTGGGAAATATGAACTCTATAGATGTCTTAATAACTGAGTTTTTACGAAAGGAAGGAAAGCGATTACTCAGGATGTTATTTAACTGATTGGTAGGTATTGTCCTTGGTCTACATTTAGAGGATGACCTCTCTGGTGGATTTAGTGTCATATCGTAATTCCAAGAAAAATGGACTCTTTAGTAGTTGGAAGAGAATGCTTCGAAAACTCCTGATAAATCCTTTCCACAGATAGATACATTTCCAATTCAATACTGGAAACTTGCCACGGATGACGAGGTAGTTGTTTCCGCGTCAGTGAAATAATTAGCTGGTGGCACTTTCAAAAAATGTCTATTTCAAAGAAAATGAAACTGTTATATTATGCACAGGAGTTCTCCCTTGCTTCACAGTTTCTTCACACTATTCTCTGCTTCGACATTTTATTGTAGGGAAGAAATTGAGCGCCTATTTTTTATCTTACAACTCCGATTATTTCCATAACTTTTATAACCTTAGGCATGCTTAGGTTTTCCAAATCCGGAATTTTTTCCAACTGTTTATTTTATCGAGAATAAATACTAATATACAAGTATTATTCAATCCAAGATCGCATATTACGCAATGACAAGAGTGGCTATTTGAAATGTGTGTATCATGAACGTAAAAAATGTTTCACTTCTTTGCTGGTCTCAAGTCGAAATCAGTTTCAAAAGTTTCTTTTGGTTGGCGTTTTGTTTCATATTTGAAATAGTTAAACGACCGTTAACTTTCCACCTCATAAGAAGAACGAGGAGCAAGATAAACGGTTTAGATAAAATAAAGTAAGAAAGTGTAAGACTACCTACATTTTACAGGTTTGAATAGTGAGAAGAGCGGGTGCGCTTTGGATAAATAATGAAATTAATAATTATTAAAAAACAGTAGAACATGTAAGAATATTTTTCAAAATATTCCTTAGATAAAAAAGTTAGAATTAGAAAATTATAGAAATTTTCTCTTGCGAAAACCTCCCAGGGTGAGATTTAAAATTTCTGATCATGGATTAATCCAGAGTCTGCATACCTATATCTCCAAGAAATCCTGCGGCATTTCAATCCCGTTAGTATTGAATAGTTATTCATAAATAAATCTGCACCCCTCTTAAGATTTGGGAAAGAATTTAAGGTGGTGACCAATATCGTAATTTCCCAGGTACAGTTTTAAGATCGCGTAAATAAACGTCCCTTTTCCGTCTGTGGTAACTATTAATTTTTACTAAATTTTACTTCCATTCAAATAAATTCGAATTATACATGATTAGCAGGAGGATTCAGCGTGGTTGGAAATGGTTTACTCTGTCATAGCCCTTGAGTTAAGCCAACAATATCGTCATTGAATGTTATCGCTGGGGTCCCAGTAATCATTTAGAAACGTTCAATCTTCCGGTTGAACAATAGATTTCCCCTTCAGTTCTTCCAGAAATCGTTATTCGGCGACGTTCCTCTCCATCGAGTGATGTCTACACGAATGGTCTTTGTCCCGCCGTTCCTCACCTTGTTACATCAACAATGATTTCCCTTTTCTTTTTTTCGATTTCAATGATCCCGATTCGTTTGGCGAGGAACCAACCAACCTTCGTGAACGGCCTTGAGCCTGTCACGAGGAAATTTCACTTGAGAGCAACGAACGCTCCACAATAATGGCTTCAATGCTCCTCGTGTACCTGTGCTTCCTCTACACCCATTACAGCCATATCTAACTTCTTCGTTTCGGTCAAAATACTATGAATCACCTCACCGCAGAGAAGCGGACATACAGGAGAAAATTAAGAGGAAAGATTTAACGGACAGACTCCGTGAGTTGGCTTTTTAGAGGTCGCATCTTTGCTTTTTCCCCCCTTCGCCTACGCCATGAGATCTGCAGTTCATCAACCGTTATAAATCTCTGCAGCGATTAACGGTTCCGATAGTCCCACATGAGTATGCCTATTTCATTTACAGTGCGCCAATAGATGCACCGCATTTTAACCCTTCGCATAATGGTCGTTGATTGTAAACGAAATGCGATTTTTTGCAAGTAGCAATTATTTTGCAAGCGTTTTAAAATTTATAGCATGCGGAATTATTCTCTACCATTGTGGCATTTTGCAAGAGCATACCTACATTGTGGCATTTTGAAGTCGGCTCTGGAAGAGTCTTCTTGTAGAACCCTCAGCGACAATGCATAAAATTCGCACAATGCCATAGCGTGTGAATATTACGTCTTTTTAACCATTGTAATGGTACAATTGCAAGTAGATTTTGTGAAGAAAGGGTCAGTAGGCCTCAGCGCCGTAGATTTATCGCTAATTTAATGATGAAAGTGAGGTCAAATCTACTTAAGTAATGGACTGATGTTGTGTGCTAACAATATCAAATATTTGCCGATCAAAATCAGGGCCGATGTTTGCAGATATTTAAGGATCAGAATTGGCAAAATTTGAATGCGGTCACATGCGTATGTTAACGGATATTATGCTGTCAAATTTGGCGAGTACGAACTAAGGTTGAGCGCAAATGTTAGAGAAGATTTGTCGGTTGAAATCAGCGAATATAAACTGCAGTCGTGTGCAAATATTTGGCATCATAAATCTGGAAACAAGAACCACATATTTCTGCAAACGTGTCAAAACTATACGAAATTTATTACTTTGTTTTTTCCTGTACTTGATTGACTAATTTTGCATCAATTTTTGACCTAACGGACGAATTGATGAAATGGCCACTGCCTTTCTGTTGGTTGAAATTGGTTCGAATTCTCGCTAATCGCTGATTTGTTTCGTAAAGCATTGAAGTGTAACGTCCTAGATTCTAACTGAGGATGAAAGTATGTACTATAAATGATGGTCGCAAACATTTGTCCAATTCGAGACGTCCCATTGTATGCGGTGTTGCCTACAAGTATTCATATTCACAAAGCAGCGAAAGTTCGGATTTTTATATTCTTTGATCTCTCGTGCTCAGAATTTCTAGAGCCGTTTAAAATTCCTTCTTATTTCGTTTTCGTGACATTGTTACCAATCAAAGCAAGGATATTTTTTCTTGCAAACTCAACTGTTTGCGTCAACGTAGTTTATAAGTCGTATAAATACTACACTAGTCGTAGTCCAGAAATATGGAAATCAAGTTTTTATTTTATGATAATTTATAATGATATCCTAGATGTGTAGATGCAGAGAAGTGGTGTCGTGTCGTGTTAAAATCCTGTGGAAAAAAAACACGGTCACTTATCCTTTAAACATGGAGTATTTCCACAAAACGTAGCCAATGTTCGCGAGCATCTTAAGTGTTTCTTTTAGGGACTTTGTTTTATAGGAGAACATGCCTAACGAATTCACTTACGCAAGTAAAAAATAGAATTACAGTGTTTTCTCATATATTATATAAGACGCTCCAATGTATCTGACGCGCCTTGATTTTGGGACCCGAAAATTGGAAAAAATGCATAACAATACTTACGTAAACATAATGTAACAAGTACGAAACAATGAGCGCGAAGAAACAAGCACAGGCAAAAACTATCAGCAACTTTGCATTGTGGTGGTCTGTGTAAGCATTTGTAGCATTTGAAGTACTTGTATGAAACAAGTCTGCTACCAATATATAAGGCGCACCTTTGTTTTAGACTGAGAATTTTCCGAAATACTTCCATTGTAATATTTTCTATCTTACATCTTTTGTATAGTTTTACTACATCTTCTGTCTTTCATGAATTAGTATCTCCTATACCCTTTCGTTACATTTTCTGTCCCTTTCCAGCTTCCTCTTCATAAATTTTCATTTGTCTCTTCATTCCATTATCCTTTCTCATTCGCCGTCCTTCGCAACAATATCACGTGCTTCTTATTCCACTTCCAAGCTGTGATACTTTAGAAAGCATTCACAAGGTTCATGACTATCTGCATCTTTATATACGCCGTTTCTGACCTCTAAATAAATGTACTGTTATTCGATCTGAAACACATTTCATTTAGTGGTGTTTTGAATTCCACTGGATTCGTCTTTTTTCTCGCAAAACCATCGCACAGGTTATATTCATCGATTATATAGATGCACACTTGGTTAGTGTGCGTATTCTCGTCTTACATAAGCAGGTCTTTTAATTTTTCTATCCAACAAGGGAAAGACCACAGGCGCTTAATACGGAATCGCTCGAGATTTACAGGGTTTGTTTCTTGTTGTAAATTAACAGACAAGAGTCCGAATTTTGACGACAATAAGGATTTTTTTGTAAAAAATTTGCATATGAATATAGGAAGGTTCAACCACATAATACACGTGAATTAACATGTAGATCGTGAAGTTTTCCATGTAGAAAAACATTTTATTGCCTTTTTAACCAGTAAATCACTTTTTCACCTTTACATTTCAACTTCTTACCTTACAAAATATAATAATAATTTAATAAAAATATCCCGGAAAATATGAGAAAAGATAGATAGATAGATAGACTCTTTATTGGCGAGGTTAGACCCATATGGGCCTCTCTTCCACCTAACCTCGTATGTCATTGCGATATGTACAGAATATAATTATAACTAAAAGAAAGAATGCGGCGTGGGAAAAAAATTGCAACTGAAGGTTGACAAAGAAAAAGGGAAGTTGAGTAGACGAGAAGGCGCAATCCGCATACATAACTAGCTGTCGGCTCCGTATTTAAAGATAAACTGCAGTATGTATGGCTTTCCTCCAGGTTATCGAAAATTAGAACCTCATTCGTTAATGTAAATAAAGTTTTTCTCCAAAGAAATCCTAAAACAAATGTTCGTGGAATGCAGCAACCTTCTTGTGTTGAGCTTGGTGTCGGAAATATTTAGGTTTCGATTGTTTTTATTTTTACCATCCACATGGTTGCAATAAAATAAAAAACCTAGAAAGATGGAACGTAAAGATGAATGTTTATTTTTTCATTTTTCAAATCAGGACGGTGAGGTTGGGTACCATTTGGAAAATATTAGCATAACAGTAAACTGGTACATACACTTGTAGATATGTACTAGTAAAAGTTCGATAATGTTATTTAAGAGAGTAAATATATCAATGAAATCGACATTTTCAGCCGTTTCGTCTTGGAAAGCCAAGTCACAAAAGACAAAAAAAAAACTACTTTTTCACTCGTTTTATTAGTTGCGACCGGTTACGCTAACGGAGTAGCATCGTCAGGTACAGGAAGCATGAGTACGTAGTATATATAACAGAAATGAGCGGAGGAGAGTTGGTTTTTCATAAACGAAAGGTTGTTGGTGCCAAAATCCGTTCATGTGTCTATTAATTTAGAGCAAAGAACATATCTCCAATAAACATATCTCCAATAAACATATCTCCAATAAATACCTGTTATGCACCTGTGGTGTCCCCTTGTAAGGGCTCGCCAATCACCTCGGTTTATTGAAGGATTACCACGTATAATTCATGGTGAGTACACTCTTCCGCTGCGCTTTATATTAATTTTCCAGTGCTCACGAAATTTCGATTCCTGTTTCGTGATATCATATGGCATCGGTATCTATATGTGTACCCTCGATTACTAATTAGATTCACTTCATCCGTCAATATGTTTGATTTTCTTCATTAAAGGTTGGGAAGGTTTTTTAATGCCCCCAAACAAAGGAAAGGTGACATTGCACACAAATGCGTGCTATGTATCTATGAAAATTCCTAAGAAGAAACGCAATTGAAAGAAGTCTGATAGGACTGAAGCCATAAACCTGGAATCTGTTTTTTTTTAGGCAGGTGCTTAAGTCAGTTAAACTATCGAGCCAGAACATTCAGATACACCGTTTAGTGAGACTTTGTAGACAAGGGCGAAGTGGTTCGTCCGACTTTGAGGCATCGCTCACGGCCAGCGTCCTCATTAAGAAACCGGCCATTCAAAGTGGCGCAAATGAGAGACCCCTTTAAAGATAACAGAAGGGAAAGGGTGATATGTATCTTAGCACGTAAATTCGTGCACCCACGAAAATTTCCAAGGAAAAACGGACATGAAAATATTGTGATGGGATCGGGACTCGAACAGTGAAGTTGAGTAAAGCATCCACCCGGAAAATGGTAGATTACAATTGCGAGTTCTGGTCTAGTCAGAAATTTTTCTCGCTCGTTTTTTCTTTGGAATTCTCCAAAACGAATTTGATGTTGCAATTCGAAGATCCATATAAAAATTCACCCAGTATTCCAGAGAATTACGAGACTTTGACGACATTTCTCTCTCCATCCTGATACCGATCTAATTGAATTTCAATTTAATAAGAAATAACTGGGAATCAGCTCTCAGCGATCGATTCTTGTCGTTGTTGCAGCATTTTGGGTGGCTGAATTCTCTTCGATTCAACGCTGCGCTGGATGAGCTGAATAACAATGCGCTGAATAACAAATTGTGAGACGCAAGAAGGAAAAAAGCGAAGAAAATTTCTTTTGGAGACCGTTATATCACGAGTTTCTGTAAGAAGACATTTAATCAGGATCACAACCGGTCGGTTTTCTATTTAGCAATTTTCTCTGGATGTATTTTTGTGTATTAAAAAAACTATATCAGCATTCAACTGGGACGAACAGAAAGTAATAATGTACGGTTACACACGATATGTATGTATGTACTCTTTAGTTTTATTGTATTGGAATTCTGAGCTGTAGTGCGACATTTATTGTCTGTTGTTTATGTATGCTTATTGTATCTAAACTGTCAACGGGAGGTTTTTGGAGGGGTCCTGGTCCATCGACCAACTTGCAATGATTATTAAATAAATATAGAGGGTCAGTATTTCATGTAACTCACATTTATATTCAATATGTAGGAAATGACTTGCTTGCAACTTAGGAAATCTTGCTGCCATAGTCTTTTGATGTAGATTCATCATTCTGTTATCCTCAGGGCTGACGGAATACATTTAATTATTCTTTACCATATTTGATTCATGGTCCTTCTAAATTTTATTTATTGTTGCTCTTTCTTTTTATATTAAATTCACATCATTTTTAAAGTTTAACAGAACGTTTACATCTATAGTTCATTGTGAAAAATCGTTTGTTTACTGATGATTATTCTCGCTGTCAAGTTTCTACTATTTATTTGAAAGTTTACTTGTTTCAGTTCTAAAAATATTAAGAAAAATCGCCGTCTTCATTTTCAGTTTTCCCTAAGAGAGTACTTATTTATTTCTGTTCTGTTACTTACCTACTCCTAGTATTTTCTATTGCATTTGATACGATCCCAATCATTGGAAGTAGCCAAAAAGCTGTTATTAAATCACAGTGTGTCCAAAAGTTTTCTTCATTTGAGGTAAAGTATACTGAATGAACTGAATGTAACGCAGGCCAGCATAGCTTACTAAAATGTAAGGGCCGCTTGGAAGAAAAACAAGGTACGGAAAAGGTCTTGGGCTACCGTGAAGGATTTTTAAATAATGAAGGTTATTTTTATAATTTACAGAGAATATTTCTTTAGAGATAAAAAATACGAAATCTTCTGGAGACTGAAATTCAAAGCTATATATACTATTATACGGGTGGCAAAATTAAAAATTTATCCATTTGTTTCTAAAAGTTTTTGTCAGTAAAGGATTTTAATATCGATAAAGAAGTATTGACATTATCGAGAACATTTTCTGGAATTGGGTTATTATCAGATTAAAAATAGCCCTTATTATTCATCACACTTGATATGCTAGATTTTACCCTTTCGTGTAATTTGGTAGCACAATACTGGGTGGACTATAGAGCAGAATCGAGTGACAGAGTGCCAAGTGAATCAAATTAACAAAATGCTCATCAATTGAAAGAATAGCACTACATTTTTGAGGAAATAAACTTGTATTTTTACAGTCATTGAAGGCCTTGATTTCCAGACATTCACTGAATGGAAAACAGGTGAAACGTGAATGAAAACGTGCGCTCGTTGAATTCCTATAATTTTTTTCGCGTTACCGGCCAGTGAAACTACCCATTGATGATATACAGGAGGGATAAAAGGGCAGAATGAATTATTTTGAATGAATTTTTTCTTAGAAATGGAGCTCTATCTTAGATTGTATGGCAACACTTACGTATTGAATTCATTAAGTATAATGTTTGTGGAATTACCGAGGTGGATTAGATCATCATCTAACACGTCAGTAATCTGGCAATCAGACATCTTGGCAAACGAAAGGAACTTAGATATGACGTCAAAGCTTCTAATTATCGAGGGAACAAAACCACACTGATATTTATTACTAGAGTTAAACGTCATATCTAATTATGGCCAGCCGTATTTTTCTGATCAAATAATTACGACTTTGCGATGAGATGATAATCTGCGCTCACGTATTTTCTCCGTAGAAATACTAACGTAGAGAGCAATAAATTATTGTTCAAGTCAGCATTTTTTATCATCATATTAAAATTATTTTTTAATTAACCTTTGACTAAAAATCATATTTATTACTGCCAAAGAGGTGTTGAATTATACGTAATTACTCTCTTCCGTTTGATAACTATTCCTCATCACCTTAAGTTATTAAAGATTTCCTGCATTTTAATACTTTTCTTTCCCTTGAAAGTGAATAAACAATCCAATTTTGTCATTATTATCGCCCATCGATGTTTACTAAATAACTCTAGATGCTCAAAATCATCTCGTTTTATTTAGTACCATTTAGTTGCGAGGGTTAGATGTAAGAAGAGACTAATTAGTCTCAATCTCGCCCATAAATAAAGACGAGTTATTATTATTATTATTTAGTTAATGTTAACTTTTCTTCCATCAATGTGTGAATAGCGCAACCGTAGTATAAGAGAGTTAACTACTTCATAACTCCTATCCTATGCATATGTATATAAATTTGTCTCGTTGCTAGAATTGACAGAAAGTATACATATGATAGTACATAAATATAGATAGCATACAAATAGATGATACACTTATCATCTGTTCTTTTATACTTTCATTTTTTATATGCATGATTCATGCTCTCGAAAAACAATTATCGCATCATTTACCTTAGAGGCCGAACTAAACGATCGCTGCAAGACTTCTTTTATTTCAATTCGCTTGGAATTATTTGATAAGTTTTCTTCTAACGATTAATAATCGTTTTATTTTCGAACTGTTATCTAATTAAAAAATCCTTGTCCTCTTTTTGCATTTACGCAACGGAGGTAATATTTTGGGCATGAAAATATTATGTAATTCACAAAATTTCAATTATTTGATGTATTTTGAAAGAAGTTATTCTAGACCCACGTCAAAGAATTGATAAGGCTACTTTAGTGCTACAATACATCAATGTTTAATGATAAAATTTCAAAGATTTGCCAATAAAAACATGATTGAACGTTTTCTGTATGCGATGAAGAAAAATGAAATAAAGCCGATTTTTTCAATTCAGTTTTATCATGATGATGAATATCTTCCAAGCTGTCTCAATGCACTGAAACAGATATTGTTTCTCCTTGGGAATTTTCCTAGACGCACGACTTATCGTGCCAAGTACCTAAAATCCTTTCCTTGTTTGTTAAGTGATGGAAGGTTTTTCTTAAAGAGGAAATATTAAATGTTAACCCTCCTTGAGATATTTTGGAGGAAAAAGAGATTATTGGCATTGGTTTGCTGGTATGTCACGTGAGACTACAGTAGAATTCGGTCAATACGCATAACAGATCGTTGAAAAGCGAGAATTACGAGATATTAGAGTTTGACTGACGAAGTGTTTGAGGTATCCACCGATAAAGAAAAATTGCGCTAAACAATTTATTGTTGCTAAAAATGGTAACTTCTCGCTATGGCAACAGGTGCCGAATTTATGGATTTATGTTGCGGAAGATAGCCAACTGTGAGAGCATCGTGTTTATTTTCCCTAAGAGTGTTCTCGCTTTTGAATCTGGCTCTTCTTGAAAAGTTTTGGGTAGCAAGTCTATAGTTTGAGGTAACACAGCCAAATTCAACTTTCACTTGTTCAGTTGTAACCTTGCAAGCAAGAAAATCTACTTCCGACCTATCTATTAGTTAATATGGATCAGTTTTTTTAATTCGATGTTTTTTCTATCAATTCGTGCAAATTACGAACAAATCACCTAACAGGGAGCTTCTTATGTATCATTTATGGTTGAATGGAACAAGCAACACAATCCCTGTCAAGAATGAAAGATTGCGTGTAATAATTGCTATTTTGGCTGAGGATTACGGTAAGAGATATGTGAATTGCGGTGACTCGTGACCTTTTCCTCATAAAGCGAGTAATCTACGAGCAGTCATGCGCTACCAATTGTCCAGTCATGTCTGTTGAGTGCCAGTGAATACATTTATCGATAGAAGTATGATGTGGCGAAAAATTGTCATTAGATTACTGAAATTATTGTAAGGCATTAAAAAGATCACGTCATTAATCTTGAGCGTATGTGCCGTCTTCTTCTCGCGTTACTTTTTTATAAGATTATTTCGTAAAATTCCATGAATCATCATTGAAAAGAAGACGAGGAAGTTACTAAGTGACAGTGTTACTCGATCGAATCTTTGATCGTAGGTTAAAACATGCACTTTCTATCATTAAGGGTAATGCCCAATTCATAAGTCAAAAACTCTGCGATATTATACACCTCCTTTGTACATAAGTCAATATGAACCAAGAGCCAATCATCTAGATATGGGATGAGTATTACACCGAAATTTAAACGCACTTCTTTTGCTACTTCCCGCGCCCATCTTTGCATAATGGCCGGTGCAAGTGTATGGCCCATTGGCATACGTAAGAATTTATAGCTTTTTCCCTGTATTCTGACTCCGTAGAATTCTTGTTGCTCTGGTTTGATCTGGATCTGGAAGAAAGCGTCCGCCAGGTCGAGTTTAGCCATTTTCGCCTGCGGTCCAATACGCGTGATAGCTTTAACCGCATCCAAAAGTGAAAACTTTGGCCTGTGATAAAAGCTGGTCCAGGGAGATAAGTCTAAAATTATCCGGGGCCTCCCGGAAGACTTGGCTATTACATTGAAACGGAAGGCACATTTCACGACACTTTCTTGTATGATCCCTTGTTTGAGTAACACACTGATCATGTACACGTTTTCTTCCGTATCACGTGAGTTGAAGTAAACATACGGGGCATCCACTGGTTTGGGCAAATCTGCTCCACGGAAGGCAAGGCTGAACACTGACATGCTTTCATAAGGATAAGGCTTAATCGCACTCAGTTGCACTATTTCACTTAGTAATGGTAGTCTCAGTTTTGGAGGCTCCTTACCTGGGAGGTTAACAAACCCCATGCTTCCTTCTGGTGGATCGGAGTCACTGATCTCCGCATCCGATTCATCTTCCGTGTCGGGTTCCGATGTTGTCTCTGGCATGTCGACCGGATCAGCTGGCGGTCCAGAGCCCTCCCAGTTGAGTAGGTCCAGAAGCACCAGCTGATCTTCCACGTCCTGGCTTTCAGCAGGCAGTTCCGGAGGCTCACCGTCTGGCGCGGGGAGCTCGCCTTCCCCGGTTTGCGAGTCCCCTCTGACTGGTGGGCTGAGTTCTGCTCCATTGCGTGGATTCCCAAGTTCGGGCCGCCGCTCTCTGTGTATATGGTAATTCCCTCAGCGGTGGTGCAGGGGCTGGTCTGGTCAACAATCTTTCGGGTACTTTAGCCTGTTCCTGGCCGATTCAATCCTGCTGACCGTCCCTCCAGGACCGTCCCTCCTTTTATGCCTGGCCAACAGGATTTTCTGGCGGTATAAAAGGGGGGCGCCTGGACGAGCGGTTAGTGTGGTTCTGAATTCGGTTGGGAGCGGACCCCAGATCATCGCTCCAACCTAATGGTTCATACGCGTAAAGGAACGCGAACCACTCCTCGATCAGCCCGAAAAGTCAGATCGCGCTCTGAATCGCCGCATACGAGCTATACGAGACACACGGTGGCGACACGAGAGGAGGAAGTGGGCATTCGAATGCCCTCGCCCATAATGTTCCAGAGCTCCCCAGAACGGGAACCAGAACCGGAGGCACCGGCGTGGGCACGTGGACTATTTGCAAGATTAGCTGAGAAAATTGAGACTATCGGCACCCGTGTTCAGTCGTTAGAACATTCGCAATCCACCGCCTCCCCACCACCATCCGTTAGCTTTCAATCCTTTCGAGGACCAAGCCCAATTGAAGAGTTACCGGACGACAGTGAAGTGATTAGATTAGCAACCCTTGTGAAATCAAAATGTGATAGTGGGAAAATCCGTCAACGAGATGTATACGAAATCCAGTTTGTGCTACACGTCCTCTCTTACTGGGAGGAGTTGCCCCGCGAAGTTAAATTGTGGATTTACCATCGGCTACGTATTCTTGGTATAGCAACGCAGCACGGCTGGACAACGGCAAGCCAAGTGGCGACGGAGCCATCACAAGAGTTGCTAAAAGTACCCGAAAGATTGTTGACCAGACCAGCCCCTGCACCACCGCTGAGGGAATTACCATATACACAGAGAGCGGCGGCCCGAACTTGGGAATCCACGCAATGGAGCAGAACTCAGCCCACCAGTCAGAGGGGTCTCGCAAACCGGGGAAGGCGAGCTCCCCGCGCCAGACGGTGAGCCTCCGGAACTGCCTGCTGAAAGCCAGGACGTGGAAGATCAGCTGGTGCTTCTGGACCTACTCAACTGGGAGGGCTCTGGACCGCCAGCTGATCCGGTCGACATGCCAGAGACAACATCGGAACCCGACACGGAAGATGAATCGGATGCGGAGATCAGTGACTCCGATCCACCAGAAGGAAGCATGGGGTTTGTTAACCTCCCAGGTAAGGAGCCTCCAAAACTGAGACTACCATTACTAAGTGAAATAGTGCAACTGAGTGCGATTAAGCCTTATCCTTATGAAAGCATGTCAGTGTTCAGCCTTGCCTTCCGTGGAGCAGATTTGCCCAAACCAGTGGATGCCCCGTATGTTTACTTCAACTCACGTGATACGGAAGAAAACGTGTACATGATCAGTGTGTTACTCAAACAAGGGATCATACAAGAAAGTGTCGTGAAATGTGCCTTCCGTTTCAATGTAATAGCCACGTTCCAAGGAAAAGTCCGACCGACCTTTTTGAAACTTTGTGTTATTATTGAAATTAATCCAGTCATTTACAGCTGAAAGTCTTAATGGGGGGAAACACCTAATCCTTCTTATTTATTCTTATTATTTTAGTACATTTTAACAATAATACGATTACCAAAACGCTGCCGTATTTATATTAATTTGTTCCCACGTAAAAGTTTAAAAATATCACCTTATGAATTTTGAATCAAAAACTGAAAGAAAAATTTTAGTTTTCCATCATGCCTTTGTGGTTTTGGTTTCAAGTGCTTTTTGATTCAATACTCTGGTAAACTGTATAACAGTTGGCCGTGAGGCTTGTTAGCTGTCGTTTTTGAAATTAAGATTGGAGTCCAGATTTAATTTTAAATGAATTTGACTGATACGTATAAATTCAACTGACTGACGCATCACTTTGTGGTATTCAATGACGGTAGAAAAAATAAAAAACAGGAACAACTTTTCTCAGGAAATTAGATCCTATTTAATATAGAAAAATAATGATTGGATCAACTGCCAAAGAGGTGTTGAATTATACGTAATTACTCTCTTCCGTTTGATAACTATTCCTCATCACCTTAAGTTATTAAAGATTTCCTGCATTTTCCGCCGTTCCTCACCTTGTTACATCAACAATGATTTCCCTTTTCTTTTTTTCGATTTCAATGATCCCGATTCGTTTGGCGAGGAACCAACCAACCTTCGTGAACGGCCTTGAGCCTGTCACGAGGAAATTTCACTTGAGAGCAACGCTCCACAATAATGGCTTCAATGCTCCTCGTGTACCTGTNGCACTTCATCCCCTGAAGATGGCTGCGGTGATTGCAGCCGAAACGTCGGACCTGCTCCAAGAAACTACCCGGATGGAAACCCGAGAAAGATTCCTGCATCATCTACACCGGGAAAGCACCAAATCCTTTCAACAATCTCTACCACAGCTTGAAGTAAAAATTTTCGTACAGTAGCACCAGTTTTCAATGGTATCCCACTTGAAATCGGAACTCGCTCCAATTTTATTGACAGTTAAAGAGAGATATATAAATGAGAAGTATTCAATTGTCATATATTAATATTTTAGAACTTATTGGTAGTAGTATTGTTAAAAGTGTTTCGACAGCTTAGGTCATTTTGCACGTAGGCCCCCACCGGGAATCGAACCCGGGACCGCTTTCATTGAAGTCGAACGCGTTGCCCACTTGGCTATCGGGAGCCACTTTAGTACCTATTTTTTATCATATTAGCTTATTATAAAGTTTCATCGTTCAACTAATGCAATTCGATTCAATGGCTATTTGTGATTCACAGGTCAACTATTGGGGTTTAGATCAATTAAACCTCGAGGAGCGAATTATTTTGTATATGAGAAATTTCGGGTGTAAGAGGAGTAAGTAAAGTATGATAGGGTATGTAATAATGGTCGACATTAGATATCAACCCTGAATACTGAAAGAAAAGAAAGTTAACGGCTGTTAATGAATTAGAGGTTTGAAAACACTCCGTAAGCCGTATTCTCCCCAGAAATCGGTAATCCGGAGCTTCCCGTTTATCTCTTAACACGAGTTCCGTCTGCCGAAATACGGCTTACGGAGTATTTTTAAACCTTTAATCAACCCTGAAAACACATTCACATAATGCAACTTTGAGTAAATTACATACTTCGATAAAACCTTATCGTGGTTCTTATACGTGGATAATTCTTAATCGTGGTTTATGTGTACTGATTACCCACCAGTTTCCTCGAGTAAATTGTGCATTTCCTTGCATTCTAGCAATTTATGCAGATTTTCCAAGTTTTCGCATACCAAATCGTAATTGTGCTATTACTGGACAAAGGAAAGGTATACGGAAAATTCATGAAATGATTAAGCTATATCTGCTCGATTCCGGACTGTCATTTCTTTCCTGGAGACTCGGATACTAATCGCCTTTCGTCGCCTCTTCCTTCACTTCCGCCTCTATAAGCGTTCTCTCCCTCGCACTGTTTTCTTCCTCTCCCCCGCTCTTCAACTTTCCGCTCAAGCGCTCAACAGACGATCGCTTTTTTGGAGTTCTTCCCGCCTAAATGCAGCGACGCATGGTACAACAGGTGACGCCATCCCCCCGTAGCGAATCCAAGTTCAACTTTTTTCCCCTTCGCAATATCGTTCCGAATTCGCTTCGTAAGGTTACCTTTCTATGAAGTGTTTCATCAAGCGATGCCTGTCCTAGAATTATAGTTGATTTATCGGGTGAACTTTAACCTGCTTATGGAGTCATTACATTCTAACTTTATTCACAATGTTTCGCGATCCACTCTTTTCCTGATTTTTTGCCCTTATTTTCTTATAGCGGGTAACTGCGGATTTGTAACATAATGCAAAGTAGCTATTCCATCGCTGTAAGTGACCAATTTATTGTCAGTTTTTTATGATCAAGATGAAATCTTTTAAACAGATCATCATATAAACCTCTACTCTCGGTGAAAAGAAATCTTCTCATTCATTCACCGAAAGGTTTGGAGACCACTAATCATTTCTTTTTCAAAAGATTGTCTCCGTCTTCTTTTTCTCTTACACTAATTCAGACTCGAGGGATTTGGAGTTGAATACCGACTTCGACATAAGAGAAAGATCACTTTTGACCTAATAATTATATACTCTAACCTAGTGATTGGCAAACCACGGCCTGCTGCCTACTTTCATAAACACTATATTAGTGATTTTTAACTGGTTAGGTGTTTTATAAATTACGTATATTTAAGTCCATGGTTTTCCCTTCAGAGGAAATATCATATCCTTCTCTTAATTCGACCCAAGGTAATAATTCATAGATATATTAAGAACAATGAATTCGAGAAATGCAAGAATTTCCGAAAAAATATTATTTTCCTAAAATATGCACATAATTGTGGCCCGCCGGCCTTCAAGTAAAGTGCTATCCAGTCCACCAAGTAAAAAGTTTGCCACGAATGCTCTAACTTATTAATGTACAGATTGTTCCACTTTAGGGAAGATTTATTGGAATTTATTTACTACAAATTATCGAATGGAATCAATTTTAAGGGTGATAAATTACGATTTTCACAAGTCTGTGCGTTCTGACTGAAAATAAGCCGGCGAGAGTGCTTATATTTTTGAAATATTATAATTGTTTTTGTCAGCTGCTCGATGACTGAATTTATGAACTGGATATGAATTTACCTTAATCTCTCTGTGATAAAATATTTTTGGCATTAATGAATGAAATATTGGTTTAAGTAAGGTTCTTGGCGTTGTTTTTAGTGAAATAGCTTTGAAAAGTTTTAAAGATCTGAAGATGCCGATTTAGCCGAAAGAGGTCGTTTCAATTAAACCAAGCGGAAATTACGTATTATTTATCTCTTCCTAAAATAGTTTCACTTAGCACGTTTACAAAAATTGTTCAAACAGAAAGGGAAGGGTTGAAATTTGCCTCTCTGATGTTAGTTATTTTCTACTGTTTACATGAAATCAGAGCTGCGCCGTTCTATGGGTGCAAGGGGTGCATCGCACCCGGGCGCCAGCATCTTAAGGGTGGCAACAGAAGCGTAGACAACCATTATTATTATTACAATAACATTATTTGTTGTTTTTGTGTGATAGACACGACTTATCTAGGAAAGATTATGATGTGAAATTTAAGAACAGCAGACAATTAGAGGAAAGAATTATGGATGACTCAAAACCAGAAAGGAACATTTGTGGGTGGATTTCATCGAAGAGTTGGAATCAATAAAAAATTTTCTGGCACCAAGAATAAACTCTCTTCAGGTTTTGAAATATAAATTTACCATATTTTCTAATTCTCAAATAGCTCTGCGTGTTTTATTGACGCTACTAGATACTGATTCTGCTAAGGTAATGGTACTCAAAAGCAATGTGAACTATGAACTCAGGATGATAATTCACTACGTCACGATACGGAATATGCATAATTAATTGTTACTGATTTTTTTTGATCAATCTAAGCTGGGGAACTAAGTCATAAAACAATTATTTTTCGTAGTCTTAGAAAATAATTTTTACCTGCAAATCAGGAGTTGTATGGTTTTGGTATTTAATGTTTAAGGGCTGGCAAATTTTGTTTGCACCCGAGCGGCAGATACGCTCAGCGCGGCTCTGCATATAATGTTTCTGTTACTCCACGAAGTAAAGATGAGAGAAATATTTCATCTATATGAGTGAACCATAAGTTTTTCCCGGCGAACGTTTCCCACTTTTAATCGCTATATTTCGGTCTGGTAATTTTTAGTCCGAGCATGAAGTGTTCACTCCGTCACTCGGCTCATTAAATCAAGACACCTTTACATTTTTAAGGTTTCCTTTCATGTATTCATTTTGGTTTTAGCGATCCCATCTTTTATGATGCGTATCAAACACGTGATTCAGTTAATGGAAGGAAGAACTCGGAGTCGTATAAACAGGTAGAAATCTTCGGAATTAAACCGAACAAACCTGAGAAATCGAAAGCAATACATTCGGGTATTTTTATGGCACGGAAATTTCATACAGCCGTCCCCATCTCGTTAATTACGGCTTTCGTATCTTTGAATCTTTGCTGAAATCCTCTCTTTCTCGCCCAAGATTTCTCCTTGAAAAACTAAATTACTGCTATTGACAATCTCCTTATTTTTGTAAACATAAGTTGTTAATTGCATTCTTAATGTCTCTTGCGACCCTGTATTGGAACAAGTGTTAAAATAATGCAGGAGAAATGGACTATCTAGAGGAACGCCAAGTATACAGATTCATAACTGGATGAGTATCCTCACCAGACTAGATGCTGTGTACGAGTATGTTACTGTCGCCCCCACCAAACGCCTGCACGCAAGGCAAAGTATAGCAAGATATCTTAGATCGAGATATTGAAGAGAAATTGAGCGAATTTTTTTAAAGATACGATCCGAAAATTATGAAATTGACCTTGTCAAAATCTTATCGCAAACTTTCCACGCAATTTGGATTTTTTCTTGTGAAACAATAATTTTATAGAGAACTATTTTAGCGAAAGCGGCGATTCATAAAAGATACATCATTAACTTATCGAAGCATCGAATGGGCATATTTTTAGGAAATGCACTGAGAGGAGTCGTTTGAAAATCATGTGTTCTTGAATATCTTCATTATTTTGTTTTCTAAAATGTCTTAACGATTATAATTTAACGTTTTTAATTCTCTTAAATTCGAATTCCAATGAATTGAATGTCCGACGAACATCTACGAGACGGGACACTTCTCGACGATAGTCGATTTTCAAGCTGCATAGTAATTCGCGACGCTCAGTCTATAAAAAATACGTTGACACCGCTGCATCGCAATTTTAATCTTATTAACGACTATAATTCTGTTAAGATCTGCTGTTCTGTTTAAGTGACAAAATCATAGTTTTATCATAACTTGTTTGCGTTATAAATGTCGAATAATAGGGGGATGGTTCCCTGTCCTATCTTCTTAGTTTTTCTCTACTTCTTTTGTTAAGAGATATAAGAAGATACTTCTTTAGATCTTATAAAAACAGAAAATAAAAGGAAAAAACGTTACATCTACCGAACTATTTTGTCTCGAGGAGTTTATCATTACGAACCTATCTGGCAATAATCGTCTTGTCTGATCCTCTTGTTTATAATGGAGGTGATTTACACAAGGATATTGTTTTAGATTATCAGTGTATGCCCAAAGGAAATGAGAGAGTTTGCAAAATCTACGTATGCTTCCCTGAGTCCATCCTGCACCTTCCACTGAAACAAATTCAAGGGAAGAAGATGGTTGCGAAACGTCCTTTTCCAGTCGAAAATGACGTCTAATATAATCTAATGACGTACTGGAATCTAGCTGAGAAATTACTCAGCGAATGATAAATGGTGCTCTTTTCCTCAATCATGGAAAAGATTAGCGAATAATGACGCGATTAAAAAAGATTGCGATGAACCTTGTCTTATAATGTAATGTAATTCGAGGTAGACGTATGTTTGGAGAATGAAGTCTTTTGCCAATAACATTGCCATTTATTACAGTAAGTGACATAAAATCACATAATAATAATTTCTTAACCAGCGGAATAAGATCTTACCTATCATTTGGTGGCTGTCGCTTAGTGCTAAAGGCGATCCCGGGTGTAGAGATCAAGGGCAATAAATAACGTGGTTAATTGTAGTTTACGAGCGGATGAAATGGTATGTGCTGCTATGAATACTCACGTGCGAAATTTGCACGTTTCTATCCCTCAATTAACTTTAAATTCTCGTGGATGTTTTACATTATTAGAGTTGAATAGGTCTGAACGCTTCCGATTTCATTCTATACTAGTTCATGAGAACCCGAATAGAGGTATGAACTTATTAGATGTTTTAAAACACTCCGTAAGCCGTATTTCGGCAGGCGGAAGTCAATTTTAGAGACAAACGAAAGCTCCGGATTACCGATTTCTGGGAAAATCCTTATCTGCATTTCGGAGACAATGCCACCATTATCAAGGGATCCTCGATAGGAAATGAATAGGAGAGATGGAAGGGCGGGCTTTTATCTTTTCTGTAGATGTGGGGAGGATTAGGTGTGGGTGGGGTTTTTTCTGTTGTGACGTCTATAATAATACTAATAATGAGCATACCGCAACAAACTTTTTTCACAAAAAAGGATATTTTAGGCTGATCATTATCTAATATGGAAGTAAAATTAATCTCTGTTGCACAATTCCAGTTTGGAGGGAAATCATATAACCTCCATAGTTAGATTAAATGAAATTCTCAATAAGCATAGACTTAAAAGAGTGAGTGAAGAACTTCAATTCATTCTTATAATTTATATCCTATATGAGTTGAAATTCCTCGTAAGGTATGTAACTGCGGAATATTAATATCTGGGCTCGAACTAAAGACTTCCATTCTCTCACCCCAAGGAAGAGACATTCCCTTACCTCACCGACATCATGATATCGTAGCTTTCACAAAGTTGTTTAAATTATTTGAAACTTTTTTCCACCAATGTAATTTTATTATCTTGCGTAGATATTAATAGTTTAATTTAAATAATTGTATGTGAACAAATCTTCCATCTCATCAGCGGCTATATAATAATAAAATGAAAATATTCTCTCCTTGCATTAAATTTCCATGGAATTACGACATCGGTTTCTACATTAGATTAAACTGCAAACTTTAGTGAAGAAAATTGTCGGAAGAACCTTGGTACTAGGCCAAATAGATTTTCCGCTTGCCTCTTTATCATGTTAGTACGGGGTCGGCAAGGTTTTCTGCTTGCTTTTTTGTGATATTTTCTTGCGAAGATGTATGNTTAACAGTTGCTCATTAGTTTTCCTATCTGTTTATCTATCTATCACCTAGTTCTCATCACTCTCTCCCAAAACTGCATTTCTGCAGCATCAAGTTTAGTTGTTTTACTCTTTCTTAGGGTCCTTGTCCCACAGCCATACGTGCGCTCACTTCCTACAACACTCAAAAATGTTTCCAAGAGTCAATGGCAACATTATTTACCTTAGGTTTTGTCCAGTTTCCTCTCATTTAAATCTTCCTCAATTTCTTTGCGTCTTTCATTCATCCATATTTCTTTCTGTAACTTTCATAATGCTGTTACCTTGTTTTTAACTTCCTTTTACTCGGCAAAATATATTAGCTTTAACTTATTTCTTTCTTCAATGATATCCAGAATCTCCTGATTCATCAAAGATTTCTTGGGTCAAAATTCTTTCTTTTAGAACTTAGTTGGCTGCATTGATTAAGCCAGATTGTATGATGTCCCATGCTTAATTTTCTTTTTTTAGTTTGTTAGCTGTTTTTTGAAAAACCTCAAACAGACATGAAAATCTGACAAGACTGGAGCCTCAAAGTCTCTGAAAACAGCATGTCTGAATTCTCTGGCAAAATAGCTTAATCAGCCAATCCAACCAGACTTTTTTCAAGTCTTTGATAAATGAAAGACATTACCTCATGCTATTATTACATGGAGAATTGTGGTTTTTCTGTTAACTTTGTAAAAGTTCAGTTATGTAGGTTAAGATTAAGGTGATCAATAGGAACATTATATATATACACATAACTAGTAGTTAGTACATGTAGCACTGTCAAGAACTGAACTATATTGTGCACTACCAACTCATCAGTGAGAACTTTATCTATGAGCAAAGAAGTCAGTTGTTCCGGCAATTGCAAAAATATGATAATTGTATTGTTATAAAGGTGGAGGGGAAGCAAGGTAGAATGTGAATTTTGTGGAACGTCCTGGTGAAGTATAGGGTAAATGAATCAGTGTGGTGAGAACAATGATGATAAGCAGGGTAAATGCATTGATATTGATTGAGAAGCAAGAGAAGAATGTATGTCTCACTGGTTAAATGTGTTATGAACAGGTGTGTGAGAGGAGCTACAAAACCTTCAAAACTATAAAGGTTCAAAATATTGGAAGCTTGATATACTGATGATGTGGTATTGACTGGAGAATTTCCAAAAAGTTAGTATGGCTGAGGTGAAAGAGAAAATGCATGTGACCAAAATGTTGATGTAAATATGGATATTGTACTTAGTTAAAAAAAAACAGCTGGGTGAGTATAATGAGATTGTAGAACATTTCATGAACTTGGGTCGGATGGTCTTCAGTAATTGAAGGTAAGAAGGAGAGGTAGAAAGGGGAGTGAAAGCAAAAGCAAACTGGATGGTATGTGTATAATGATCCTCTTCTTCTATTCAAATAGTTTTAAGATTTTCACCCTGTTATTTAACAATGCATGTTATCAGTTGCTATCTTACCATCTTTTCTTTGGATGACTTAATCCTGTTTTGCTCGGTTGGTTGTCTTTGTTGGTTATTTGGTTGATTGCCATCTTTGCCAACCTTTTTCGTGCATCTAAGTCTTCTATCTTCAATCTAATGGTTCACATTCTGTATGTTGCATGGCTCTGGTATAATTTTGTTAGGTAATCCATCTTTTCTTGTTTTTCCTAGTATTTCTCATCAAAAATCATTTTAATTGTATTTTTACATTTTCATATTTCTAATTCCTGGCTTGATTTGTGTTGCATAACATATTGCTGGCTTTAACAAACTTTAATATTATCCAGTTTTTGCATGAATGAGTAGGTATTTATTGTTCCATATTAGGTTGTTAATACATCTCTCATTTTGATTTGTTTAAGCTAGTGGTAATTCAATTTCTTTATCTGCCCTATTGTTGCTTGCAGCTCTTGATGCTATGTATTTAATATGCATCACCTGTTTGATTCTTCTTTTGTTGATCTTTAATTTACATTTTTTGGATCATTATTGATTACACTCAATTTGGTATATCCCTCTGCTATTTTTGTATTGTATTTGTGTCTGGCATTTTGAAATGGAATGAAATGCCGGAATGATCATCCTGTAGTTTTCCATAAAACAGGATATTTTTGGTGATGCTCTACTGCCATCTTCTGCATTTGCTGTAATTAAATCTGGTGATTGAGTCACCATTTCTATATTTAACAGTAATATCTCTTTGACATGAAATCATTTTCCTTTGCGGAATTTTTAAACATTTTTTGTATCATTACTTTAAAACTTTTTGTACTCTTGAAACTATTTTCTCTGCAGAATATTGTTGCATATATTCCATTCCAGAATTTTCCATTTCCTTTCTTTAGTTTCATCTATCACACATATATTTATTTTGTGTACCTCCACTATTTCTAGGATTTTTTGTTTGCAATTGTTACAAAATTGTACTATACTTCATGACCCGAGTATTTTACCACTATTTATTAATTAATTTCAACTATTTGTAATCTTGTTTCTTGGAATGGTCCATCATTATTTTATTAGCTCTGGTTGTGTTTAGTGTACATGAAAATTTAAAATAAAGTAAATATTACTGAATGTGAAAACAAGTTTGTGCCAATATTGCTATATGGTAGAAAAAGATGTCTGCTTTCATAAAGGTACAAGAGGAAACTGACTGCAGTTAAAATGGATTTTTTGAGAGCATGAGATGATAGAAATAGGAGAGACAAAGTTAGTTGTGAGATGGGTAAGGGAAAATAATGAGGTAGTGAATTATGAGAAAAAACTGGATAATTGTGGTAACTGATATTCTGGAGAAAAGACAGGTATGAATTTTTAGTAATAAAAGGGATTTTTTGAAAATTAATTTAGGATGAGGATTAAAAGGATCAAAAGTGTGGAGGAATTGTGTAAGCAGAAGAGAACAGAAGAAATGAAGCAGAATCATACCAGCAAGATTCATATGCATGAATGTATCCATCACGAATAAACTAAAGAAAGCTAGAAAAATGTATGGAGAGCAAAGAGATATTAAATTATCATCATTAGGTGTAAATAACAACTGAAGTGGAATTTGGAAATTTTGTGATGTCCTAAAACAGGAGAACCTATGGAATGTGTTCCCTAAGTGGAATGAAAGAGAAGTCTTTTGGTTTGGGAAGCTCTGACAGCATTATTCTTGTTATGTGTTCTCCAATTAAAATATGAAACCCAGAATAAATAAATGTAGATTATCTTCTGTAATAATGATAAAAAAGCTCCCTTTCTACAATACATTTGTACAATAGTCTTTTATATTTATGAAATATTGCAGTCTTGCAACAAAAGGTTCGCTAATCGAACTACATGGGTTCTGTTTGGCAGCCTACTTAGATTTTCCTTTTTACTCAAGTAATTAATTCGGAAAAACGGTTTTAGATTTGACTTTCAAAGGGAAAAATATTTTTACAGAAAGAGGCGACCTTTTTACTTGTATTTTTCTCTGATAGAAAAAAGGTAAATTTAGGAATAGCTAAAATTGATCTAGGAAATGAATCATATTTTGGTTTTTAAAGAGAAATGTCTATTTTGGTAAATGTTATTAAAATTCCACCTAACTTTCATAATTCGAAAATTTTCATAAAACGACACCATTTTCTTCGTTAATAATCATTTGAATGAGGAAAGAACTAGGAAAGAGGAGAAAACTTGAAAGTTTCTGTATGTGTTTTGTTTATCCCTACGTATCTAGCGGCTAGAGTGACGACGACGTCGCTTTGCCCTACTCAATAAATTTAGAATTGGAAATTAATTCTCACTCCACGTGCTAATGTTCGCCATTACATTCGTTTACTAATTTATTATTATTTATTGTGAAGTATTTTCACTTTAAACAATTTATAATCATTCGGAAGGAAAATGGAATGTTGAAAGTCTCCATGCATAATATCGTCATTTTTTTATGAAAATCTACGTAACATTAAAAGAGAAGTACGTTAGGTAATTAGTACATACATATAAAATTTGGCGCCCCCTACAAGAGGTTCCAAATTGAGATGACCGCCTCGTCCCTTCTGCACCATGTTTCCTTATTTAGTTTAATTTTCATCTGCGGAGGACGCTACTGCTGCTCCGGAGGAGAGTGCTATTAGATATGCAAAATTCGAACGAGGAGTATCTTCACTCCAAAGATACTCGTTTCTTGAAACGAAGATAAGACAGTCATGAGAAACGGAACGACGAAGATCATCTCTTAGGGCCACAAGTTCGAAGAAGAGCAAGTGAATTGTGAGATGATATCGCTACCGCTGACGATTACGTGCGTAGTGTCTCTGCTACCCATACGTTCGACACTATGCGGGGATCCGCTTATATGGGCTTCCGTCGAGGCAAAAGGTCTGTCTAATTCTAAATCTAAAAGTATTATTACTATTATAACTCCATACAAATGATATGGTTCGCTAACTATGATTTATAGTGAAACGCCTTGAGAATAACATAATATTTGTGTAATTCATTGTGATACACTAGAAAAGTTTGAAACTCGGGTTATATAATATATTTTATGGTAAGTGAATCACTTTTTAGTTGTTCAGTACGGTATCTTCGTAAATTTAATTTATTGTGTAACTTCTTAGGGTGAATATTTGTTTATTTATGGCCTAGCCTACCTTCCTTCCTGGTTATTTAATAAAGTTATGAAAGTTTTTGTCTGTTGACTTCTGTACAAACTATTTCTCTAGTTTGTCGTAACCCCAAAACGCTCACAGAATTCATTTTCGGATTAATAATCGTAAAAAATTCGAATAACTCGTTCTTAAGTCTGAAAGGAAATGTTGGAGGAGTAGTGAGTTTTTTTTATATCTTCCTTAAGTAAACAAAGAATGAAGTAATTTCTCCGTTTGCGGAAGTATTATTCAAGACGCACTTCTAAATAAATCATTCTAATCCTCAAGTATAAAGTTCATTCAGTGAGAAAATGGTTTATTTGATTAAAAGATCTCTTTCATTTATGTAGATGTGGTCTTTGTCAAAGTAGAATACAAAGTATAAGCCTTTACCCGGCAATATTGGTTTTATAAATTT
Source organism: Ladona fulva (assembly GCA_000376725.2). Taxonomy (NCBI): domain Eukaryota; kingdom Metazoa; phylum Arthropoda; class Insecta; order Odonata; family Libellulidae; genus Ladona; species Ladona fulva. The sequence continues at coordinate 397,448 of KZ308555.1, forward strand.
AATAAAATTTTGAAAGACTTTGCTCTGAAATATTAAGAATAATGGAATAAGTGGCGGAGACTGAATCCCTCTCTAACTAATCACGGATAAGAACCATATCGAAGTACTTTTTTTGGTTTTAATTGCTGTAAAAATCTTTTCCACGAAGTACTTTCACCTTTTTATTCGATAACTTTAATTGGTTCAAAATCGTTCAGATAGATTTCCATAAGAAATAGATGTAAAGTTCGACTATAAGTGACACTTCGACCTGAAGACGCCTGCAGGATAGCTGGCGAAACTGTCGTCAAGATGGAAATAATACATCGCGGTGAAGCCCGGAAGAACTTACGGAACCCACACCATTACTATGATGCATAACTCAAGATTACACAATTCTATGTACACGAAACATAACCTTATAGAAAAATGCGAAATAAACCTTAATTCAACCGTATACAGAGAAGTAGGGCGAATTTAAAAATTATTTCATCAAATAATAGTATTTTTCAATCAACATATTGTTCGATTCTCGCAGGAATCCCTGAGAAATCACACAGGAATTTCCCCTTGGTTCAATTGGCAAATTGTGAAAAACTCTATTTTTGAAATTCTTTTATTTTAATAACATTTTATGCAAAGAATTGTGTGACAAAAATTTGATATTTTTACTCTTTAATACTGATATTACCTCGCAATTCTGCAAACACCAGATGATTGCGTGCATCTAATATTAGCAGAAATTGTCCCTGCTTCCACTTCTCTATGAATGGAATATTGTTCATTCTACTATTGGAACGGGATAGAAGGAAATGCGTCTTGAATTCACGTTTGCCTTCATCTAGTTCATGGGTGTAATGATGCGGAAAATATTAAGATATCACTCGAGAGAGGTAATCAATTTACCTTTCGATTCCTGCTGGAAGATTTTATTTGCAGAAAAAAATAGTAAACGTGAGTTAAGACTGCTTCCGGTCAAATGAAATCCTGCGCTATCTTTCCGGAATGGAAAACAATTTAATTCTGCTTCTTGTTGGTAAATCAGTTGGTACAATTCCTCGCTTATAGAATTCGGAAGCAGTAACGTAAAGCTTATTCTTAATTGTGTTACCATTTTTTCGAAGGAGTTCTGCAGAAATGTCATCCATTTCAGTTGCTTTGATCTTCTTAAATTTACTTATAACATTGTAGAACTCGGTTTTTATTATGTGTGCTCCTTCGCTGTCAGTGTCAATTAAATTTTCCTCCTAAATATACTGTTCTGTTATTCCACATTTTCAATTTCTTCACCATTACTCACAATGTTCTATCGCACACCTCTTCTTGCCCAAATAATGATATCCCATGCTTAATAATTGTTATAATAATAAATATTCCTTTGGTTTGGTTTGATTAGGACGATATTGAAACTAAAAATCACCTCTCCAATGTAATACATAGGTATCTTATTCAGTGAGGTATAAGATTCGGTGACTTATAATTTTTGTAGATACTTATCAAATTCATAAATAATAATCTAATTTATTATGGATTCATATCAATAAATTTTGTAGAGGAAGGCTAATCAGTATCTAC
>KZ308555.1:412129-484634 GCA_000376725.2 Ladona fulva
TACTCGTATAGCCTCCAAGGGAAAAACTTAATAACGGAAGAATCGGTGAAATATCTAGGAGTGACCCTTACTAATAACTTATCATGGAGTGCCCACATCCATAACATATGTGGAAAGACTTTTAAGAAACTCGGTTTTGTTAAGAGAATAGTCGGAAGAAGCGAAGAAAAAGTCCGCGAGCGTTGTTACTTTGCGTTAGTCAGGCCTCACCTTGAGTATGCATGGACCCGGCCGACAAGTGCTGTATTCGAGAAATAGAAAAGGTGCAACGAAAGGCGATACGTTTCGTGAAGAATTGCTATGATAAATCAGTAAGCGTTACTGAGATGCTCAAGAACACCTGCAGGCGGTCCAGGTCGGCGCCCGAGAGGTCGCTGCACGCCACCAACCCGTAGTCGAATTCTTTCTATGACTGGAAAAATGGATTGACTGAAAATTGCGTTTTTAGTTTGGATGTTGAAGCTTCTTTAGCATTATGCAAATTTTACTTTGCAGTTAAGTTTAGATAATGGGTTTTATCACTTGCTCACACAGTTAATATATTTGACGGTTTGTTGAGGCCTTCATCGCCTACTTCTAATTTCTAATCATCGCGACTTTGGTAATTATTTACTCATGCAGCCATGCACTGATAATATTTAAAGAAATGATAGTATGTAAGGAGATATTTAAAATTTTAACGTCATGTATAACGAAATCCAATTCTTCCTACAAATTCTCAGTTCTACTCATCCTAATGGTTTTCAGCAGAAAAAACTAGTAGCAAAATTACGAAACACATTTTCTCTTACTTCAAAATCCTTCGGAATGTTAAGATTCGATAATTTACAATTTTTTCAGTGAGGAAAAGATAACATTCTCATAAAATTAATTCTTGTGTTGATGTATCAATATAGAGGACAAATTTCATTTATGACTGACCTTCTTGAGAGTCTGAAAAACTTGAACGATATTTTTTCTCGGGAACATAAGTAACTCAATATATAGTATATATTTTTATTTTTTACGGTGTGCTGCTTTTTCAAAGGTCAAGTCAGAGTATCTGCTTTTTCATAAAGCGACGAAAAAGCAGTGACAAGGTCAGAAATATAACCAAACCTTTTTTATAGAGGATTGAAATTTACCACGTACATACTTATATTCCATGGATTCTCCACTGCGGTTTTCCTTATTTAGTGAGTCATTTTTTATTCCAGATTTCAATATCTTTCATTTAGATTCCGACCACATTCAACGCGCGTGAAGTCTTTCTCAGGAGAATTTCAATGAAAGATGATATCGAGATACGAGATCCGCGATTGTGGTCTGTTATGGTTTTACCAATTAACAAAGCAGTTAAAATAGACGATGATGCATTATTGGCGCGGATGCCTAACGTAACTCTTTCTACTTATCTAGCAAGTCGCGTAGATTCATAAACCCTGTTTGCTGTTGCTAATAAAAAGACATCTCCCAAATTCTTCCGGACTGAATGATACTCAAAAGGAAACTTATTCAGGAATCCTGCGGAATCCCAACTATGGTTTTATTGAAGTCCTTTCATCCCAAATAAACTAATAAAATAGTTAATGTGATGCAAATTTAAGCGGCTTGAAGTTTTGAGATGAGGTTTTAGTGTATGCCAACGGCCCAGTGGAGCAACGCGTTTGACTAGCGACCAGAAGATTCCAGTTTTGAGTCCTGAAAGGGTCGATGAATTTAGTTTTACGCTCAAATTTGGCACAATTTTCAACATTCGGCTAAAAGAACCCTAGAGGAAACGAAATCTTTTGGAAACGCATGAAATGGAAAGGAAACAATTATGGAATAGTTATGAAGGCATATTTAACAGTTACATGAGGTGATATACTGTATTCCCACCCTGCATCACTGATACCGAGTAGGGATGTGGACTCACGGAGACTCCATTAATTTTGCTGTCTGATTGCTACTTTCCTCATGACATCTGTAATCACTTACAGTTAAAGTTACAGTTCTTATGAAGGTTTCATATGTCATAATGAAACATTAAATTGTTGGATATTTTATTGGAACATTTGTTGGATATTTTTAAAATGATTAATTTAAGGAAGAGGGCTAATATTATTGATGTCAAACGCGCCACTTTGGGTTAAGATTATCAGTATGTTTACAATATGCTCGTAAAACGGTTATCTGGAATCAAAATCATAAATTTTTCCTTCAAGAAAGTCAGCCGAAGTTGATCAATTTCATGTATCACTTCAGAACCGATCACGGATCCACAGCTTTATTCTTCAAGGAAAGTTGCGAACATCCTTATGTACTGATCACGATTAAGGTTTGGCACTGAGCAGGGAAGTGCGGTTAAAGTTAAGTTCGATTATTTTCAGGTAATTTGCTTCAAAATCATACTAAAATATTTTATTTCCTTCCAATTGCGAAGTGACATAATACATCTTGATTTTTCATAGAATGATGATCAATGAGAGAGCTGAATACTGAACGGAATGCATTTTAACCTCTGAACGAGTTTAGTCTTATCATTTCGGAGGAATGTAATCACTGTAACGCTCTCATACACTACCTGGAATTCAACCAGCATAGTCGGGATACTTCTTATCAGTACCGAAAAGAAGCATAATCAACACTTTCTCCACTGCATGCCTCATGATAAAGAGCGACCGTTGGAATGCATATTCGTACAAACTTTAACAGTCGATAGAAATGGGTCAAAATCAGCGATCTTTAAAGGAAAGGAATTATCTAGTAAAAGTTATTCAGACCCGCATTCGTAACCTGTGAATACCGTATTTTATTTTGAATCGCGAAAATATTGAAAAATTAAATGTAGGCATTCATGAACTTCTCTCTAGAAGTTATCTTCTTTATGAAATTTGCGTAAATAACTTGTCTCTATTTACGAATATGGAAACGTTTTCCACTATTAATACTTAGAGCTTAACTTGATGCAACGCACTTTGAATGCCTGCCTATCTTAGCAGTTAAATTATATCTTCTTTTGTGTCTATTATTCATATGAAATTTGAATACTATATACATATGAAATAATGTATATCTGTATATTTACCATTTAGTTTGCTTTTCAGATGTGATTTAACCTGCCTTTTCCTTAAACTCAGTGAACTATCAGTAGGTTTCGCAGGTTTTTCATATTCCTCTTCTTGTGGCTGTTTTCCTGCAGCGGTGTATTTTTTCCTTAGTTCTAATTTAAGTTTTTAAACCCACAAAGTAGATTTCTTCTGTGAACTTTTTTCAAGCTATCTCTTTTAAACTTCATATAACGAAGGGTTAGATGCAAGAAGAGACTTCATAGTCTCAATCTCACCCTAATAAAGTCGCAATATTATTATTATCATCATCATCATCCACAAAATCATCCACTCTAATCTCTCTCTGTTTACTTGCATTTTAGTCATAAAATTGTGTATGGCGGACGACTAGATGTTCGTAAGGAGCAGTGCACTCAATTGGCAAGTCATCATTTCCAATCATTTTAAAGATGATTTAGGTTGTTTAATTGAAATCATTTGCTTTTGCAGATGGCACGAACGTCCTCAAGTCCGTGAGCGGCCATTTCCAAGCGGGTAAACTTACAGCCATTCTCGGCCCATCTGGAGCGGGAAAGAGCACTCTTATGGACATATTGTCTGGTTTGAGGTAAGAGACGCAGCATCAGCAAAAGGCTTATCTTAGCTACCCCAGCTGCACTTTGTATGGAGTCTGCATATTTTGTATTTTTTTCTTTTCATCGGTCTAAATCAGGGCTTGGGAGCGTGATTTATTTGATATTATTCGGAACGGCCTGCCCAATTACTGGTCATACTTCGACATTATACACACATACATGCGCCAATCAGTGCTTTACCTTTCGGTAGGTTAATGCGCTTTAATAATCCTTATTTAGTGCCATTTCTTTCGCTTTCTTCTAACTTACCCCATCCTTTATACCATCTAAGAACTTTTGCCTTTGCCTTCCACTCTGATTTTTCCTTTCTGTTCTAACCTCAGTCGCATTCTTTGGCAATCCCTCTCCTCTCAATATTTGACCCACCCATTTCCTCTGTCGAAGTTTAATTGCTCCATTTAAAACACTCTCTTCCCCACCCATTTCTAATACATTTGTGTTTGTTTTCGATCCACCCAACTTTTTCCATTTCACAATAGACCCTAAATGAGAATAAATTTTATGGTACAGATTAACCTGAAGAGTATATTGAATCAGTTTCTGAAATAGAAGGTAAATAAATGGTTGGTCCGGAAAAATAAGCAGTAAAACATACGATTAGGAGGGAAGATTGAAATTGATGTTTTTCTCCGATATATTATTGTTCTCTTGTCTCGTTAATTGTGCGTAATATAATAATCGCATTGGGAATTGCACCCTTTCCGTGACACTCAATTCTTTGAGGTATCGAATTTTTATTGTAATACGTTGAAAGTAAATATTTTCAGTGACAAGTTAATTACGGTTAGTAATGCTGAAACTGCTCGATTTTTAAAATTTTCGCATCTTTAATTTAAGTCGAAATTCAACGTTTTACATAGTATCTAATATCAGCACGAAAGATGTTTCAATACTTTAAAAGTTATTTGTGTTCTGTTTTTAAAAGGAAAGAGGATTTCATCCTTTCGTTAGATTTATTTATCTCAAAAGATAGATAGCTGAGCATACAAGTGAATTAATGGCAAAAAAATGGGGTAAACAACTTGTTATTATGGTCGAACTGAATTGTCAATCTCTGATTTAATGACTGTACGCTTACAGATCAACGCGTTTGACGTGGGGGCCTATGTGCGAATGACCTTAGCTGTCGTAGCAAACTCTGGCTCAGAAATTGCTAAATATTTCATCATCTTGTCTTAGAAGCCTCACTCTCACTGTACGGAATTTGGCTGTTTTGAAAAGAAAGCTGAGATTTCGATAGGCTTTAGAGTTATCCAGCATCTTTGTATTTAGTTCCCTAATTGGGTGTTCTTGGTTCTTGGTGTTTACACCCCCTGCCACACGCCGGAAGGCGGCTTGCAGGGTACTTATGTAGATGTAGATGTAATTGCTGAAAAATCGATGGCTAATGAAGTCTCACTTTGTAAACTGACCAACTTGATACGTATTCATAAACTCTTTACGCTGAAAGAATCTGCGATTTTAATGCCTTTGGATTACCTCAGCCGAAGGAAGGGACGAATAGGGTTCCGAAAGAGCTAGTCGGGACATTTCCATAAAAATATAGTTTCTTTAGGGCCTCTGGATAACCTCGCCAATAAATGGTCCATTTATCCATTTATCTGTCAATCCGGAAAGTCATATGGGTCGCGCGTTTGACTTCGGTGAAATCGGTCCAGGTCCAGGTTTTTTAACAATACTACTGCTACTAATTGCCAGTTTTGATCAGTTTTGCGATTGAGACGTGAGAGGGAGCTTATCTGATTGTAAGAGTTGATGAGACATTTATCTTAAGGCTAACTTTGCAGTTACCTTGTCCATTAGCTTCCTTGAACCCTCGAAGTCATTCGTCAAAATTGACTAAGGAGGCGTTCCTAATGAGGCGAATGTTACTTGACTCAAAAAAATTTTAAATTTTATTTTCCAATTTTCTGCGATATCAACAGAAGCTTTCCTATGACGTTCTTCTCTCGTTCAAATACTGCGACCTCGTCAGGATTTACGTTATCGTTCAGTTTTCTTGTTCCTGAGAAAACAACTGAGCCTTCTGATTCCTCGCAGTTAAGAAACTAATTTCAATAGGTGAGCTAAAACCATCACGTCTAGTGCGACTTGCCAGCTTGAGTTCGTAAATATTTATGATTTTAGCCGCGCGCGAGTGTAACTTACTTTCCGCAGCCTCTTAAATAGTGTTCCTGGCAAGAGATGAACAAGAAATCGGTCTTCCCTGTCTCGATATCGTCTGAATCAAATCGTGTCCATTTCCTTTTCAAGTTACGAGGGATTAAGTAATCCTCCAACGGCGGAATCATTTTGCCCGTCACGGAGCCGTAAACAGTCGATACGAATTCCGTGGTTGGCGGTGATGCAATATAGTGTGAATCGAGTCGAGGGCTGCGTGACATTGGTCATCACAGTTTGATGATACGAGCTGAGAATTCGATTCGTTAGAACTACGGAGAGTATTACGAAACCTTTACCTTGAGTTTTCCGAGGTACGGAAATTTGAAAATTTCAAACTGTTTTTATCTGATGAATTTTCCGGAAAGCACTGGATGATTATTTTCTCTACTGTATTGATATCTAATCATAAAATTCGGCGTGAGCATTTATATAGCCTGTGAGGATTGGCGGATCAAGAGGGGAAGGGGGGGGGGGGTCGTTCCCTCATCGGTGACTCATTAGAACAGTATAGCCAGTGTAAGGCGAAAGCGCAAGGGAACGAGTAAATTTTGCGGCTTACGTAGGTATTCCGGTTAAGGAAGAGTAACTCAAAGGGCATTTATTTATTGAAAATTGTTAAGCGGCGTTTTTAAAGAAATGGAAAATGCCTAAATAAATGTAAAGGTAGATTACAAGATAGTAAATAAATATAAAGATATAAATGCAATAATATAATAAATTAATGATCAGGATATAGTAAGTTTATAGTAATGCAATCAAATTCATCTTGATATACAATCGTCCNATAAAAATGAAAAGTGTTGATCATATTTAATTGAAGACTGTGTCAAATTTTGCTGTTAATGCTTTAAAAATCGGCTTCCTCGTACGTTTAACAGATAATGGAAACTCCACAGCTTTTTCATACAGGTCATTTTCCCATTAATATTTGCATACAATTTAAAGTCATCAATTTAACACAATAATTGTGACGATATAGGGAATTCTGGTTCCTAAAGAGTATTCCTCCTAGTTGAGTATTCTTGTTAGCCGTTTGTTCGAGTTAACTGTTCGTTAACTCCTTTGAGATGTTAAACTATCTTGGAAGAGATACAAGCCAACGGTAAATACATTTGTAAGCAAGAAAACTTTCCGTTCCGCCATTCACAGGTTCTAATACTATCTGTTCGTATGCGAGGCTGAAGAAATATAGCTTTCCATCCCCATTTTGCCGGTTCCTCCTCACGAAGAACCTTTCTTGTGAAAAACGTGTGTGTATACTGTAATATTATTAATTCTTCCGGCTTCTGTAGGGTTTTTCCTTAAACGGATTTCGGCTTAGACAGGTCTCACTGTATTTGGCCCAGGATCTGGCGAAGAGCTTGAATTAAAATCAGATAGTGAAGTTTTTCCACGATCACTATAGATCTACTATATTTATCACGATAAAATGGCTTTTAATTTGGAATGAATTCAAAAGAAAATCGTCCAAGTTAACCCTCCCCCATTGAGAGTTTCTAGATCCACCCCTGCCTGTGAGCCATGTAGAAACCCACCCACCACACAAATATTATCTTAATGTGGAGGATTAAGACTAATAGGTTTTGTAGATTTTTCTCTTACAAGGGGAACACCAGACTTGCGTAACAGGGTTTTGCTGGAGACTTTCAGGATAGGTTCCCTGCTCTAAAATAACATATTAGCAAACAAGGAAAAGGGGTTTAGGTACTTGGCACGATAAGGCGTGCACGACTGTCAGACTTTTTTCATGTCCGTTTCTCCTTGGGAACATATTGGCATTTCAAAATCGGAGTTAGGTAACCACGCAATACACGCAGATTGCCGTGGGTATCGCGACATTTTCCATTTAGGAAAATATTTTCTCTCATTTTTTTTATAAATTACTTATATTTTCGCAATAAAATTCAACTTCTAACCTTTGAGATATTATTAGCCATTTTCGTTAACATTCGAATGACCTTAGCTGTCGTAGCACCCTCTGGCTCAGAAATTGCTAAATATTTCATCATCTTGTCTTAGAAGCCTCACTCTCACTGTACGGAATTTGGCTGTTTTGAAAAGAAAGCTGAGATTTCGATAGGTTTTAGAGTTATCCAGCATCTTTGTATTTAGTTCCCTAATTGGGTGTTCTNTATAGAGACTTCTCAGCTATAATGATTAAGGTAAAGGTGTTAATTTTTGCACGATGAAGTCGTGCGGCTGAATCCCAAGGAATAACAAGTGTGAAATATAGCGACATGGCTGGGACATGACTGAAATTTAATAGTGAAAATATGAGTAATCTGTCAAAGAAATGAGAGAAAATATTTTCCTACGTGGAAAATTTCGCGATATCCATGGTAATGTACGTGCATTGCGTGGTTGCTCAACTCCAATTTTCATATGCCAATTTTGCATAAACAAAGGATTGTTGGTGTCAAAAGTCTATGAAGTATATGTTATTTTAGAGCAGGGAACCTATCCTGAAAGTCTCCAGCAAAACCATGTTACGCAAGTCTGGTGTTCCCCTTGTTATAGGTAGACTGGAGAATACAAATTCAGTCTAACACGTTTAATTACTTTTGTGAAAGAAAGAAAGAGGCACGGCTTTTAGAACAATGTCAAAACATAGAAGTAATTTCGAAAGCCTTAAGAAATCCAAACTTACGATCTTCGGAGTTACTTCTATTTTTGCTTTTTCTACGCCAGAAAATCGGAAGTGATGAGACTCTAAGAAGGAACGAAATGTAAGCACTTTTTTCTTTTTCACCAAGAAGCAGGATGCAGAAATAACCTTAAATGTACGCATAGTGATTGAAACGATGATTCAGGCAATTTCTCGGCTTCTTCGAATCGAAACTAGAGAACTTTTTAAATCTGCTGTCATCTGTGGCATCTGTAAATTGGCTGAATCACTAGAGTCATGAATCCCTTACATAAATGCGGAGATTATCCTTCAACTACGATCGGTAAGTGTTTCAAATCATCCACACTGCGTCATTTAGTCATATATGCATTCGTCAGTATTGATGATGAAATGCAGAAAAGTTCTAATAGAGAGATACCGAAAGAAATAATTGCATGATTAATAACATTTATACTCAAGAACATTTCTCTATCTTCAATAATCATACCCTTTTGCAGTATCGGGCGATTACTGGAGTGGTTATGACTTTACCAATACTTCATTCCCGGCACTCATTCTAATGATTTTTAAATGACCCGAGTCTAAAGTACTGATGCCGTCTTCACATATAACATGTGTTTCATCTCTTCTCGTTAAAGTTAGTTTATGTATGCATTAAAACTTCATTCTGTCGTGGGAATAACAGGTCTGTTGTTTTTGTCTATAGCATTTTCTTTGCGCAGTAGACACAGAATATGTTGTTCAATACTATCACCACTTGATTTAGACATTTGTCATATCGTACTATTAGATTTAGTTTGTTTTTATCGTGGAAGTCTGCCGCCCGTAAACCGAGCCATTTCTTTACATCTTTCTGTAGCTCATCGGCACTATGAAAAGTTCCACCCAAAATGATTTCAGATAAGGAATCAATAGAAGTATGTGTATGAGCATGACACAGAACTTTCCACCCATAGTTTTGAGGCAGATTCTAGGTATTGATATAATACGCAGTGTAGAGGCGAGTATTGTTATATAGAAGCCCCACCCAACTTGCCAGTAAACCCAGCCTTCTCCTTACACAGATAAAATCTCACCAGGACAAACATTTTGTGCATTATGAAAGCAAATCTCACTGTTCACATGCTGTGGCAACCTTAATTTTGCGATTCTTTCTCACACGTTCTAACAATAGCTGAAATACTGCTAAGAAGTCAGAGCTTGTCGGAAATACGGCGAATGACTAAAGCTGTCTCTTTCGGAAGAAGTAATGAGTTTAGATTTGCACTAAATCTATGAGAATATAGGGACTTACTGAACGGTCCACGTATTTTTCTAAGAAATTAATTCCATAGTGATCACAAATATTGCGAATACACTCTGATTGTTATTGTCTCTAGACCCTTGAGTCGCGATGCAATATAGTATTTTTCATTAAAATGTCTAAGATTGACGAGAAAGTCTGACAATATGTAGGTATATAATTATAGAGAAATACGACTAACGAAAAGCAGTAGTATCTTTAGCCAAACCCCAATAAGAAGTTTCGTAAATAATATTTTTATGTGATAATATGAAAAGATATTAATTTATATTTTCAAACTAAGTGTTTAATCTTCCGTCAAATATGTTGCCCTTAGCATGTCGAATGAAGCTCATGGCACGTCCAGATTCCGATGATGAAAAACGTAGTCGGAGGATTTCTCTTATTTTTCTTCCAGAATTCGTAGATTTATTCCAAAGCAATCATTATTTTACTGATAAATAATATTTTTCTTTCGTGGGCTTTCAAGTCCCTCTGTGGCTTACTAAGTAAAAGATTTCCCCGCCCTTCCAACGTATCAGCATCTGTTCACGTGCACAGATATCTTTGGTTGCCGAAGTTGGGAACTTAATGATGCTACTGAAACCGTAGAAGCAATTCCATTTGTATTCTCTCGTATAACATTAAAAAAAACAATCAGAAATGAAAAAATCATTTTAAAAATGTTTTTTAAATTCACTTATTCTATTCCTTGAAGATATCCTGGATCGTTTTCTGGCTTTCAGGAGCGGGGTTTATGTTTTCTTCTCGACAGGGGTCCCATTTCTTCAGATTGCAGCCGATTTTGATCTGTGACCCCCACATACGCATAGCTCCATAAAAAATAGGTACTTCTAGAAGAAAGTTTGAAAATAAACGAAATCTGTTTAATATTTTAGATTTATTTAAAATAAGCGAGTAAATTTGACCTTAAAAATAGCTTTTTTATGATTTCAAACTTCTTTTAAAGGATTTTTATAACTTTATTTTAAATTCTAAAACATTTCGCAATTTTTCAATTTTTTCACTCGCAATTACAGAAAACCGCGTATCTCCGCAATGATATTTAATGCCTTAAAAGTGAAAATGCCTTAAAAGTGAAAATGCCTTAAAAGTGAAACAGGCTTGAATCGGCCGTTTTAGGCGAGTGCTACAGCAGCCTTAACATTTGGATTTCACTAGGAAATTTCACTTTGTCGCCATGTCCGGAAACACTGCCTTTATTTTCGAATAACTCGTTCCTCTAATTTGCGGAATTTTAAAATATTCGTCACAGTTTCTCCACTTCTCCCATCACTCTCCTTTCATGTCCACGGGTGCATTTACTAATTTCCCAGACTATTTACTCACTTCTTCGCCTACTTTCCCAGCTCCTTTGTCTCCCTGGAAATAGGCGCACTGTCTTCCATTGAATTCGTTTTTGTGCTATGACTTCCCTTGCCTTCTTTTACTCGTTCCCATAGAGATAATCGAGAATGCATGCACGCATCTATGTAATTGTCGCTTCATGTGACAACAAGGTTTACCCCTTGGCAAGGAACAATTAGCTTCTACTGCGGAATTAGGATATTCTCACAAAGCTTACCTTGTTTTTATTCCAATCTTTTATTCTCCGTCCTTATGAGGATATTTCATCGTGCTGCATCCCTTAAATTAATACCCAAGAACCTGTCAACTATTTTTATTGATTTCTAGCAATTTACTTCATCCCTTCTTAGTTCTCAAGTTTTAAATTTCTTCTTTCGATGAAGAAAGTATCATTTACTTTTGTTAAATGGATGGACAGAGAAATTTGAGGGAACATAGAAATTAAACTTTGCTTTGTAAGCTTCTTCGGAAAATTGTGTTGCAAAGTTTTCATTAATGTCTAAGAACTTTCGAACCATTAGTCAAGATTGTGTACAGACAGCAGTTGACAACGATTTAAAAACGATTGCTGAATGCTCATAATTAAGCAAGCCAGGGTTTAGTCGGACAAACGAAGGCCTGAGATCCACAGTAATGGTATGAACTCCTATAATGGTATTCCCAGTGTACGTAGTCGATTGGAGAAATGAAATAAGTGCCTTAATTAAGTAATTCAGTAATAATACATACCCTGAATACAAGATGAGATTAAAATGCAATACAATTACGATATCGGGAATTGATGATGGCTGTTTAAGCAACATTTTTGAATTTTGGATGTGTTAGTAAGTATGTTGTTATTTTGATACTCGGATTGAAACGTTGAGAAGAGAACAATAATGTTGACACATTCTCTTTCTTCTGGAGGTCGGGAAACAACGTAAAATGACTGGCGCACGTGCTGAGGCGTGACTTGGGTCAGAGCCATAATGGAGAATCGAAAGGAAACTAGGGAATTCTGCATTTTCCGCGTGCTCCATTCAACTGGTAGCGGAAATACGTTACCGAATCTGAATTTTGCAAGAATAAAATGGAGAAACCGACCTTTGATATCTATGATGACGTACGTTCGTTTAAAATACTCTATCCTCATCATTGTGAACCTCATTATTCGCATCACGTAGCTATCTTTCCGTATGAATGTAGAAAAACTTAAAATTTAGCTTCATATTACGAGTAATTTTTAAATCGTGCTTCTGAATTATTCAAGATTTCCCACAATCTCTCTAGTATTTCATAAGTACGCATAATTCACAACTAAGTGGTAAGTAGTTTATAACTACCTACTCAGCGCGCCGCATGAAACATCATTGGAGGTCGGAAGGCTGCATTATCCGTTTCAGGAACACAATATGACGTTAATGGCAGTGTTTTGGAGCTTTTACAGTAGGTAAGCCAGTTTCAGGTAACAAGTTGGAGGGTCTGCAATGGGCCTCTGGCTATGCATCGTTACCATACTTATATCTAATGAAAGCATGGGAAACCATAATTTTCATTGTAGAACGTAGATCAAAAGACGCTTGTAGATCACTTTAGACGAGCAATAACAAATTATAGCCCATTTGAATTGTTTATAACTTTTAAATCGTATTACACGCGGTCCGTTTTGTCTGGGTCCACCCCTGCTGCAGGGTCGGGTCGCTAATGAGTTCTGAAGTCGCTAATGAGTTCTGAAGTCGAGTAAGGGTCCGGATTAGGACGACACAACTGGCTAACTGTAAAAGTCCCAAAACACTGCCATTAACCTAATATGTTTCTCCAAAACTCTTCCACTTCTCAACTTCATCACGTCTTATCTACCAATGAGTTATGAATGGAAGTAAGCAAGGAGAGATATCTCTCCCTCTTTTAGGAAATATTACAATTTATAAATTTGCAATCATTTACTGATCATATACGATTTACGCTATGGTAATATCTTCGTAGATCGAATGAGGAGGTCCACCCTTAAGCCCGTATGACACGGTTCAATTTATTGGCCAATAAATCGGACAATAATTGACACAACCAAGCAGCCCAATATCGGGTAGGAAATTGGGCGATATGCTCGGCATGATGAGAACAAGATTCGCTACATTTATAATTAATTGGCACGAGTCCGCCACATTCCACATTATTAAATAGTATGAATAAGTAACGCGAAACTCCTTCGTCCATATTTTCGAATTATCTTCAAGAAACTAACGTGCCACTCTAATAGCCGGTACCGGACGTTACAAGACTTTCACGACATGGAAGAACCGGACGTTTTTACGAAGCTTCTTGTTTTGACGCTAGTGTACGACAAAGCTCACTTCTGATTGGAAATTGGCCAGCGAAAATAGAACTGGCTCTAATTGCCATATTGGGTGAGAAATTGTCGGAAAGATTGGAGGATTAGAATTGGGTTGGAAATTGGCATGTGACAAGAGGGACACAATGCAATCTGCAATGCATTGGCCAATAAATTGAACCGTGTCATACGGGCTTTATTCTCGTATGCGATCTGACTTTCGCGGACCGTAGTTTGCGTGCCACTTCCTTAGAGCGTCACAATCAGCTGACTGGAATGATATCCTTTTACGAAAGTAATAATAAGTTCGGCGAATATGGTGGTATGCGTTGCTGTTTATTATTCGTTAACATATGTACAGATGTTGTTCACCCTTGCTGTTCAAAGATACAGATGAAATTCAAACAGTAAGCAGATGAGGTAACCGTCTCCGCACTTAGGATTAACTAACATATAGAGTAACCCGGGCGCCTTTCTGAGGTACGATGTATTTCCTAGGGGTTGGAAATGATTAGGAGTCGTCGTAGAAAGTACAGATTAATTGGAATATTCGGGAAATCAAAATTGAGCGAAAAGCAAAAATGAGCAACGAGTAAGTATTGATTTCTGAGGGAATTTCTTTTCGGATATTTTCGGTGTATAAAACGTGCGTCACACGCAATCCGTGTTAATATCTTATGCTAAAAGATTTTTGTAACAATTATCACAGTGCACAAAATAAAGTAAATTAAACTGACCTTGAAGCATGTTTTTGGGGCGTTAACGCAATTCTCGGTATGCGTTCGATGAAATGTCTTGCATTTCCAAGTAAGGTTCAATGACGAAAAATGGGACTATAATTTAAAATACAAGAAATATAAGATTATTCATTGCTTTAAAATTGCTGTAACGTAATATTGATAAGTAGCTTTGCGACTCAATAAATTTAACCTGGGGTAATTCAATAATAATAATCGCCTTTATTTGAGCGAGACTGAGACTAGAAGTCTTCTTTTTCATGTTACCCATCGTCATATTTCATACAGTTGTTTATTAAAGAAAATAGAAAAAGAAATTGGAAAGAAATGTGGATATAATAAAACCTAAGACATTCTTAGGTAAAAAATTACCCTCTGCAGGAAAACACCCAATAAGAAGGGGGATGTGAAAAACCTGCGCAAACCTACCGATGGTAATAGCTAAAAAATATGTGAAAGAACATTACCAAGACAAATTGCGCATAATAGATACACTTAATACACACGCAGTAAATACACAGTCGAAGTACATAGATTAATAGTAATGGAATTATGGCTAATTATACATCAACACTAAAATAAATTTTACATAATTTAACATCAATACATAAGTTTACATACATGTACAAAACATAAAGTACATACATTTATATACAATATTAAATTAAATACAACAGTGACATTGTATTAAATTATGTAATAAATAGTGAAATTTTATGAAATTAGATCAATAGTGACAGAAAATTTGCAGTTCTCTTTTTCCTCATTGAACTGAATTAGACATAAAATTTGTATTTACATATTATCAGAGTTCGTGTAGTTAGATATTTGTATTTACCTGGAAATGTTTTCACAACATTTTTATCCAGTTATTCGGCTGTTTGTTACTTATATCTTAGTAAAATTAGCATACATATTCCCCTCTATTTACTCTGTAAGTGCTCATATAAATAAGTGATGCGTTCCCGTAAGATTGTAAAATCGGTTGAATTTGAGTTGCGCATTTTGATTTTGAGATGATATGTCAACTAGAAAGATAGTTGGTATTGCTTTCTATTAGTCGTGGTAGCAAACATCATGTGATAGGAATGTATGCAAACTTCTTTTCGTCCGTATTCGCACTCTATATTCTTTTCTTTTATGGGTCTTTCGAGGACCTATAACAGGATTAAAGGGATTTTATTGAAAAAATTAAATTGAATACGTTAAAGAAGAATATTTTTGGTGGACATAATACAATGAAACTCAGAATAAGGACGAAGTAAATTTGTTTCTTCATTAGGATAAAATAATGAAAGAGTCCCAACAAATATAGCTGTAGTTAATTTGTAATAAAAATGATAAAAATGCGAAACATAATATTTTTCCCGGAAGGAAAAATACCGAAGGAACGAAATGCGTTGAACGCAATTAATCGTAATTGCTCCATCTATTAACATCGTATAACATCTCCGTAGTCAACGGAACTAGTTTTTCAAGGATAACCATCCAAAGTGAATGGGATTGCTTGGCGTGTGATTATATATTACTGGAGATAATAACTTTGAATGACTTCCATTCTCTCGATTCTCCTACCTCTTAATTAAAATTTTCCTGAGCACTGGAAGCACCTGAAACGTGCTCACGGATGTTGGAATTCCTATGATAATAATTAGGATTTGAATACAATTCAAAGCAAATTTACCGCGCGAATTATTGATATGTTACCTCATACCATTAAAGACTTGCGCGAGAAAGTTCTCTGGAGTGTTTTCAGCATGAATTATGAGATTAACTTGCTCCCATTCTGCGTCGCATACACAGCTTGTGACAAGGAAATGCATTCAATCAGTTAAAAGAACAGCAGTCGGAATCGGAAGTTCCTATCTGGAGTATTCTTGCATTTCAAACACAGTAGCGAAGGTTCTTTGAGTGTCAAAATGTAAATCTCAAGCGTGTAGTGAGTCAGAAAATAATGAAATTCAGCATAAGATTACGTGAGCGGTTATTGCTCACTTTTTCTATTTTTTCCTCCATTTTAGGAACCTGAAGAGCGACAGAATGTCTGAATTGAAAATATGCATCTCATTACTCAAATAGTGAAATTCTCCTCATTATTTTGTTTCGTAAGGGTTCATTATTTGGCGCAGGAAGAATTTTCAATTCAATCTTTATCGTTGTGTTTAATCTGATGCGCTCCTCATTTTTGTCGGCCAGTGTTACGTCTCCTCAAACAAATTTTAAGATCTGTTCCTAATATAAATTGAATTGCAGTCAGTAAACTTTGATGTCAGAATATCGCAAAATATTCTGCAACAACTTTTCGTTTTTAAGGTTTAAAAACCTACAGTACAGAACGTACAGAATTCAATCATTCTTTTATATTTAAGATGACATTCCACATGAAAGAAAAGGAAAAGATTACATACTTTGTAAACACTTTATAGGTTCTTTAAAGTTAAATTAATTCTGATTAAGTCTGGGACAACCTAACAGAGTACATATAACAACAGAAATAAGTGGGCTAAGGAATGTTTAAGTCTTACGATTCGATAACTTTTCTCAATTTTATTTCTTAAATTTAAATATCTCACTTCCTTGAAATTTTTATCTCTCAATAGATTATTTAGCAAATGTTTTAATGGGATTTCTTGGTTCATTATTATTTTATCTTTGGAGATGTAAAGGACAAATTTTAGTGATAGAAAAACGGAATAAACTTACACCAAATCTTTCCTTTCGGTATTCAAGAAAGCAGAAATATTTATTTCTTTTTCTTTTCTGTAAGTATGATCTGTGCTAATGGTTAGAATTTTTCATTCTTGTAAAGGAATTCCTTGAGTAATACCTGTTTAGCATTAAGTATACGCATAACAATGCAAACTTGTACTGTCTTCTCTTTCTATTCTATGATAATATCTGTCGCCTGTAAGTCTATTCTATTTCTGTGTACCCTATGTCATTTCCTAAGGTTACGTAGTCCAAAATCATCCTAGTAATTTGAATTAATGATAAGTTTACATCATTGAGTACCTTGAAGTCTTATACGTCTTGATGGCAGAAATGGTATTTCCGGTAAGCGCTTTGAAACACGCTGTGACCAATTAACGGCCAAGGATGTTCTGCCGAATAGCACATTAAGATTTCAAATCCATTCTTCTATTACAGACCCTCACGTTAATGAAAGTGGTCGCGTTAGAGTTAATGATAGCTGATGTAGCCAGTCGATTAAGGCGGGTTGTTTTATTCGCAGGAGAAGCGGAGGAGTTTCTGGAAAGCTCACGTGCAACGGAAGAATTCGGAATCCCAGTGAATTCCACCGGAAATCATGTCACGTGCCGCAGTTGGACTTGCTTCAGCCGCGGCTCACTACGGAAGAGGCCATGTCGGTGTCTGCAAGGCTCAAGCTGGGAAGAAGGGTCACTTCTCCCGAGCAGAGGACGGCAGTGGTGAGTAGCAACCGCCGCTTCTTATGAAACCTTATGAAATTCCTGAATTGTGGCCTACACATACAGGGACTGTGGTAAACATCCACAAATAAAGAGGCATAGTCAATGGAGACAGTCGAATGCTCCAACCTTGAAGCGTGCCAGGAAGGGTTCTTTAGAGCCCAATGTAAAAATGTCCGTTCCAGCTAGCTACTGCCTGTGCTACTGTGATGAATGCAAAATTGAGACATTTGTTCAACTCTCGAGAAGTTGTATATGTTGAAAATTGATTCTCATCTGAATGGTCAAACATGTCGTTGGCGGCATTCGACTTAGACAATAGTTTGGCTGGGAAAGAAGAACATTGGAATTTATCAAGAAAATTCTTTATAGATGAACTTCCGAATTCAGGAAACCGTATGGCTTACTTTTGACATACATTCTCTAAAGAATGGTAGTAATTAAAATCATTATGTGCTTTAAAATACTGACGATATTCGGCTGTATTCGATTTAACATTTAATATTAGGTATGTAATTTAATTTTAATATGACATATTCTCTTGTTCATTCTGTTTTACCAAATGAAGTACGTAAAAGGATGTAAGATGAGTCGGGTTGAAGAGAGTTTTTTTGGAGAAAGTATGGGGATTCGTTAAGTGTGGAGAAGACGCTTGATAACTTCATAGAAGATTTAGCCTGGAAATTGTGAATGCATTTAGGATTTAATTCAACCGAAAGAAAGGTCTTCTATGTTTATTTACGGTTGAGCATAACAATATTCCTGATACGAGGTGAATGTTGATAAATTAAGTTTCACGAGGTATGTTCCCTTTCTGAAACTGTGCTTTTATGAGAAAACTATTTTATCTTTCAGAAATACAGCACATATCTCTTATGGGAATGTTAAAATGTATCTCATGCACTACGTGTAAGAATTTCTTAAATATCATAAGAACACATCGATAGAATAGATTTATATTAAATTACCATTATTCATAAGTGCCGCGCAAAGACCGTTTGACAGCTAAGAATTTATTAATATGTCGAAAAGATGTCTGCGACTGTCAGAGGGTTAAACGTATAGTTCTCGTGGTTGAGTAGCGATTCTCTCGTGATGGAAAATCACGAGAACTACCACTGTGCCCAACAAAACTGAATGAGAATGCTTTTCTTAACTGGCTTGGAGTTGCAATTGGAAAATCACTAAGCTGATATGAAAAATGTTCTTCACTTACCCTAAAAAAAAAAAGGTTTGCACTGCCCGGGAATCGAACCCGGGTCACAAGAATGGGAATCTTGCATGATACCACTACACCAGCAGTGCTCTTGTTTGGATAACCAGTAATTAGAATTCTTATAGCAATGTTTATAGATAAGATCGTTAAGAAGAGTTCAAAGTTAAAGGGTATATAAATGAAGTCATATTCTAAACACAATAGCTTCTATTCCATCTTCTTGTAGTAATAGGGTATGGAAATATTGTTGAAAAAAGAGACGAGTTATCGTTTGGACCTATTCTCGCATATATTTGAGGGTCATTTATTCATAGCAACAAATCGAAATCAAGGCTTACGTTTCCATCGATTTTACCCCTCGGTCCTGAATATACGAGGGATTGCGTCCTCGCATTTGCGTCTTGGCATATTCTTCCCCTATGATTCAATCTTCAATTTATTTTAGAATACTATATGGATACTCCAAAATCGATGTGAACTAATTACTCAAACTCGAATTATTATCTTCTTTACTAGGTCGGGATAATAGCTTGGTGCCGTATTGAAAGAAAATTAAATTCTTGCCATGCTTATGGAATTGAGGCAGATGTATGGAATAGTTCTCTAGTTATTACGTAAGTTTGTTATCAAACTGTAAGATATGCACGTCAAAATATTTTTCGAAAAAATATCCTGTAATCATATGATATGAATAGAGTAAATTTAAATAATTTGCTTGTAATGGTTTGTTGAAGAGAGGTGCAAAAATAAGAAATCATTGTATTTTATTTGAGTGTTAATACAAATCTATTCGTAAATTGTAAAAGCAAAGGAAGTCTAACATTTACATATGCATGTATGTACCTGTAAGCCGCCGTTCGGCGTGTGGCACGGAATGCATGCGCCATGACTCTACTTCACTAATCGATTACTTTCGCGTATCGTTCACGGAAAAAACGAATTCTTGATTCGATTCGTTCTAGCGTCTATATCTCTGATTTCTCTCAGAATCAGAACGGCCTATATAACAGGGAGGACGCATAATATCAGCTACATCTTCTACGAAAGTACCTTCTCTGAACTAAGTTTATCATTTATTTTAATCTTCTATCCTCTGGAGATTCCTATCCTGTAATGCTGTTGATTCTCTTAATACTCTTAAAGACTCAAAATTTCTAATGTATGCATAGTGTTATGGCGATTTCCATTCCTCATCGCATACTTCTATAATATGATGCTTCTCCGTTGCGATACACTTCTTCGAAGATAGTCATTACTAAACGCCCCCAGTACGGCGGAAAGTGGGCATACAACTTGCTTTCAAGGACATCATTCCCGTTCGATAAGGGATCGGTGGTGACCAAGAAAAGGCACAAGACCGCTTCCTTATTCTGACGACACCATGAATGTCTTCAAAATTCATGAAAAAGCAGTGATATTTCAAGCAATATTTAAGTCGTAAACCAATGGAGTCTGTATTTCATTTACGTTTAGCTTCTCGCGGTTAGACGAGACAACGACCTTCAAAATTCATAGTATATGTCAAATTTTAATGATGTATTTTATATTAGGTCTTTAATAAGACGAGATTGAGACTAAACAGTTTCTTCTTCCATCTAACCTCTTGTCAATGTTATTGATAAACCATAAATAAATTTGTAAATAGAAATAGGGAGGAAAACGAAAGAAGAATTTGTGTATCTAAAAAACCTAAAAAGTAACTTAGGAAAAAAATATTTCTACAGCAGGAAAACACCCACAGAGAAGGGGGGTGTGAAAAACCTGCGCAAACCTACTGATAGTACAAGCTAAAAGATGCGAAGGAAACTGTGTATACTAAAATCGCTTGAGCAGTACTGTAACAATAATTCTTTTAAATCTAATCACTAAAGCAATACAAAAATTATAAAAATAGGATTTTAAACAAAAACTGTATTTGTCTCTCGAGGTATATTTTATTTCGTTATTATTGCCGTTAGAATGGTTTTCTTTCTTACTAATTACATACCTAAATACGCTTTGTGGCAACTAAGATACTATGGCTCATAAGTCTATCTTCCTTGTGTTCTTTTACCAATCCTCATTGGTAGAAGAATAACGCTCGGTTCCGTACCACATCCAGTGAGCTACGACGAACAGCTGCCATGCGAAAACAGGTTATCATCGTTCGACTTATAAGCCTTTCCTGCTTTATTTTAAACCAGATTCCAGCAGAGTTACAGCTGACTGGATAGGGTATCACCACGTCAGCTCCAACTGCTTTTTCTCGGCTGCACTTCGGTACTTGAAGATTTTTATCCTTCGCGCAGCTTCCTTCGAACCCATCGAGACAAGAGCAGAAGTTAGGCTGGGGGAGCTATTTAAGAGTATTCCTTGTTGTTTGATTTGTGCAAGAATTTTGGTTCACCCTTAAAAATAAAAAAGTATCTCCTCTTCAGCCAATAAAAGAATGCACTGCCCGGGAATCGAACCCGGGTCACAAGAATGGGAATCTTGCATGATACCACTACACCAGCAGGGCTTATTAGATATGAAAGGCCGTATTTAAAATGATAAAGCCTGTTTTCTTCTAGCTGTTGAAAAAGAGGGATGAGTTATGATTTCGACGATATCTAGGAATACTCAAACGTAATTATAAAGTTTCTGTAGAAGGTTTAAGAATAATTTGTGATAATCACCTATTATATTTTACCTATAACATATACTCAACTTCTAGTTTGAAATTATGAATTCGTATCACCGTTTCTTCTTTATGATAGATTATAACTCGAATTAAAAGTTGGACGATAAATCCTCTCTCAATAGGAGACTGCTTGAATCAGACAAAATCTTTCTCAGTCATTCCCCTTTACTGGCTGTCAAAAAACGTTTATTTTCACTATAAAAACGCTAATGAAGCTAAAAAACAGAACTGAACTGAAGAAAAAATAGGACCCATAAAATATTTACGTTCATTTTCACCTAAATAATCATTACTGCTCATACTTCTGCAAGAAAAATAAAGAATTGATCTTTTAGGTGATCTTAAATAGTACTCTGGCTTAGGAAAACAAAGAAAATGTTCCATTGCGGGACTTAATAAACTTTTATTTCATTAAAATTCCGAGGAGCAGATTTATTTTCGTAGTTTTGCATAGCCAGATAAGATAGGTGAAGGAGCTCTTATGTAAATACTTAAAAGTGGTGAAAGAGGAATCAATGAGGGAGAATTTTCAAAAATAATGCAGGTAACGAAAGTGCGTTCTAGAATGATTACTCCTGCTTATCCATCATTCAACCCTTGGCTACAAATTGGCATAGTCATTGGCATCATATATTTCAGGACACACTCTAGGGTAATCCTGTCTTTAAGTAAGATTTTATATTTGAATCCTAGAATTGATAAATTTGAAAGAAAGAAATTAATGGGTAAGGGTCGTTAGAAAAAATCTTACTCTTATTGAGAGAATGAGATTTACCTTTGAATTCGAATATATAGTTACTAGAAGAAATGGAGAGAGCTTTCAGTAATCGAAGAATGGAATGCACTCGAAAACCAATAGAAAGTTTGACAAATTCTGCTTACGACTGGATTATTATATTTTGGACCAGTAATTCTTAAAACTCACAGGTCCTCGATTTTCTCAATCGTTATGTAAACACCTCTAGCATTCACAATATTAGTCTCCAATAAAGACTGTCCCGCGATGCGATGCCTTTGTAGGAATCCTAAATTGTGAAGTGTCTTTAACTTTTTACATTCCGTATCTTTTTGTTAGCCTTCTGTTGAACATACAATTGGGGAAGCCTTGGTTTGGATGACAATGCTAAATTTCTCTTAATAACTTTTAGGCTAGTAATATATGTTATTAAAGAAACGATTTTTTTATATTCGAGTACTTCAGAGAGATTAAAACACCAATGATATTAATCCACAGACTTAAGAGTCAATTACCTTGCAGTGTCCTTGGCGATATATCTCCCGGCATCCTCCATTGCTGCGATAATTTACGATAGTATTGACATATTCAATGATATATCTCACAAATTTCGGAATTAATTACTAAGAGGTAACCTCATATTTCATGTATCAGAAGCCATCAGCCAAGATCTCGTGACATTTTTTGGATAAACGTTTTTCGACGTAGCCACCAATTTTTCAAAAAGTTCATGGTAAGATCATGCAGGTATTTTTATTTCCGACAGCTTGTGTTCGTTAATGCACAATAATTCCTCCCCTAAAGTGGTTTCTCCAAACACTGTTTTTGTGCCTTTAAATATATTCATTTTGCCGTGTACGGTACAGAATTCCTTGGAATTCTCCCAAGTTTTGTTTTGGGAGAATTCTCTCTCCCGTCAGCCAAGATTTCATGTGTACTCTTTTGGATGACCGATCTGCATTTCCTAGCTCCCTTTCTTGTTTGTTTGCCTTGGTAACATATCGAAAGGGACTATCGTATTCCTTACGGGAAGGTTCCTCCATCGTCCAAGGAAGTGCCGTACAAGGAAAGGACTGTTCTTTTGGGGAAAACCACATGTCAGAGGCGTACGTGACCGGCGAAGGAATGCTTCGGATGGGATTTGCCGGTGGGCGGAGGGAGGACGCGACGGTCGAGGAATTGCAGACACTGGAGGGAGATCTCCCGCAGATTTGTTTCGGCCATCGTCGCGCTCGAAGAAAGATTGGCCGTCATTACGATGGAAGGGAAAGTGTGGCGGAAAGATTACGCGATGCAGTTTATGTAAAAGCGACGGGAAAAGTATCTGACGGGATCGGCGATGGGTTGGGTGAATGGATATGTAAGCCAGTAACGTGAACGGTTTCTCAATTGCGTGCAATTGTGCGTTCCGCTTGCCCTGCAGTGCTTGCCAAGGAAGATGCATTCTGAGTTCGAATGCAGCGACTGAGTCATTAGTGCACGATTCCAGAATAGGTGAGGATGCCATCGGGATTGGTAGAAATGGGTTTCATGCAATCGACGTGCGGTTAATGGTGAGGTTTATCGTCGTAAACAGTGTTTCAGGAATCTCAAGAAAGGTTTGTTTTTCGACAGAAGGGCGTATAAGCTGTATGATTGCAATTATATTAGTCTTGATTGTCTGAGTTGCTTGGTGAATAAATATTGGCTTATTTATTGTACCGTAAACCGGGGTTACTTGGACCCAAAATTTCTAATTTTTTGGACTTTCCGAATAAAACAATACCTAAATTCCATAAACTGTGCTGATAACCAATTTTTTACTATGATTTAGATATTTTTCGATAATTTAAAAGCTTTTTTGAACAAACTTTTTCGCTGATTGTAATAAAATGTTTGTTTTTTAAATTGGGTCATAGAAACCCCCAGGTTGGGGCTACTTGGACCTAAGCTCCTTTTTCCATTGACTAAGCAATGTAAATATGTATTGGGCCTAAGTAGGACATAGGGTCTGGAAATATAACTCTTTAGAGACTTTCTGGGGCCATGAAATTATCATTTAATTGCAAAAACTCAATGAATAAATCGAAAACACTATATGGAACCATATGTGAAATAATGATATCTTGGAATTTGTATAATTTTTGGCAAACAAATTGTGAGAAGTATATACAAGGCGATAAAAAACACCCCCTTTTAATAAGTTTCGGTGGAACGATTTTCCTGTCTATATGACACCACTTGTACTGCAAAATGTCTTTCTTTTGGCCATTTCCAGCCTTTTTTTGCTTTGGGTCCAAGTAACCCCCCAGGGCTCAAGTAGCCCTGGGGGGTTACTTGGACTTTGTTACGGGGTACTCCTTAGGTTTTTATTTATATTATTCATCCTACATAAGTTGTATTTAGGAAATCCCGAATTGGAATTTCGGATTTTCAACCAATCGGATAGTCGGATCCTCCAAGTAACACTTTTTAAAATCAATAACTACTTATATAATTTTCATAATAATATAGACAGTAAAAAGTATAATGTAAACTGCGTTACATAATTTAAACTACATTTATTTTTTACTCACGAAATAATATTTTCAAATGCAAGGTCATATACTGTATTTGAATTTAAGTAGTTTCATATCTTAATAACTAAGGAACGAAATAAATGAATTTTCAACAAACTAAGTTGAGAAGATGTCGTTATATATGTTTAAAAAAAATTTATTAGCATCTATGATGATTCTATTTCTTTATATGATCGTTCTGCGTCCTCTGATTTTAAAATATTCTTCATCGGTACATTTTTGAAAATTTACTGATGAAAATCACGAAAATTTGTTTAATTTCATAAAACTCAACAAATGTAGTCAATCGTAGTGTAGTTAAGTAATAGGAAACGAAGCTAAAATCTTAGAGTGTTACTGGAATGAAAGGGAAATATAAAAAATTAAAAGAGTCTCTTGATAGGCTAATCACAGTTCGAGACCATCTTCGCCACTCCTGAGTGTAAAGAAATATTTCAACAGAAGAAAGAAACACAATTTTTAATACTCGATAAAATTTCCCAAGTTTTCCAATAGTCTGGGAATGTTGGTGAATAACGAGTACTCGATACTGGAACTAGGATTTCCCGCTTGTATTATCTCAATTACTGAAAAATTCATTGAAGCTCGCCGTTTGTAGGCAGTAACGTGGACCAATAGCGTGGGATAATTTTGCCTCATGGATATATGAGTATACGATCACTAAGGAATAACTTGATCTTGTACTTATAATGCTAGTGACAGACATTCTATGACTACTTCAGGTAGACTAAACAAAGGCCAGTAGAGTGGAATGTTATGCCTTAATTTTTAAGGCTAACCCAAGTGAGGAAAACTTGAGGTATCCCTTGCTATTATAGCATGACTTATGATAACAGAAGTACCCTTGCATTTTGTGCCTAGTCTTTAAATTCAAATCCACAAGAGCACCGACTGGAACCTGTGTAAAATATCACATGGCTTATTCCTACAGGAGATGTGAAAAATATCTGCGGAGGTTTTGCAGAGTCACTTCAAGTAAAAATAAAAAGCAGCGAGGAAAAATTCCAAACAATAAGTAGCGCTGTGTAATTACACTCGTCCTCAAGGCACAATCACATATTTCATCATCTGTGTACGAACATTCCATCCTCCACAAATACGATTATGTTTGCTCAAACAAATATTTTCCTGTTTACTTTCATTTCGTTATTGCACAGGAAAGGTATAACCCTGCAATGTAAGCCGCAGCCTATTCTATTCAATGCATGCCTTTCCGATTTGTTTGTTTCATAAAATTTTATGAGAAACGATTGCTGTGAATCATACCAAAGAATTTAGATTTCGCTCAAAGTATTTAATATATTTTTATTGCCCTCTTTATCACCTCTGAGGATTCAAAACACCTCTCGGTCTCATGTTGTCGTTAAGCTTACTCATTCCGAAATATTTCTCAATAATCTATGAAACAGTTCATCAGTTGATCGATTCAAATTGAACGACGTAACAAGTCTCAAAAATCTTTTAACTCAGCCTATGTGGCTCTACTTTTCTGTAATCATGTCTCTTCGATTCGTTCTTTTTAACAATCTCATTAAATTCAATTTGTTCTCTAGTTTGCTATTGATTCATATAGTCACTAATTTACTCATCTTTTTGCGTATTTATGTTTATATCTCGGAAAAGTGCAATTTTATCATTTTATCTGCCCCAGGAAAAATTAACGTCAAGTCAAGTCTAGAGAGGTTATCGGATTATTTATTTTTGAGAGACTTAAATGCTTAATCGAACATTATAAAGAATTCCCTTTATATCCTTCGATTGATGATCTTTTATGTTCAACTTTCTGCTAGTAATTAATCCTCATTCCCCTTTTCTAGATTGGGGACCCGGAAGTGGGTGAAAATGGTTCCTGGTTCGATTCCCCTTGGAAGCCTATATGTTTGAATAACCTTAGATGTCGAAGCACTAATAACCTTTATACTTTTTGTAAAGTATACCGGGGTTTTACTTTACTTAGAATCTTGGCGCGGTATTTCTCTATGATGGGTTGTCAACGCATTTATTTTTACAACAAAAAAGACATCGCCGTGTAAGTTTTTAGAACTTCGCGATTGATCTTTCTAAGTCCATTTGAAGAAAGCAATTAGAAAAAATAAGTAATCGGAAACATGAAGAGAAAAAAATTTCATCAGTGTGTGAGAGAATGGAGAATTGTATTAAACCAGTCAAACTATATAGCATCCTCTGTCGTTACTAACATTAAATAATAATAAAAATTAAAAACATAAAACAATGGTAGACGAATGACTTGCATTTCTGTGATTGTGTATGCCTTAATGCGCAAAGAAAAGGTTTCTGTTACTCCGATTCTATTCAGGTCAGATACAAATTCGAATCGTGACTGTCCATTCGATTCGAAAGAAAATTCTTTATTCGCAGGTTCCTGGATGATTTGTATGAGAATGTCATTGTGAACAATAAATAGTTCCAAGAAAAGTAAAGTTATTTCCGAAAAGTATCCATTATTCTCTTCGTCTCAACATTGTAAGCTTCAAACTTATGTGCAGTTTTCCAGGAATCGGTGTAATCGGAATGAGTATGAATTTCTTTTGCACGGGTGATAGCGGAAATATTTTTCTCCTCCCGTGACTCCTCCAACCAACCCAGAAAATGAATCGCGATATGCTTCACGTTCTTTCGATTCTGAATCTGATAGCGGAAATTTTTAATCACTCTATTATGAAAATCATTTGCAGCAGCGTATCTCATGGACTAATCGTAGCTTCTCGCTGTTTTTTCACCCCAAGAAGTGAATCTCAAGAGCGAGCATTTCGAGGTATTTTCTACACTTATTTTCAGAAAGGAATTATTTTCTCAAGGAGAGTTTTGGGTATAATCATTGGTAAGGCCGAGACTGAGGTGGGATTATCGTGATTTCCTTGTAATAGAGGGTTTGGAAGATGGCGCACGATTTTACATGTGAATTAAATTTATTCGAGGATTTCTGAGGCCCAGCTGAATGGTCCAATGGCTTTACTCACATTTTAAAACGATTCGTTAAGAAATCGTAAAGAATCGTTTAAAAAAAAATCTTATTCGAGGAGATAATCTTTAAAGAATTAAAGGTAATCTTAAATCGAAGAGGCTACTTGTGGGANACAGACATCATAGATAAGGTAAGATCACTGAAATGGATGTGGGCAGGCCATGTTGCAAGGAGAAACGACAACCGATGGACATCAGCAGTGCTGAACTGGATACCAAGAGACGTGAAAATACCAAGAAGAAGACCAAGGGACCGATGGAACAGAGACATCATTCAGTATTTAGGGGTAACATGGCAACGAGAGGCTCAGAATAGAGAGAATAAGAAAGCGCTTGGAGAGGCCTACATCCGACGTCGGATTGAAAATGGCTGACGATGATGATGATATATATATTATATACACACACAGTTTTATACAACAAAGAGTAATAAGAATAAAAAAATCTTAGCAGCCCATGCTCAGCTATGAGCTAACAACTGTAAGCATCAAGATACAGGAACTTTACATTTTGAGTACTATAAATAATAATAACAGTAATAATATTCTTACAGTAGCAAACTGAAATGAGGGTATACATCGAATTACTGCCAAAATAACAACAGTTAAAACAATTACAAGAGAAAAGAAAATCACATGATGTAAAAAAAATGATATTAGATCTCTACCATCATATTATTCAATAACACCGTTTTAACAGTTTTCTTGAAATTGATTCCACTTCCTCCACAGTAGTATTTCAATCTTGTATTTATTAACGCAATTTGTGTTAATAATGAGGAATATTAACAATAAGGAACTATTATGTGGGTTAAATAAAAACTAATTCTGCACTTAGGTAAAAATTAAAACCCTGCAAGAAAGGGGGTGTGAAAAACCTGAAGACTCAGAGCCTAAAATCTCAAACTAAGAGAAGAAATATTTAAACTAAGGTTCTGCAAGTATATGTGTAAAATTATCAGGTTCTGTGAATTTATTAGAAATAACATATGCAATATAAAACATTACTGTAATATTAAGAAATATACATTCATACTCTTGGCGAAGATATTCATTCCATTCGACAGCAAACTTTGTCATCATCATTTGTCTTATGATTCATCAGATATTACAGGTGACTCCCGCCTAGCATCACGAGCATAGTCTTCAACAGGAGAACAAGTCTCTCTTTACACGTATACTTCTTAAGTGGAATTTAATTAACCAAACGTTTAACAATAAGATTCTCTGCCTGTGTAAATATTTCGTGTTTTTGTTGTCGTAGAAATTTTTAATTTGGGAAAAGTTGCATCGCCCTTTTCTAAACATTTCGAAAAAATGTATATACTTCTAAAATCGCCTTTTTATTAGATTAAGCAATAATTTCTATCTGACTCACGTCTTATTCATATCTTAATTTAGGAGATCCCCTACACCCTAAGAGGTTCGCATATTTTAACGTTGACGAGGCTTTCATTTATGATATTCTACAACCTAAAAAATACTTTCTGAACTAAAACTCTGAAGGAAGTGTCGAAAGAAACGTGAGATCTAAAGCTGTATAACATTTTGTATAGCCACAATTTATCTCTAACCAAGCTAAACAAATGATGAGAATTATCCTCATTTCCGAGCGCATTGCTGTGTATCAACAAGGAAACGTTCAACTAAAAAAATTATTACTCGATCGATAATTGCTTTCCAACTTTTTGTTTTGCAATTATCTGTGATAGTTCAAGATCTTTTCGTTTTCTTTTGCGTCGAATTGCCTCCTGGAGGAATTATTCTTGGCATCGTCGGAGGCGAAACCCTTTCCTCTCAATTTACGCGCATTACCAACTCATGGTCAACGCACCGTTTCACATCGAGATGTAGAGAAGGCTCGAGAGGGAATCTATGAGAAGAAAAGCAAGAAATGCGTTGGAAGAAAACTTGGTGACGAATGGAGATACTACACTCATTTTCCATTTCTTCATCGCTTCAGTGGCATATCACTGTAATTTACTTTTTCCCCTCAGATTTCCGCTTTTCCGTTATTCCTTCTGTGGTTGTTCTCTGTAATTTCTACCCTTAGCATACCCATCATTTCCCCTCTATTTCGCCCCTTCCAACATTTCTATCATCTTTCTCCTTTCTTCCTTTCCACACTACGTGCTTTACAGTCAAATTGAAGGCCTTTGCCATCACGGGGTATTTTCGCAGCTCATATTTTCATCCAAGTCACGCATTTTCCGTCTTTTATTCTTACGGCCGCATCTTCGCACTCAGCTGCCGCAAATGGCGCCATTATTCGTAATCCCGCGCGATTTTTGCGTTCGCATCAACTTACGTATTCGCGCTATCATCTCCGATGGAGGGAAAATTCTTCGACCTAATATATGGTGAAGAGTGCAGACATACGGATGCTCTTACTGAGGTATATTCCTAAATATTTTATGGCTTCTTTTAGAACCACTTGTTTCTTTGTGTATTTTGACTGTAAATTGCAACGGATGAATATTTTCCACGAGGGATTGGTTTTATCTTGACTTTGCGATATTAAAATAATATCCTCGTTCTATAAATGTTATGGAATGCATGATGGATGCATTTTTTTCCAATGAAGCAGGATTTTCCTCTTTTATGTTTGCTTGTGAAGAAGTTTCAGCGCTGTTAATAGGTTTTCTTTGTAACTGTTACAGACACATCATACCTTAGCACCGCGAACCTTAATGGCTCTGGGTTCTCGTTTTATGTTTTTGTGGACGTTCTTCCCTCCCGCAACACCACTATCATACACGATTTACGTTTAAAACGTAAGCCCAATGGGCTCAGTCATAAGGATAGATTGTGAAAAGGGCTCCGAGAGTCAAAAGGGTTGGGTGCAAAGGTCTATCATAAGGGCCAAACTATTATTCAGGGGCAATTTTTACGTTGAAACCCTATCAGTTCATCCTAATTACATTGTTCATGTTTATGGTGACAAGACGAATCTTTGGAAACAGTAGACGGATGCTTCCTTTTTACATTGCAAATAAAAATTTGTGGTTTTTTATGGCGTTAAATGTGAGTAGCATTAAAAGAATTGTGATATCTGATCGGTTGACTGAGTGCGAGGGTATTCAAAGAGCTCCAGTTGCAGGCTCAAAGAATATAAACGATTTATTCCTGCTATTTTGCTCATTTGCAATGTTCAGTTTCCCTCTGCCTCGTTCCTTTCGACTACTTCAGAAAAATATCTGTAACTCACCTTAAACGCCTTCTTAAGAATATGTTTATAATGTAGTCTTATAGATACATTTTAATTTCTTGTCCGACATTACTACTTCTGATAAGAAAGCCATCTCGATTCCTATGTGGAGAGAGCAGAGGCTCGACAGAGCAAAGTTCGAGTGCTAAGAAGGAAAATGTTCCGCAAAAAGTAAAAGTAACGTTCTCTTTATCTTTTCCATATTTTTTAAAAATGCAATTGCATTCATGGTCACTCGTCATTTTGAAATTTTTAAGTAATTTAAAAGTAAGACTTGGATAGTTTGCATAAAGTTTTGGTAGTCCTTTACTTTCAAACACAAGCGACAAAATTCATTTTTATGTAAAACATCTTTCAACTTTTAAAGTATGATCTAGGAGTCAAAAAATCTTTCATTGCATTTCTTATCTCCGCTTCTGCTTGATTGACAAACATGTATATAATAATGTAGAAGTCTTCTCGGGTGGACAACCGGGTCAGTTCTTCGGTAAATACCGACTCGGTAAATACCTACCCGGTTGTCCACCCGAGAAGACTTCTACAGCATTATTCACCGGGAAAACATCAAATCCTGCATGTATATAATAAGTCAGGAGCCAAGGTAATCAAGTGGGTAATGCGTTCGCCTTTCGTGGAAGCGGTCCCGGGTTCGATTCCCGGAAATGCCCGCGTGCAAATGTACCTCAGGTCTGGAAGCTTATTCCTTAAGAACGATAATATTTCACTGTCGGAATACTTAACGTGAATTGTAAAGCAGCGCTAGGAATGTCTCTTCGATATCGTTCCAAGGAACATTCGTTAAATATCGAAATATATAGTTTTATGTGTGCAAACTTAATGCTGTTCGCAGCATAGTTTTGGTATGCAAGAAGATGTTTGTGTTGTATGACGACGACGAATAAATTCACTTCCTGCCGGAAAACTTTTGTTCATGGCTTCTGACTCAGAGTGGTATGTATGGTTTTCTATTAAGCACTTTAAGTTCACTTTTTTTACTGGAGATCAGTGGTTGGGGGAGAGTAACTGGCTCGGATTAAGGTTGAGTATTTAGGTCAAGGTAAATCTCTACTCTTATACGCTAATTTAATAGGCTAAGCATTAAAATATGTTTCAATGTGACATATAATTGTATGGTGATATGGTATATTATATGTGTTTGGTGGCTGAATTGTATTCATTCTGAGATCGCATCTTCATTCATTATTATGATTCCTACAGCCATTTTAATTTACTAGACGTGGAAAACAGTATTTGAAAATGAGAAGCGTAAAATCTCTGAAATGTTTTCAGCATTCTTTCATAATATTTATGTGCAGTAAAATCGTTAAAAATATGCTTTCCAACCCTAAACTCCCGGGTTCGAGTCCCGACTAATCGGATTTTCCGGTTGGGGAATGGTAGCGTGTGTGTTCGTCATTAATATATTCACAATTCGTCATAAAATATTAGTTAACAAAATGGATCATCTTTACATTCAAGAAGTCATTATTATTTTTAACTGTGGTGTATTGGATAATAATACATATCAGTAGAATTTATTTCATTATAACTCTTTACCTATGAAATTTTTCAAATGCAGAAACTTTCATATCGCTTAGTCAATTCACCATTTAGATTCAGATGTTTGCTTTCGCTGCCGGGGAATAAAATAGCAGACAGAACGCCAAGAAGCTCGCGATTCCATTCTGAAATGTGATGAGTTTTTCTGTTTACGGTACGCTGTGAAAACTATAAACTAGGAAATTACTCTGAACTTTCAACAAGTGATTTTTTCTTCTTGTTCTCAAGGTCGATAGCATCCTGAAGACATTGGGACTTTCGAATTGCAGAAACACGATGGTGGAGGAGCTCTCTGGGGGTCAAAGGAAGCGTCTCTCCATAGCACTTGAGTTGGTCAGCAATCCTTCAGCGTTTTTCCTTGACGAGCCAACAACGTG
Organism: Ladona fulva; assembly: GCA_000376725.2. Classification (NCBI taxonomy): domain Eukaryota; kingdom Metazoa; phylum Arthropoda; class Insecta; order Odonata; family Libellulidae; genus Ladona; species Ladona fulva. Next base: position 445,013 of record KZ308555.1, read on the forward strand.
AGTGTCTTAAATGAAAGCTTTCGCCATTATGTTAATATTGAATTTAAAGTAGCGTTATAGAATACAGTGCCTTTGGTAATAAACGGGAAATGACGTGCAGCACCAAAGCTTTCCTTCGGCCTTGTATTTACAAGCCTCGAAGTTGAGCTTCAAAGTTTTTATACACATGAATGAATATGTTGGTGATTTTAAGGACAGTCTTAATATTTTTTAAATAAATAAAAGCAATTTATGTTAATATTCGTGAAATATGTTTTTACTTTTTTTACAGTAATACAATATAAATGTTAAACAAAAATTCTTGAATATTTTACAAAACTTTTACTGCTTCATTTTCCTACTGAATTGGATCATTATTGAAGCAAGTGAAATTTTTTTGGCTATTGAAGTATCAACTGATAGATTTCCTTTTAAGATACTTAATTATTGCTGCACTACTATCGAAAATCAATACACAATTTTTTTTGTCTTTGAAAGACGCTGCAATAGGTGTATTTGAGCACGTACTGTGGGAACATGGAATTAATCTAACACTTTAAAGTTAGCTAGTGGGAACTTGGGGAGTTTTTTGGAAAACTGTGGAAATACACAAGTTTTGTTTACTTCTTTGTGTTTAATGGGGAAAATGATTTGTAGGAGCTCAATCCCACTCTCGTTTATTCCAGTAGTGACTATTTATGAAAGTCATCGTGTTACTGAAACTTATCAACGAACGAAGTGAATATGTTGGTCTGATTTCGCGAGCGATTGAAGTGTTCATCTTAAGGATCTCGGCCCTTAAGTGTCCCGTGCTGTTGACCCTTGTTAAAGCCAACCATTGCAGTCGTAAGTCAGAGCATCAGTTAAGGACTCGACAGCCTGGTACAGCGCGGTTAAGGCATTTGGAACAGTAACATTCCGAATTGATTTCATTCCTACATTCTCGCACTCGAATTCTTACAAAGTATTGATGTGTAAGAAAAGCATGCTGTTGTATGATTTAATACTTGCATTGGAACTTTCGATGGTTAAAGAAATGTGTTAGCCCATCGTTGGACTCCAGCATCCTTCCTGTTCTTCTCTCTACTAAGCGTTCCGGAAATTCCAATCCACACTTTGTTCAGGTTCTGCTTATTTTTTCATTTTATCTTACCATTGCATACAATTTTGTCACTTGTTATTCTGTTCCGAATCGATTTTATTCGGTTCTTTTATTGGTTGCCAAAAGCATAGGTGAATGTGATCTGAAGTCACGAATTCCGAAAAGGACAACTAAATTCCCTCTTTGGTGACATACTTCCTGTAAGTCTCCACTTCTGTTTTGTTTATTCAGTAAAATGCTTTCATGATTCTACAGCCATTCCAGATTCCAATACCATAAACAGTTTAACTTAATTATGTATTAAATTACTTATATTGCATCGCGCAAGTAAAGTGAGTGAAATCGCCATGTTTTATGTCCTCGTGAAAAATTCCTTGCATGTTTATAAGATTCAACCACAAATAGCAAAATTTATATTTGGTTTTTACTTCATGTTTACTTTTAGAAAGGGACGCTAAAAAAAGAATAAGCTAGCCATCGAAGATTTCAAGGTGAAAATCAAGGTATGGAGACGGATTTCTTGAATGCGTCCTTCAATTTCGAATGATCTGCAGTCTTTAGGCAAATTGCTGTCTGAATCTCCGGTTCAAATATGAATTATAATTGTTTTAGTAATACTATTTAGGGTGTTAATCGTCGTTAGTTCGAAGCATTCCGTTTTCTTATTTGGAAACCTTCCGAGTAAAATTCTTGATTTTAATACAGCATTTGATATTCAAAAGCTCCTTTCGCGCGAATATTCAGGTATAATTTTATTTTATAAAAAATTATGGTTTAAAATGAGTATTTTGGAGATTTACACAGGTGTAATTACTCCGCGATAACGTTATCGTAGTAAATATAAGCCTTTAATATCTTTACTTTGAGATTTTTATGATATATAGTAGTTCAGACTCTTTTACGTTTCCTATGACATAAAAAAGCTTATGAATATTTGCATACTACGCTTTTGGACGATTTAAAGGTGAAAGGTAAAATTAATCAAGGGTAAAGTTGTTCCTAACCTCAAGATCTTCTCGACAGAAACCTTGCAATTGACCTACGGAAGCACAATGAAGATTTTCCCCAAGATGCTCTGTTCCATCGAAGGTCTGTTAAAAGGAAATGAATAGCTGTTTGTAATAAAACATGAATGAAAATCGGGCAAAGCATGCATTTTAGCTTATGATAATCTATTCACTCGTAACATTGCTTTGTTATTAAGTTTCAGCGCCATCACCTGCCGAGGAGATTGATTATCAGAAAAACAATGACTTGTCATTGGTTCGTGTCCTTTTGTGCGGACTCATTTGCTTCTTCGAAGCGGAGACGAGGAGAAAAATGAAACATGCCCGTCTTGCTTTGAGATTCTTTTCTGCTAAGCTCATTTCGCTTCTTCGAACTCCGATTGTCGATAATGGTGACTCGACGATTTTTTCCACAGCGAAGCGTTAAAATCTCTCAAAAGGAATCAGTTTTGGAATGTGCCAAATAGAAGGCATTAGCACCCAAAGGTCCCCAAATTAAAGCTAAACCATTCGAAGGTTTCACGTTCCGTGGTGGGAAAGCGAAGAAGATTAATTATCATTATTCCATTTTGTTATGTTTTACAATTGTAACCATATCGATAACATCGTTGCAATTAGAGATTTCTCGTTGTTTTCTCAAATGCGAAAAATACTGTGTAATTTATGTTTACCTTGTTTTCTATCCTTTCGGATGAAATAAGGCTGGCCTTGGGAAGTAATCGGAACCTAGAGGATCCTATTGTCAACTAAATAGAATATGTTTCAATAACCACGTATCGGTTGTTGAAGACAAGTACTAATTAATTATGCATTGATCGCATAAAATCAAGTCCGTAAATCGAAAATACAACACTTCCCTATTTTCTCACCGTGGATTCAGGATAAAAACAATCTCACTTCGACTTTGCATTTAAATGTAATTTTCAACACGATATATACCACCGGCCATTTTCTTCCAAGGCATTAGGAAGAGGAAGCGGATTCTTTATCTAAGCCATGTGATTGAAGGATGGAGGTGACGTAATCCCTACCCTTACCTGATTGTATGACGTTAATCCATGTTCTAGGGCGCTGCAGTGTAATGTAACGCAGCTATGCTAGAGTATGTCTCCAGGACATATCTTAAAATGTTTGAGTGACCGAAAGATAACTTTATCCCAGCCCCTAAACATCTACATCTACATACCCTGCAAGCCGCCTTCCGGCGTGTGGCAGGGGGTGTAAACACCAAGAGTAGAATTACTTCTTTAATTTATTATTATCGCGTATCGTTCGCGGAAAAAAGAGTCTCTAAAACGACTTGTCCTCGCGTCTATTTCTCTTATTTTACGCTCACTGTCGGATCGGGTAAAATAGCAGGGGGGTCGCATAATATCAATTACGTCATCCGAAAATGTATTTCCTCTGAATTTATCTAACAATCGCAGCCTAGCTTCTAATCTCCTTTCTTTCAAGGATTCCCAACCTGCGTCTGTGAGCATTTGCGTTACACTTGCTTCTCTATCGTAGCACTTTTTAACAAAACGTATCGCCTTACGCTGCACTTTCTCGAGTTCGCGAGAGTTCGTTTCATCCGCTGGGTCCCATATACTCGCCGCATATTCCAGATGGGGCCATATCGTGATATTTGGCCCTTTGATCTCTGTTAAGAATTTTAAGCCCCATTTTAAAGAAAGTCATTGATTATTTATAGGAGCGCATCGGAATTCCACAGTTTAACTCCATAATGAATTGATAAGATAATTGTTTCTAATGCAAAAATAATCCTTTAATTCTATACAATAATTTCTTTCATTTCTTATATTTTCAAAAGTTTTGAATTTTTTGCGTCTTTGCCAACAATTCAGGTTGTGATGGGTTAAGAAAAGAGAAGTGAATGAATTAGAACTATCTTGGAGTGTCTCAGCTGTTATAAAATGGCTGTTGAAATAAATAAAATTTCATAAAATGAAACTATACTTCTTAGCGACTAAAATGAAAATTTTTGAACAGATTAGCATTAAAATGCAATTTCCTAATAAAGAAATGTAATTATATACTACAAACTTATTATCTTTCGAAAGCTACTTCTACTTCAATTTTTTTGAGTTTGGCTGTTTTTTTTGCTCATTTGCGATCGTGTGTTTATTTCAGTCATTTCTACATGTTAGTCGTTTATTTTGAGGGTTAATTGCCCATAAGTTCAATTAAATACTTTTAATCTAGTTCGCATTGTGGCTAATGGATAAGATCATTGTGTATCTAGAGCGAAGGGAGTGTCTGAAGTGTCTGAATCACTTTTCTTCTATTATTCCGTTCTGTCATTGCATTTAGCTCTGATTGTTAACCGTTTGGTTATGGATATGCGTGAAGTACGTCATCAGATGCACGCATGGAATCGATTGAGGAAATATACTCGCTCGATCTATGCTTGCTGTAGTTCTCTCTAGCTGTAGAGAATCCGTCCATATAATCAACGAATGGAGTTCTCTTTGGAGTTCCATAATTGAAAAAAGAATACAAATTTGTAAAGATCAGGGTGTCCGCTAACCTGGGAATCCTGGAAAACTTGGCAAACTCAAGGAATGTTTTTCTTCTGCGAAACTCAGGGAATTTGCAGGTAACCTGGAAAAATCTATTTTTTACGCTCTTTACGAAAGATCGTCCCATGGCTTTTGTTTTGGGCTGCGTATTTGTTTGCATAAAGTTCGTTTGATGAAGGTGTTGTCGTGATCAATTTAAAGCTTACATGACATAGATGTGCTTTTTCTACTTATGTTTAGGCAATATTGTGAATATGCAATGTGGGATCGTACTAAGTTGCTGCTAACAGGCGTATCTAATTCCTGTCTGGGCGAGAGAAACAGCGAATAGAGCATTATTAGAATTTGTTCTNTATCAATTACGTCATCCGAAAATGTATTTCCTCTTAATTTATCTAACAATCGCAGCCTAGCTTCTAATCTCCTTTCTTTCAAGGATTCCCAACCTGCGTCTGTGAGCATTTGCGTTACACTTGCTTCTCTATCGTAGCACTTTTTAACAAAACGTAAACTTTAAAAAAAAACGCTCTTTACGAAAGATCGTCCCATGGCTTTTGTTTTGGGCTGCGTATTTGTTTGCATAAAGTTCGTTTGATGAAGGTGTTGTCGTGATCAATTTAAAGCTTACATGACATAGATGTGCTTTTTCTACTTATGTTTAGGCAATATTGTGAATATGCAATGTGGGATCGTACTAAGTTGCTGCTAACAGGCGTATCTAATTCCTGTCTGGGCGAGAGAAACAGCGAATAGAGCATTATTAGAATTTGTTCTCTAATTGAAGGGTTTTGGTCATGTCTTGTTTTGATTTGGTGACGTTGCTGTTTGTATGTAAATATGAAAATGAAGAAAAACAATTTTTCTGATGAAATAATTCACTTTGACAAACCTGACGTTATTTGGTCTCATTCCTGCCCCGGGCGACCTTCAGGCTTGTCTGTGTTTAGAGCCAGCTCTGATACCTAAACAATATCATAATGAATATATGAGCTGTTTGTCGCCGTTAAATGGCTAATAACCAACACATATCTTATATTTGGACAGAATTACTCGAATACTCATTTGCGGATGTAGAAAACCCTGGAAAACCGAAAATATTTCCTTGGAAAACCTGGAAATTTCAGGGAATTTCTCTAAGGGCTGGATAGTGTACGGCCTAAAATATCCAACGTGGTTTAAGAAAACAGAACAACCGGTTTCAACTACCACGTAACCAGGTGATGACCATCTAGTAGTTGAAGGCAGTCATTCTGTTTTATGAAACCACGTCGGATTTTTGCGAGGTGTTTGATTTCTTTCCATCTAGATAACCACTCGTTGAAATAGATTCTATGCCCACAAGTGAGAGACTTGTAAACAAAGTTTCATAGAAATCAGCCGTCTAAAATTTCAAAATGGTTTTATAATAGTGATAATAGTGATTAAGCTCGCGTATGTGGAATTGTATGTTCTTCCATTAATGATATAAGAGATAGAAAGTACGTATTTGAAATAGAAGGAAAGAGTTAGCCTTGAAGGACATCACTAGAGATGAACATAGTAATCACTTTCCTTAGAAATTTCCTAAGGAAAAACGTTTTTATGGTATTTACTTACTCGAGTTTGGAAGGAAAAATTTCCTCACTTAAGATTTATCTCAAGAATAGAAAGAAAAACTTTGTGGTAACTAATCATTATATTTAAGCATGCAATTATTTAAATTTCTTTATTGCTTCTCTCGGAGACTCGTCACTACAATTTATGAAATTTAAGAACACATCCCACTTACCACTGAGGACATTTAATTTGCATTGTCTCTATTCTTTTTGAACACATCTCAAACCAAATCAATCAAAGAATTCCACGTTCTTTTGAAGTTAGTAAATCACATTCGTCCTCTTCTTAGTGCAATCTGTCTTCCGACAGGTTTCATACCCTCCATCGCAGTCGGTCGTGAACATCTTCATTCATTTGCCTGTAACTTCGGCCATTTTTTTATCTCATCGAGCATTCCCATTCTTATTCTTCCCCTTTCTCGCTTTCCTTCTATTTTCCCTTCAATAATTCTTCTAAGTAGGCAATTTCGGCGTAGTATATGCCCCAACCAAGCTGTGTTCCTCTTTTTGATATCCCTCTGTAGTTTTCTTTCCTCTCCTATTCTCAATAGTACCTCCTCATTTCTAATTCTTTCAGTCCACTTCAACTTAAGCATTTTCTTCCACAACCACATTTCGAAACTTTCTAAGCACTTTTCATCTTTCTTTTTGACTGTCCATGTTTCGCTGCCGTAAGTCACCACACTCCATACAAGACATTTGGCAAATCTCTTTCTCAAATCTATTGGAATTCAACATGCTGTCAGAAGTCCTTTCACCTTCTCAAATGCTTTTTTACCCATAGCTATCCTGTCTTACTTCCTGGGGTACATTCTTCCCATTCTCAGTCCCTAAACTTCCCAAATATTGAAATGATTTCACTTGCTCAACAACTTTTCCTTCTATAGATTTATTAATGATTGCTTCATTTCTGCTTACTCTCAACGCTTTTGTCTTTCAGACATTTATGTTCATTCCGTATTCTCTTCCCACCCTTGCGTTACTCTCCATCATATATAACTCACATTCTGTAGCCATCATTTCTCTCTGTTGAATGGCTGTAATTGGACTGTGCTTCTTTGTAGTGGGCTGGACTCGGTGGCTGTGAGAGACTGTGTATCGCTGTTGAAGATGCTTGCAGAGCACGGAAGGACGGTGGTGGCCACTCTTCATCAACCCACTGCCTCTCTCTTCCTCGGTCAGGTGGACCATGTCTATGTGTTGGTGCGCGGTCAGTGCATCTACCAAGGCACACCACGTGCTCTCGCACCATTCCTAGCCTATGCTTTGCACCCTCAACCCCCTTGTCCCATATCGCACAATCCGGCAGACTTCGGTGAGTATTCGATTAATTTTTTTCTCTCACTTTCATGTTCTCATTCCAGTAAAACATAGAAAATCATCTCCGTTTCTGCGTTTCATAGAAATTTCGTCATAACGATGATCATTCTACAGCGAGGGAATTGGTATGGAGAAATGTTATATTTAGAATGTATACAATTATGTTTAAGATTATGAAATGAAACGATCTGTCGACCAACGATGGTGTTTAATAATAATGCAACCATTCAGCAATGAATTTATTCCATTCATTTATTTATTGATTCCTCATTGCATTAGCATTCCTTATTTCAAAATACTTGAATTTGTTTCGAAACTTTGAAGCTTTTTAGACATTAACATTCACTAAATTCAAAGAAAATAGATAATATTTTAGTCTTTAGTAATTATATCTTCTATATTTCCAATTTTTACCGAAATCTTAAACGTGATTTGAAAATGTTAACATTTAGATTCATATTGTGTGAATGAAGAGGAAAGAATGAACGTCTATAATTTCCCATTTCCCTGCCATTCCCCATCGCATTTTTTCCGTTGAACTGTTGAATTTTCAAATTTCATTTAATAAATCAATCAATAATTAAATAACTCACAATAAGTTGCTCAACGTCCAACTAAATTACTGCAGTATTCTCAAAAGAAACGAAGTTATAGAGGTGCTCTGTATTATCTCCCCTTGCGTGCACTAATGATAACCATTGTGAGCGTTTTCGCTGGATTTCGTGATAGATTTGATGAAAGACGGAACTTTCTCTCGATCTTGCGAAATTTGGTTATCTTGTATTGAAACTATTTACAACCTACATCCCTAATTTTCACCATAGCTTAAAGTTGTACTCTAAAATCCTCAATTACCGATCAAATTATGAATTTTAATCTTATGGGATTGAGCCAATCTCCCTATCGATACCGAAATAGTGGGATCCCGAAGAAAATTGACATAATTTCGATGCAGATCCAAAAATGTAAAGCATAGAGTGAGGGGAAAAGACATTCCCGTTTTTGTTTTAATGATGGATAAGTTTCTGCACTATACTTTATTTTAACTCTCAGGATCTCGAGCAATTTAGAATTTATGCGTTATCGCATTAATTTATATTTATCGTCATCATCACGTGAAAGGTGTCTTTTCCGAAAGTAAAAACGCTTGCGTATATGCGAAAATATATTAATATCTTTCTGCTCACGTCACACTTTCGTCACGAAAGGTCTGCCTCAAAAGAGTTACAGAGCGCATCAAATCGGTGTTGTTGAATACCTTAGTGGTTAACCAGGTAAGGTCCCTGCTAATCATATCTCGATAATGAAAATTCTTCACAGCAAGCACAAGGCCACTCAACGTCCTTCGGGTCCACATATTTCGCTGAATTACAGCTTTTCAAATTATTAAACCATATTTAGCACCGATATCAAGAAAAAATCACGGCTATTTCATGTAGGGCTTTCCGTACGTCTTCTGGTTACTGTCGAGGATTTCATCTGAATCATTTCCAATACCCTTGTGTAAATACTGCTCCGAAGTTTATTTGGAGTTTAAACTTGTAAACTTAAAGGCGTTCAAACAGGTTAATATTTTTCTTTCGTCCAAGACGGTCACACTTCTGAAAAACAAATTTCATAATTGTCCTTGTGTTTAAGAGTATCCGCAATCCCTTATTGTTTATTTTATCTACGTCTCCAAAAATACCCTCCAAACCGCCTTTCGGCGTGTGGCAGGGGGTGTAAGCACCGAGGGTTCGATTTGCCACCTTAACTTATAGTTGTCGCGTATAGTTCGCGGAAAGAATGATTCCCTACTACCAGGTGGGTTGTGTAATACCGATTACGTCTCCCGCAATTGTACTTTCTCTGAATTTATCAAGCAAATGCAGCCTAGCTTTTTGTCCTTTCTTTCAGAGATTTTTGCAATTTCGGGGATTTCGCATTATAAATATAAGTGGAATTCATCGAAAACGAGTCTTTTCCTAGATCATTGCTCTCAGTTTCAAATTCTGAAAAATCTTTCTTCCATTCCAGATTTTAACAGCAATTACAATATTTTCTGGTAAATAACACGCACCTACTAGATAACACGCATTTCAAAAATTTCTTCTGTGATGAATGCATTGATAACGCGCATTTCAATATTGTTATTATGTTGACGAGAATGTTTTTTCACTACTGTAATATTTAAGATAAACACTCGTATTTTGAATGGAATTATTTGATTACGTTAACATTTACAATATGTTGGTTGAAATAAAATTGCCCTAGTACGTGAGTATATACTCCGTGACTTCCGCGATATATGACGTGTGTTGTTTAGTCATTTGTTTCCGAGTTCAATATTCAAGATATTCAATGAAACGAGATTTTCCGCTGTATTTCACGCACTATTATTTTTATAATTTTTCTATATTTTTTGTATAGATAACACGTGGGTTATCTACCAGAAAATACGGTATAAATAAGACGTCTGTAGGTCTGTACCATGTTAATCCTATAGTGAAATCTTGACATTTTTTAAAGAACTCGCTGATTCAAATTATGCCAAATTTGAACCTCATTTCATTTCAATTTATTCAAATTTATTTCAATGTAATATAAATTATTATCAATGTATTATAAATTAAAATACCAATTAATATCAATGTATTATAAATTAAAATAATTTTTAGTGGAATAAATTCTAATTTACATATTTTTGCCCGTAAGAATTAAAATTTACTGGAAAGGTCTATTAAATAAAGAAGGTTTTCTGAGTTAATTTCTTCTTTACTTAATCTCAGAGGTCGCCCATATAGCCAAGTGGGCAACGCGTTCGACTTCGGCGAAAGCGGTCCCGGGTTCGATTCCCGGTGGGGGTCTACGTGCGAAATAACCTTAGACGTCGAAGCACAGATCGTCATCATTGTTCCTCAGTGAACCACATGTACAGAACATTTCTTCTTATTCGTAAATCAAGTTGCTAAAATGTTATCGCATAGCATCAATCCAGTTTCCGCCGGAAAACCAGCCATTACCGAGTTATACGTAACCAAAATATATTCCCATCATATGAGTTAAAAATAATCCCCCCACGGATAATCGGAAGTTTACTGCATGTTTAGAGACCATACCTAGCGTTAGAAAGTCTAGCTAAACCGCCTGATGCCTCAGTTTTGTTGTATATACCATGAATAAAAATTATTTTAATTTTATTATTTCGTCGGTTTAATAGAATAGTTCTTTTTGCATTTTGTTACACATCCCTCGATGTATTTCGATTTCGAATTCTAATTGGTGTTTCTTACGTTGTATGCAGTAATTGAGATGACACAGGGTCCGTTCGAGCCCAATGTGATTGCTTTAACGCTGGAGATCCTCAATGGTAAAAGGACGTGTACCATGGAAGGTGAGGATGCCACAACAGCTCTTTCCATTTCCCCAATCAAAGTCGTTGGTGAGGATTTAACGCCTGAACCGCGAGTTAAAGGGAGATCGAAGGTGAGACTGTCAGAATGGAACCAGTTTGTCATCCTCTTGGGGAGAATGATGTTGCAGATGAGAAGGAACAAGGCAAGTGTCCATATAAATATTGGTTGGTAATTTTCGTGAAATGAAATAGTCACTAAAACATGGTTTTCCTTTCTGAAATCATCTTTGAAGCTGCTTTGCAAATACAAAGCAAGCCTGTTTTATCTCTAAAATGATTGTGTGCGAATTTTGCAAAGCTTTTTTTTTATTTTCATATCTCAATGGAATATTTGATTGGTGAGTTCTTGTGAGAGGTAAAGCCGTGCCAGAAAATACCTTGTAATACTAAAATCAGTAAAATGCCAATTCTTTTCCTTACCAACTGCTACTGATGACATAAATGTACATACCTATTAAGATCCCCCCAAAACTTTTTCCTTAAGTACATTTTAAATTCTTACGGTAAAGTTTTCAGAACAGCAATTATTAAGCAGTGTAAACCTAAATGGCATGATACTTTGTTGACAGATTAATTTATTTTTAAACTGACTAGATATTTGTTTATTGATTCTTTGCAGAAGCTTAATATTATTGATTCTTGTATTATGAGTCTATATTTGAAGTAGGAAAATCTTCTTTAATTCGTTTTTGAAGAAAACAGGATATGGTTACATTTTCAGCATTTCTACTCATTTTCTTGTGTCTACTTAGGGCAGTTTACAACAAGTAGGTACCAATCCTAGGAGTTTAGTGCTACCATTCTCAAACCAGTTCTTGACCATAGTAATTAATACCATGGAATTTGAGAATTCAAAAATTTTTCTGTGGATTATTTTTTACCTTTTTTAGAATGTTGCTGTTTCAATTATCGCTATCTCAGTTCTCTTAATGTATTCTTTGATATAAGAATACCTTATTTTTTATCTTGAATATATTTTTTTTAAGAATCATAGTATGAATTTTCAAAATAACATTGTAATAAAAATTCTAAATCTAATATCAGTAGTGTTAAATATAAACTGATGCTATGCTAAAATTCTAATATTTACTTGATCTTTATTTGATATGTCTTGTTCTTTTCAAAGTACTTAGATTCCATTTTAAACCATAGTTAACTTGGATTAAGATGTTTATAATTTTGAGAAATTATGTTGATTGACTAATTTATTAACCTGGATTTTTTATGCTTAATTAATCAATATGTTTGAAATACTGTGAGAAGAATTTAAATTTACCAACACTCATGTGTAGTGTTTCTCTTATAAATGTTTTAATGGAAAATTCTACCATTATGATGGTTTTCTATTTGGAAGGTGCAATGATAATCATATCACTCAAGTTGTCAGTAATAAATATCTTGAAACTTATTTCTTAATGTCTTCTTATGTTTAACATTTTTCATTTCTTTTGAAGGTTGGTATTTACCTCCAGTTTGCTCATTATACATTTACTGGGCTAATTATGGCTCTGATATATGGAACTCATCTAAATGATGCTGGGCAAATGTTCCTAAGCCTGAAGTTCTGCTTGGGTATTACAGTATTCTTCACCTATACACAAATTATGGTTCCAGTGCTTGTATGTAAGTATCCAAAAGAATCAGAGCATAGATTGAATTTTGTACTCCATTCTAGTCCTTTAATTGTTTCTGCTGCGAATGGCCTTGGCAGTGAAGGGAAAATATACGTTTCCTATCTACTTTTGTCTCATAATCTAATATACATTTAATAACATCCATCTCCAATAGCATTGGTACTTATTGGTTTTCATTTTTATCATTTCTATGCCAATCAACATTTCATTTACTGCCACATGATAACTTTCTCATTTAAACATAACATGTTTCTTTCTTGAGGATCTATTAATAAAACACAGGTTCATGTATGGTTAAATGCTATATTAGACCCATGTAAATAAAAAATTTTCCAAATAATTTAAAAAATTAATCTATAAAATGAGATTTCTTATCAGCAGAAATCATGTGCTATTGGATGGTCAAAAATGCAAGAAAATTGATGATCAGCTTTTGATTAGGAATTTGAGAAGAAATAAATCCTTGTTTGATGTATCAGTGTTCAACTCCTTATCGCTAAATATATTTCCATGGTAGTGTATCTATTTTTAACTTATTATTGATGTTAAGATTGCTGCTGATAGGGAATTAAGGACTCCTAGATAGGGAAGAGGTTAGTATGTTTGCTTCTTGTGAAAGCTGTGATGGGGCTCAAGTCCCCAAATAACTTCAGCTATTGAAGCTCTTTTAAAATACTCTAATTAATAGTGAATCAGTGATTCTTGTTGGAAGATTGGAAGATAAAAGTAATTTGTAGTTGATAAAAATACAATACTATTTTGTGGTAAAGTGTTTGGTTATGCTTTTGGCTAACCATTATCTAAACTTTTATCAAAAAGTGGGAATGGTTACTGAAAAAATATAATATGAGGCATTTGCATGACTTTTGAATATCATAGGTAAGTTATTTTGTATAATAAACACTTGCAATTAGAGTGAATTAGTTAAAGCCTCAGTTTTATTACACCATTTTTGGTGTTATTATGTTTTGTATATAGCATCACTTAAGAGTACCATTGAACTTGCAACATATCACAGAATGGAATTGTTTGGATTCTAATTTCAACTTCTTATGTCTGTTTCATTTCTGAGGGGAATAAATATAGAGATAGTGTATGTCAACTGTAACAAAATATCATGAGGATCAACCCAAATGACAGAATACAAATTCAATCAATATTATAAATATAATGGTGGCATTTTTTCAACCGTTTTTATTTGTAAATATTTCATGATTTTCAGTTCCATCGGAGGTAGCTCTTCTTCGGCGAGAGCATTTTAATGGATGGTATGGCTTAAAGCCTTATTATGCAGCCCTCACTGTTTCAAGGCTGCCCCTACAGGTAAGATGAAGTAATCTACTTTAATACTATAAAGTTATACTAAAATTATATATGATTATATGAGGTATACATTTGTCATGTTGAATATATTTATTTTATTTGTGTGTTCAAAGATTACTTACTTTTAATGTCAACATGAACTCAGTTTTCATTGAAATAAAAGCTGTAATTCCTAATTTTTCAGATTATTCTTGGACTTCTGTTCCTAGTTCTGTGCTATTTAATAACAGATCAGCCCATGGAGCCAGCTCGATTCTTCTACTATTGTATCCTTGGTCTTGGCACATCTGTAGCAGCAGAGGGAGTTGGGCTGGCCATTGGATCATTATTTAGCGTTCTGGTAAATATGTCAAAATTTTTGCTCCAAATGAGAATTATAGTAGATGAATGATTTCACAAAGATGTCATCCAATTATAAGAATCCTATGTTGTATGTCTACTTTAAAAGGTTAAAAAGTGAGTTGTAATAATGAAAATGATCATTTGAAAACATTTACTATCCTATTCATGAAAGATTAAGAAGAGAAATTTTTGCTATAATTGTTACTTCATTTGATAGATTGTTTTCTTTATTTCATTATACCCAGCTTTACAAACAACTACTTGAAATGTGTAATTTAATAAGGCAAGGTATGCATATACCCTGTATTAACTTGCTATTTATTCTATGAAAGGATATTTTTATATGCAACCATGGGAATTTAAGATTCCTAAAATAAAATGAACATTTTTGAGTAATATTTAGTGGAATTACACAATAAAATAACAATTTAATTAAAAACGTTGTACATTTTGCAAAATAAATTACAAGACTAGAGTTACTGGTTTCTACAAAGTTTTGCTATTATCAAAAATCCTGCCATTAAACAAAACATTAAGAAAACTGGTGATGGCATAGCTTCACAAAGCTTTATTGTAATTTATTTTGGGGAATCTGTACAGATTTTGTTATTAAATAGTTATTTTAGGTATTTCCAGAAAATTAAACAAATATCCCTTTTGTATTCATTAGAATGGAGCTGCAATTGGTCCTATGTGCATGGCTATGCTACTTTTGTTTGCCATATATGGAGTGGACTTTGCTCGTCAGGTGGGTTTGCCTATGAAGCTACTTGTCCATATCAGTTTCATGAGGCCAAGTTTCATGGGTCTTATCCAGGCTCTCTATGGGCATGGTCGTGCCAAACTGCAGTGTCCCTCTGGAAGACGACAGTTCTGCATCTACAAAGATCCAGCAACTTTGATCCGCTACCTGGATCTGGAAGATGATGGAAATTTCCTTGGAGGCATATGGTGGCCAATATTTTTGCTGTTTTTTCTATGTGCAATCTATCGATTAATTGCATTCCTAGCCCTGAAATGGAGACTTTCTGTCAGCACACCAAACATTAGATTGGTTTACCATGTTAAAAAACTCTTTTCGAGTTGAAGAATGTGATCTATAATCTTTAGAAAACTTGAAGAAAGACATTTATTTTCTTACAAATTAAAAATAAAAACATTATTGTACATATGATATTTTTATGATAGGTATTTCACATTTATTTTATTGCACATTGATTCAGATTGAAATGAAAACTAATGTTTTCATTCTTCCTCAGCTCTCATTACCAAATATGTTTGTTACATTTTTCTCATACAACATTGAATAAAATATGATATTTGTATTTTATTGGTGTAAAAGCATATTTATATTAAAGTATTTATTGAAATATTTCAATAATCATTTTCATTATGTAGTTTCTATCAACTTTGATTTATTGTTAAGAAATTTCTGTCCAATATATCCTGTCAATCACCTACCAGGTAAATATCCACCAGAATGGTCTACCTTCAGTTATCCTTCCTTTCCCTTCTACATTGCAAAGTAGTCCTCATCCAGAAACTCCTAATTTAGTTTCCAAGTTGGCTGTTGCCTCTTATGTATCCCATACAAAACATCCTCTAAGGTAGTGTTTCCAAACTTTTTCATGCCACAACCCCTTGGTGCCATACTACCATTCCCCCAATCATCATTTACGGAAGTTATTATATGCATGACCAAACACAAAATATGATAAAAAGTAAATTGAAAAATTCAATGCTAAAAACTTCCCCTAATCACTAAATTACGATTTTTTGACAAGCTCTTGCTATCTAGAACAGAGAATCATAGAATAGAGAAAATAAGATTATTAGCAATGAGATAATGATCCCTTTGCATTAATAGCTACCAACTGCATTAGGCCTCTAACTTGCCAAGACGTTTTTCTTGACGAAATTTAAAACTATTTTTAATTATCAGGTGTCATAAAAACATCCAGGCTCTCTAGGAGCGCCTTTTTCAAAATGAAAGACATTATTTGAGGATAACCCTTGTTTTATCTAAATTGCTCTGTTTACAAAATCCATTTGGATATCCAATTTTTAATGAGTCAGTTTTGAGCTTTCTTCTTCACTAATTATCCAGCTCACCTCTATTCCTTACTTGTATGAAAAAATGAAATTGTATTGTGTTTCCATTGTTTATCTGGAGAAAATTACATATTAAATATTCGATCATTCAAGAAATTATGGCTAAAATATTTTCTTGTGCGATAAATAATACAGAAGTTCGAGCTAATCGATAATCGTGAGCTTTTGGACGAAAGAGTGAAAAGGAGAGAATCCTTGGTAAACCTTGCATCTGGACGAGGTAGGAAAGGGTCTTCTGGGCCTTCTTAACCGCTAGAGCGATCGACCGTGAGCCGTGAGTGACTAGGATCGCGATTTCTCTTCCTTGAGGAGATCCCAGAGAGGACTTCGCCTCGTGACTTCATTCTTTCGTCGGATTTATCATTGCCTGACTATGGTCTAATGTCTCTGTACAACTGAGCTCATTCGGAGCTGCACTTCACTCGGACCTATCCAGATAGATTCAGATCCTGAAGCCGTAATGAGTTATCGAGAGCACCTTCACCGCTACCGATGCTCTGCTTAGGCTTCACTGCGGAACTTAAAGAAGATTAAACGAAAGATATTACCGAAGTACCTTAAATTGAAGAGTGCTTGCGAAAAAAGTGAGTTCGATGTCTTCTAAACTAATTATTTAAACTGATAAGAAAATTTTGGAGATTGGAGAGTTAGCGCCTTGTAAAAGATTTCGAAATGATAAGTGATGCATTTCCAAAATTACGGTGGTTCATAAAGTAGCGTGCGATAACGGAATTCAGCAATCCCTCGTTGATCTTGAAATTGTCCCTGATCCGAAGTCAATATTTTTATCAAGCGAAGTATGAAATTGGGTATTCGTTGTAGAAGTACAAAACGTTTATATCATAAGATCATAAAATTTAACTACTTTCAATCGGTTACACAAATTACTAACCGGTGCCGGTTCAAACTTTTCCAAATGCTCGAAATGCTTCATGGCGAATCGGTCGAATTGGAAAAATCAGTTTTCTGAGTGACTTCGGTATGACTCCAGGATGATCATGGCTATCTTTTTATACTTTGGGCGTGTAACTATCATAGAGATTAATTCATCTCAGCGCCATTCTTCAATAATTCCTCTTAATCTTAAAACTTCAGAGAGGAAAGAAGTTTTTCCAGTTGTAGTATTTCGTGTTTTTTTCCGTTGTCCTTACTTTATTATGAAGAAAGTCTTGCTGTTGTTATATAGGCTTCCCAAAGGAAAAATCCTATCTTCGTTGTTTTGGGATTACTTTCACAAAGCTACAGAATCTGTTATAAAAATAAAGTTTGGAAATTGAATGAAATTTATGGTAATTTCCTGTTGTTTGAATGCAAATTACGTGCAAAAACTGTGTTGTTTTTAAGTCAAATTGCAACCTTATACTGAACCCTGTGCCATTGAAGCAGTGACAGACAGAAAATGGAAATTATTTCAAAACTTTCATAGTTGAAATATTTTAAGAGTGAAATTTCATAACCAATTAGAGATTATGGATATATATACTCATACAATCAATATTTAAGCGAGTTTTTAAAATAAATATAATTAGAACATTGATTAAATATTATGATGAAGAGATAAAAGGGTTTAAGTTTATGAAGAAAAAGAGAGGTAATGTACATATGTTAGTAGTGGTTTATTTAGAGATGATTCTAATATTAAGATTTACAACAGAAGTCACTTGAAAAAACAAACTTACAAGTACACAGACACAATCATTGCAAAAAATATAAAAAATGATCAAGGATCCCAATCTACAAGGAATTCTCTGTCTATTATCTGAAATGAACTTTGCCTGATTTTACTGCAAAATGGTCCTATTAAGAATAAAGGTTTTTTTTAAAGAAAGTTTCATGCAATTAACCAACTTATATACAGCTAATTGGTATTAATCATAATAAAGTACTACCATGACTATGTATTTCTTTACAACCTCCTTAAATTAGATATACTTCAACATAGAGGTACAGTTCAAGAACTGTTAACTTTGAATAAATTTGACCACTTCAAGAGTAAATTCCCTTCTTTAACTGCAATAATAGCACAGTTTAGAAAGGGGATGGTACCCCATGAAATTACATGTGAAATGCTCCTATCAATAGACTTGCATATCCTCAGTAGTTCAGCACAAAAATTTAACAAAATATACTTACTTTATAAAGAGTTTATAATTATTTTGTTTGCATTTAGATTTATTGTTATTATTTATCCTTTATGTATCTCTTCACTATTCAGTCTCAAATTCATTCTTTATTTGTAATATATGTATATTTCAGGTTTTGAATGGTAGATGTACCTGAACATTCCATTGGCCTGTTAAACTGAACAGCCCATGTGCCTTCAGTTGAACCTAGGTATGCAAGCTCTTCAGGTCCTGTAAATAGAATCATGTTCCCTAGGGTAGCAGTTGCTCATATAGATCTCACTCAAATAGTTTCATATGGTAAAAGGAACAGAGGAAAAAAATGTAAAGAGTAGTTCCTGAGGAAACACTCATTCACACTTTAAGTTTGCTCAATAAATTGAAGCTGGCTCCAAGTACAGACACGATTGCCTTAGATTGGACAAAAATAAATACTTTCATAAAAATTTTGTATTAACTGAGAGAAAATATGCTGTGATGAGGAATGAGATCTCCCCTGATAAAAAAACTTGAAGCAATGCTAGAATTCCTAACTATGGGGAGAAGCTTGGAGGACCTCATCATCTTCCTTTCCAGGTTTAGGCTTGTTACTTGTTCCAGCTTTATCACCATAATCTAGGCATCCTTATTCTTCTTTTTCCTAAAGGGGTTTACTCCAAAACCTTTTTGGGAATTGATTCTAGAAGAATTTGTTCAACATGCTTTTTCCATCTTTTTTTATAGTTTACTGCTATCTCTATCACTGGTTGCACTTCTGATTCCAACCTATGGCATCATTTCTTATGTGGTACAGATGTCTGCAGCCCTTCACAGATCTAAGAAATTTCATTTCTGACATTTCTATCTGCTTGTTGTCTCTTTTCCTAGGCACCCAAGCTTCTGATCCATAAAGGGGGGGACAGCCATTGTTTTGTAAAACTTGATTTGTTTTTCCCTTTTAGTTTTTCCTTTGAAGGTTCTTCTTATGGTCTCACACATTCTTTGATAATTGGTTGTTTAATTTATAATAATTTTGTACTTTTCATAAGTAATGTCACAACCCAGATACTTAAAATGTGATATTTGATCTAAGATATTATTTTCAATCATTATCCTAGTTTGGATTGGGTGCTTTCCTGGAAATGCCATTGTCTTGATTTTTGTATAGATATTTTCAAGTTACAGTCTTTAGATATTGGATGTTAATTATGGATAGCCAATTGTAAATGGCCTTAATCTTCTTGGATTATGACTAGGTCATCAGCAAACAGCATAGAGCTTTAAAATTCATTTTCTTCTACTTGAATTCCTGGTGTTGTAACTTCCTTTCATTCACATGGGCAGTTATCTGTGTATACATTAAATAATGTAGATGATAAAGAACACCCTTGCCTTACACCTTGGTTGGTCATAATTTCTATAATAGGTATCTTCCATTGTCAGTATGAAATACGATTTCTGTATTTTTATAAAGAGATTGGATGGCTTTAATTAGATGAATTGGGTATGCTTGTTTTTCCATAATAGACCAGCATTTTTCTCAGCAAATACCTTTGACAATCTATGAAGGCTATCTATGTATCGAGATTAAATTGTATATACTTTTGTATTATCAGTT
Organism: Ladona fulva; assembly: GCA_000376725.2. Lineage (NCBI taxonomy): Eukaryota > Metazoa > Arthropoda > Insecta > Odonata > Libellulidae > Ladona > Ladona fulva. Next base: position 465,063 of record KZ308555.1, read on the forward strand.
TTAAGCTAAACACATCATCAATGCATGATTTCCCCTTGCAAAATCCTGCCTGTTCTTTGAGGAGCAAAACTTCTGAAATTCTTTGTGGTAGTATATTTATTATTTTTCTATATATTTTATAAGCTGTATTCAGTAAGCTAATAACTCTATATTTTTCTGGTCTATTTTGTTCATCTTTTTTTAACAAAGGAATTGCTTTTGCAGTTTTCTATGCATCCTGTATTTCAAGCCTTGTCCAGCACATATTATAGAAATACAGCAGCCTCAAATGCAAGAGGGGGGGCTACATATTTTATCAATTCAGAGTTGAAACAATCTAGTCCAGGTGCTTTTCTGTTTTCTTTTAAAAACCTACATTTCTCTCATATTGATGGGATCTAGACCAGTTGTCTGTTTTTTTTTTCAAATACAGCTTCCATGAATAGGCTGTACCAAAGCTGTTGGCAATGCTTAATACAATCATCCTTTGATATTATATTTATCCGTGATACATTATTTTCTGTTTCATTCAGGTGCTTTGCTATTTTATAAGCAAATTCCTGTCTGCCATACACATATTTTTTACATTATTTATAAATATATCCCATGCTGACATATGTGCATGCCTTACAATTGATTTTGTTCTGTTTCTAAATACATGATAATTTTTTTTTGCTTTTTCAGATTAAAAAAAAGTATTCCCTGAATTCTCTGTTTGCTGGCTTCTTTTATTTCTTCATTCCAGATTCTTAGACCTCTTTTCCACTTATTTTACTTTATGCTTAATTTCTTATTTAAACAAATAAGAAATGAAGTAAATATGTAACATTGTAAATGCCATTAAACAATGGCATTTACAATATTTCTTCATCCTTAATTTATATTAGCACATGTGGCTATTTCTCAGAGTAGTAGTGTTAGTCTCTTCTGATGTAAATTTAGGATATTTTCTTCCTGTAATAAATATACTTAGTATAGTTTGTTGTCTCCTTTGCATTTTTGAAGTCTAGGTGTTCTTTTCCATCTTGACTATGACTGAATCTTAGATTTGATTAAATGATGACCTGTTTTGATGTTCCTACCTCTGTATATATGTGTATCAATAATCCTTGGTGTTAGTTTTTGATTTAAAATCTGATCAATGAGAGATCGGAAACCTCTTGCAGACCATGTGAATTTATTTATATCCATTTTTGCAAAAAATGTGTATGTGACTTTCAACTCATCAGAAGTTACGAATTCTCGTAGATGTGATTCATTTTGATTTAGCTAGTCCTCTCCAAAACTTCTAACCAATCCTGGGGTAGGAACTCTCCCAATTCTGGTATTTAGATCTCCTATGAAGTGTGTCTAATCATTTGTCAATTTTGATATGTACTTTTGCAACTCATTATAAAAAGATAGTCGGATCTTTTTCCCTTCTTCTAGAACATAGGTACTTATCACTGTTAGATATCCTTTATCAGAATTTAATATAAAAGACATAACTCTTTAATTAAAAAGATTGTACTCTTCTCTTTTTTTCTTTCACCCTGCTAAATAGCATTACATAATCCTTTAATTCTTTAGTTCCTTTGGACCTAAAGTTTATCACTAAAATATCCCCTCAGAGACTTGGAAGAGCTTTACCAGAAATCTGTGAAGATATTTAAAAGGCCCAATGCAAGGATCACTTGAGGGTAAAAAATTGCTCATATTGTCACACTGAATTAATTTTTGCATTAATTAATGCTAGTAAATATAAACTATACAGAATTAAAAGTAAAAGTTAAGAAGATTAAAATATTTTCAACATTATAACTATATACAACATGCACAAAACATAACTTTGTGAAATCAGTTGAAAATAGTTTTTGTTTTATTTATTACAAATAAAATATTATGTTAAATACAATTATAAATACAAACATATATATGAAGTAAAGCCATTGCATGTAGAAGGAAACATGGAAAGTGGATTACTGTTGTTTTACTATTATGGTGAATGCTATTGGGTAGGTGTTCAAAGCAGCATGGTTTATGTGATGTGAGGGAACCAAAGACATTGATTAGAATGATTGGTATTGAGGAGGCACTTGACGTACAAATGCATAAGTAGCATCTAAGTTACCACCCTCAGCCTCAAACAGAACATCATTGATAAATTTCTCAGCATATCGTCTTTGGTTGGGATCTAAATCTCTAAGTTTCATTACAATGATTTTACCAAACATATCCAAACGATCTTCTTGTTTACAAGGTTTCTTAAAATGCTCTTTAACACTCATTAAAACTTCGTTTCTTAGAGTATTTGTATCAATTGCAGGCAGGAAAGGTCTTGCAGTTGGCTTTTGGCAAGACCCAGATATCCCAGGGGTAGCAAGAACTTGAGATGTTGGCAGTCGAATTTCAGGTGTTTGAATGGAGGGATTTTTTTCATCAAATCCCAATCTTTCATGTTGAGCATTTGTGGCTGAATTGTATGTCTCTTCCTGAAACAAAAATATTTTACATTGATATAATCAATCTGGTTATAATGCGGAATTAAAATGAAAATGCTTGTACAATTCCACAGTATACTTAGACAGTGACATTGGTTTCAAATATTTATTCATCTTCAGACAAAGAAAGTACAAAGCAAGCAACAATTAAAGGGAGAAAAAGTTATCTTTTTCAACATTGGGAGACTTAAGGGTAGCACTATAATAGATATCACAAGAGCAAAACTAAGCTAGGTGGTGGAATTGTACAAATATTTTTATTACATTTTAAATTAAAACTTACATTTACACAAACTTTTTATTTCACACATTTTATATCTGCATAAAAAATTGGAAATTCACTCAAATTTTACTAAAAGAGATTTTAATTTGATCAAAATATTTACTGTATTCAGTGGATTAATGTTAAATGCAATACTTGTTAATTTATACTTTATATTTCATCGTATCAAAGGAGGTCTGGTAATAGTTTTGATCATATCAATTGATTTTTTATTAATCATCCATTACTGTTTAAAGTATCATTGCCTTATTTTTTTACTCAATCATTTTATTATCTAGGCACTGTTCAATCCTTCCTGCATAAATTTCTGTTTCATTTCACTATGTCTTCTAACTACAAATCAATGGAGGGTTATAGCCAAAGTTTTTGAGCAGCATTCGAATTTTCCATACTACCTTGGAGCACTGGACAGGAAGCTTGTGGCCATCATTTTCTCAAGTTTCAATGCATTCCAATGGCCGCTGCTGGAATTGTGTTATCGGTAATGTTTTCCGATGCAAAATGGATATCCTTATCCCCCAACTCTATTGGTTGTGTGCTGCTATTGCACGGTAGCCTACTTTGGCAAGGTTACCACTTTCCTGCAATGGACTCATCACCTCATAGTTCCAGTAGCTACCATCAGAGCAGCGCAGATGCATTGTAGTATGGTGCATTAAGGATTAGTTAAAAAAAATCTTGATCTTATTGAAGCTTTATTATTTTAAGTACTATAACTGGGGACTCGAAATTGAGGGTCAAAGGGCCAGATTTGGTCTGCAAAATGTTTTTATGAAGCCTGCAAGCAGATTGGATGTTATATTTAGGACACCCTCATAAAGAGCCTCCAAATTCCTAAATAATTATTTCTGAAAATTTCTGTTGTATTTAAATAATAAAATAATTCTTATATAAAAAACTAACTTCAGTAGTTACTTCCTAGGCAAGGCACATAATGTCTGAAGACTTTCCATGGACTTTGCAATCCCCCCCATCTCCTCAGAAACCTCCACTATACTATGCTTACCTCATCATGATCACTTATGTCATCGTCGCTGTGTAGGCTGCTTCTAGAGCTTTGGGGCATTTCCTGCTCATCCAAAAATTGCAGCAACTTGAAGTACCACAGCTTCGGTACGTACACTTCCTCTACCAATGAGCCAGATTTCATTGACTCCTTCACCTTCTTCAGTTCCTTCCTGTAGCTGCTCCTCAAGTTATTTATTTTCCTAAGTATTGTTAACTTTGTGGAAGACGGTTCAACTTCCTTCCACTTCTCTACCAGTCGGGCATACGCGGCGTCCTTCTTTAAACGATCGTGATAATCAGGTGACTTCATCTTCCACAAGCAAGGTTCGCTTTCGTATAAAAGAATGAACTCCTCTAAACACTGATTCTCCTTCTCCCGTTTCATTTTCAAAAGTGAAATGGACGCCAACGATAGAATCCTACCGGCTTATCAACAAACTGTGACTGAAAGCCGGAAGGCGGGAAGCCGGCCTGTCGCCTCACCCCGCTGAAGAACCGGCGCGCCTGCGCATTCTTCAGTTCGGCCGGATGGACGAACAACTTTCCGGTCGATCTCCGGCCGCCGGTTCAATCGAAGCTGACAGGCAAGTCGGAACCTACTTTTTAACGCTCGGACCCCAGTTCTTCCTGGCACTTCTCAAGCGTAACTGACAGGCCTTCCGCAACGTGTACGGCAGCCTCAGTATCAGTACACTGACCTTCAGTGATTTTACATTAAGAACTTTATTCGGCAAATAAAATTTATTTACTACCTTCCTTAATATTAATAACTACAGCATGTGATATTACCACGTTAATTTATTGTCGCTATTAATCCTATATGGTACTTTATTTATTTTCATAATTTTAAGCTTTCAAGATTTGAGCACTCACTGTCACGTGTATTTATAACGACTGATTTTCCTACCATAATTTTGATTATTCTCTAAAACAGAAAATGCTTCCAATAAAAATGAATAGAGATTAAGTAAACCGAAAAGGGTCCGGGGGGCCTTCCCTGCAATTCAATACTGGCGAAGATCAAATCACCGCATAACAAGAAATTTATCAAAAATACCATATGAAATAGATAATTGAGTATAGTATTCGCTAAATTTTCCCGAATTCGTGACACTGCAGGGTATGCATTATTTTGTAAAGTTCGGTGACTCAGCTTGCGTTAAAATTCGGGAAAACAACAAATCAGAAAAAGAGCATAAAAGCTCGCTGATTATGGGACGGTATATTTTTACGATAGATAGAACTTTATTTTATATATTTTATGCCAGAGAGGAACAATTCCTTTAGGGTAATAGTAAATAAGTAGGGTAGAGGTAAATTTCCCTTTCCCAGTCTCCTTACTGCGTGCACACACTGCTTACTTCATACTTTGACTTAACAGTGGCAGCCGTGGCAGCACAATGATAGATAAGACTTTGGTACTCCAAGCGGCCGAAGGCTGAAGCTCTAAAATATATGCGAGAGGGAAATTTTAAATTTCGTGTTGATTATTAGAAATTTCCTTTCTTTGTTGGTGAGACAGTGGTTCAGTCTTTGTCCAATATAAGTACCAAAGTCTTTCTGTATTGCGCTAGCATTGTTAGAACCAGTTAGTACAAAGAACGAGGTTTTAATTATTTACACAATTGCTCTGATTCCAGTCTGCAACACTTGTACTATCACCTGCGATATACTTTGCCTGAAATTAACCGGTCTGCCTCAACACGGAGAAAAACTAATTCTTTCTACAGGGAAAGAGTTTTTCCACAATCAATTATCCATGTGTTATTTTTAACATTAAAAACCAGCACCAAATATTATGATGATGCCACGAGGCACAGAAATGTTAGACATTCATTATAACTCTAATGTCCGAAATGAAGAGATTGTTGAACATCTAAACTACTAAGTAATAAATTAATCAACATTTGGACCTTAGCTTTAGGAAACATTTCTTCTAAATCTGTTTGATTCAAAGATTTGCCCTTGTGAATATTACAACTTGATGTGCTGCTATATTCAATTTCTTGCAACCACACAAGGGGATGCTCCATGTATGATTTAAAAAACTACTTCTCTATATTCTAGCATCTGTTATTTGCTATATTTTTGTCTCTGGTTGGTCATTGGCTTTCTTCATTCCAGGTAATTGGTTTATCATGGTAATCTTTCTCTAGAGCATGAATTCTTTGAATTCAATTCAGCTTTTGCATTGACATTCATTTTAGATTAGAGTCATACTTGAATTGAACAATGTTATTATGCATGTACATTTTTTCACAGTCTTATTTCAGATCAGTTTCTGCTAAGATACATTGCGAAGATAGCAATGAAGCCACTGAGGGGTTGAGATTTCCCTTATTTTCATTAAAACTGTTCATCAATGGTCTTTCTACTATGTAAGTAGGAAATCCCTCCTAAAAGGGAAATAAGATATGGCCATTAACCTGCTTAACAGATTAAAAGGCATTATAATGTCAATTAAAGTATGCATGAAAATAAAACAAGTATAGTTTTTGAATTTTGTTCTCACTAAGGTTTTTGTTATAGTAACTTCTGGTTTATTGATTTTGATTTGGTATTTGGAGTTCAATTACTATTTAAATATGAATCTGCTATTAGAAATGGCAAGTGAAGGTCAATTGTTAGCCAGAAAATAGATTTGTAAATATTTGATGTCCATTGCAAATTCAATGTTTTTTGGTATCAGTACATACAATCTCACTTCAAGAAGTCCAAAAATGTCATTATATTTTAGTCTGTGATTATTTATTCAAAAGTTCCCTTAAATCCTTCCATCCTTTATTCAGTTCAATCAAACTTTCCCTTTCTTTAGTCTTTGCTCCCATTCCAGGATTGGTTTTTAATAGATTCTTATTGTTTATCTGTAGCAAATGTTATTTGCTGCATTTGTAAGATCTTAGTTAATTTGAATTTCCAATTCCTACTATTATTAGGTTTTTACTTACTTTCTCTTGGATCTTTTCATAGCTCTTTCAATAGTGCTTGGAATCAAAATCAATAAATTAGAATGCTATTCACTGCAATTTGCCACTCTCATTACAAGAATATTGTATGGTGGTTTTTCCTTTAGCAGTAACATTTAAATCCTACCTCTGACAAATTTTAGTTCCACAGTAAATTACAGGCTGTATGCAGTTCTATTTTTACTGATTAGCATAACAGTGTTTTATATAATATTTAGGCTTATTTTGTATTGTATTCAGATATACTACTATGTTTTCAAAATAATCTACATAGTCTACAAGATTCTAATTTTGAGTATTATAAGATATAATAGTAATATAAAATAATATAATAAAGGTAAATAACCTGAGAATATCTGTTTTAATACAAGCAAAATTGATATAATAATACAGATGCAATAATAAACTAATGTGCATATATTTATATATCAATTGTGAAAACATTAATGTTCTGTAACAAATGTATTCATTACTGTGTAAAGAATGATCGATTACTGAAAAAATAATTTTATGATTTTTTTAGTGCATCAATAAGTTGATTGGAAGCTTTCAATACATGAAAACGCTAAAATGAAACATAGAAATAACGATTTAGGTTAACAACATAACTACTAAGTCTGAAAATTTGATATGCTATGGAATATGACAGTTGTTCATTAAAATTTTTTATCAACCATGATCCCCTTGTAAATTTAGCTGTTCAGTTTCAGCTATCTTTTATTCTTCTTCTAGCTTTCTGAGATGACACACTTCTGCCTGTTCCAGTCTCACCAATGTTATCCTAGTTCTTCCAACACTTCTTCTGTCGAGGGGCTAGCATGACAATGAATTTTTAGTTATTGCCGGTGGGGGAAATATGTATGGCCTGTTCCATATTTATTTATAATGGACATATGTTTAGTTTCTGCCTATTTTATTGTAACCCTCAACAGATCTGAGTATTTTATTTCTTATGTTTTGATATGTCCGTAATCTCTTTGTCTTGGCACCCATGATGTGCACCTATACAGTAATGGGAGTAATGCCATCACATTGTGGAATTTAGCATGTTTCTCTCATTGCTTTTCCTTTCAGTGTTCATCTTATGGTAATCTTTGTGGAAGTCTATCAGCAATAAAGAAAATTCTAATAATAATAATAAATTCTAATTCCATATATGCTTTCTTTTCTTCTTCATTTTCCTTGTGTCCTTATAGACATGTTGATTCTTTTGCAAATATTAAAGCATCTAATACATACATGAGAAATAAATAACGATGTGAAAGTACATATCATGGACATGTTATAAATAAACATTAGCCCACTTTCAAAATTACTTTTTCATACTTAAATGACAATTTAAAATTAAGAATGAGTTGGAATTTTCACAGAGTTTCTTAAATTTAATTACTGTGATTGTAATAATTTGAATAGAACCTATAAAAATTGAATATAATTTTTGATTTAATATCATTGAATATACTTTTCACAAATTAATTTTTTGATGTTAAGGCGATGTTCGTGTCGTCGTTAATCCATAAGATTTTAGAAAAAAGCTCGCTACCACCATAGAATAAGATTAAGGTTACTCTGTGCTACTACAGAGTTTCTGTATTTACTTCTCGTCAGATCCTAGCTAAACAGTTTGATTTACAAAGTCGTAAAGAAGGGGGGACGGCGATCGTCCTCACTATCTGGATACGTAAATGCTGTATAGCAGGTGCAGGTATACGAGGTATACCCAGCCGACGTAGGTATCACCTTGAATTGAAATGAAATGATACAGTAATACGTATGCGATAAATTTTGAGGTGTGATTTTTAACGTTATGATTGAACGTTTAACGTGGCTCTTAAATTTGTGATTTGATGAACGAATTAATACTGCTCTCCCAGAACTACAGCGCGAAATGATGTGCAGATCTTTTCGTCACCCTGCATTGTTAGAGGGAGTTGTTGCCGTTGTTGCAGGCTAAACGCCTTCAGTTGCATTGTGGGTATTGCTCGAAGAAGAGGAGAGCACGAGTTAGGAGTACAGGGGTTCTGTGGTCGAGCATCGTGTGTGATGTGAAGACAGGTAATGGACTCACAATAGACTAATTTCGGAAAACTTATCAAAGATGAAGAATATTCTTACCAACGTAAGTATTTACATTGTGAGCTTACGGCTTGTTTTTTTTTGTTAAAGATGACAGAGTATTCCAACATATTGTGGTCGACAAAGCTATTGCAACGTCTTTGAACTTAGCCATGAGGTCGAACAGAGAGGATCCGATGTTTGGTTGAGCCCAACTCTTTGTGCATACGGCAAGTATAAGCAGAAGGGGGAATTCCGATTTTATGCGCTCACGAAGGACCGAAGAGTAAGGGCATTAATTTTCTTGAATATATAAAATAATAACCTTTAAGCCAATGAAATTGATTTTTTCTACTCACTAGAGTTTTATTATAACGTTCATCATATGAAAACTTAAATTACTGTTATATTTTTCCAGGCAATACCTGCGTGAGTTTGGCGCCATTTGACTTAGGTTTGTTTTATAACGTTTTTTTACCATTTCATGATTTACATCTTATTTCATGATGATGAATAACTGGAGCACGAGACAATGATTCATAAATTTTGTTTTGAAGGTCAAAACCCCAAAATGGGTATCTAGCATTGCTGTTACTTTGTGGATGCGATTTCATTTATTCGTGTCTAATAGGAAGCTGGAAACAAAGGTCCGTTGTGAAAAACGTCCTCTCTGAAAATTGCCTTGAAGATTGGAGACTGTTGGCGATGGAAAAGGTATGGAGGAAGGTCAACAAACCCAACAAATGTAGTGGAAAGGCACAACGTGAAGAAAAATTCCTGTCCATTCTCCACTGAAAGACGTCGAGGTATTCTTATAGGTATGATTGTTGGGTATCTGGAATGAAGATAGCTTTTAATTTAACAGCTGTAATGAAAGATTTGGATGTCTTTCATGATTTCATTTTGCATTTGTTAATTATCCTGCATTGGTTTTAAGCGGAGTATGGCAATCAGAGTGGTAATCTTGGGAGCCGACGACAAGCTTCTTAATACTTCGACGAATTAGATGCCGTAGAGATGTAGTTAAAATAAGTAACAAGAAAAATTTATTTGAATGTGTGTAAATATTCTGGAAAAATAAGGGCAGATCAAAAGACTACCTTTTCCTGGCGCGATACTTGGAGTAATCACGTTCGCATCGCAAGTGGTATGCAACACAGATGGCTGTGAGAGTATTTATAATACTTCTACTTGTCCTTTGTAGGTCATATGCTTGTCCTCAAGTATGCATATAACACTTATTTTGGGTTTTTTTTCTATAATTTCTTATGGTTCATCCCATAATCATCACTTCACGCTGTTGAAATTTACAATACATAGAAACACCATTAGACGGAAACATTTTCACGCAGTTGCACCGCTTTCTTTGGATAGGTCTTGTTCATGATTTGCTCTGTTTATTGTCAATCTCGTTCAATTTTGCGAGAAGCTCAAAGATTTTTGCTTTTCAGTTACTATATCGAGACAGTGGCAGGTAAATTTAATCTCTAGTTCATTTAGGAGAAGCTCATGTTTTGCCGTTTATTTTGTGCTTAATCCAAAGCTGATCTCTTTAATGGTCTTACTGTAACTCTATTTATTCATTGCTTAACAGAATTTACGGTAATTACTTAACCTCCTTTACTTTTTTTATTATCAAGGCTCCAAAACTAGAAGCGAACGGTTATTTTCAATTCACGCTATTCTTATATGCTTTGATAGTGAATACTTTTTTGTTTAATGACATTCAAGTGAGACAAAGAACTATAGATAGTGTATCCAAAAATGTTTTTCCTAATTATTATACTAGTATCAGCCGTAAATTTGACTTAAAAAGTTTGCTATTCTTTAAAGGTTACTTTCTTTAAAGTGTTTAGTCTAACAAACATATCACCTTCAATTTGGATAGTGTGAAATTTCTGAAGTGTCATTGTGAGAAAGCTTTAAAGTTTGATTTTAAAATCTATTTAAATTTAATTCCATTAATGACTTTAATCGGTAGTGCCCAAACTTTTTTCTCAGGGGGCATGATACCACATTGCTCGGTCGGCGGGACGCGGTTACGTTTGCGTATTACAAAAATTAATATAATTTATGAAAATTCTTTTATTCTCGTCTTGATTATGCCTTCGATATGCATGAATTATTACGTAAATATTACTGTTTACCTGGCGATCAAAGTGAAATTATAACCTTAAATTGTTTTAGGACTTTCGTCTTATGTATCGTGAGTCAGCTGGTGGTAACTTTACACATTTTCTTAGGGCTATCTTCTCTTCTTTTCGTGTTTGGAACATTCCCTTGCCATCTTCACCAGCCTCTCCCATCGATTCGAGATATGCGCATATGATTCAATCGTTCACGTCTGCTATATTGCACGTATCTCGTTTAATAGTCTTTAGTGATCTTTACTAGTTTTTCCTACTGTTCTTCATAAAACATTCATTGCTATTGTATCTTTTAGTTTTGATTTTTGTTTGGTTTGAGTTCTGTTGCGTTATATACATATTACTAGCCGTACTTCTGTACATTCTAGTTTTTGCTTCTACTGATACGTAATTATTGTTCTATATTAGCTTGTTTACACACCCTGTAATTTGATTGGCTCTGGTCAACTGATATTAATTCTATATATTCCTTACTGTCGCTTATATGAGGATTTTAAAAAGTAAAGAGTATAATTGACAGTGCTTATTATTTTCTTCTACCCTAATTGACGCAGACTTTTATTTTTATTTGACTCATCCTATATTAACTTATGGATTTAGGTATGTGGTCCCATACCTTTGTGGCATATATCTATATTTATTTACATCTTGATGTCTCAACGTCAGGTATCTAAGAATTAATTGTATCTTTATGTATCCTTTTGAAATTCAACTTAAAGAAATATGGTGGATGAAAATTTTCATTAGATAATACGAAGCTATTACCAAATTCTCGAAATCCAATTTGAAGCATTTTTATAATACACCAAAATAAAGGTTGTCCTAAAATTGATGTAATTAATTTAATCAAATGTTGTGGGTATTACGTCAATGTATACCAATCATATATTATAATTCTGCTCAACAAGTCAATTCTTAAGTTAATATAAGTGGGACGCGCGAGAAGAGAATTGCGTGAGGGACAGGATAGCCTGAAAGTCTTCCTTCGTATGTTTCTCTTCGTTATTTTGATTTAGGATCATGACTGGGGAAGAAGTTGATGGTAGGAAGAACCTGGTTGCTGCATTGCCACATCGCGGAAGCTGAATGGAATCCTACGGCCGAATAAGGAAATCCTGTATTCTTAGAAATTGCCAATAAAAGCTATTTAAGTGTACTGTAATGTGTACACATGTGAACATAAATGATGTATTGTTTAATGTATATTCTAAATAAAAACCAAATTGTAACTTTGGGTTGTTATTTTACAAAGGAAAAAGTCTTCCATTTGGTATACTAAAATATAAATTGGTGGAAAAATTGAATCATCTGCACATTGATAAATACCTTGATTCAAAAATGTCGTGAAGTTAAACTAGTACGTACTAGAAAGTGGAGAATTTGTGGAACAATATTTAAAACTCAAGTTATTGTAATGGCAGCAGTAGTTCAATTGATATATAGAATTTAAGATAGCCTTGTTTAAAAATTAAAGTTAAAAATTATTTTAAAACTATTTTGAATTGCCACGAAATGAATCTTGGGTGTAAAAGTAACGATAGTCATTTTTATGGCGGAAAATGGCGTTTGAGCAAGATAAAAACGAAAATAATTCCAAAATGGCCTGATTTTGGGAAATTTAATTGCAAAATAAAATACAAAAACATATAATTCGAATTGGCGCCCAACCTGTGCATCATTATACGTCATAATGACGTCAAGAACTTTCGATTTCAGGAAAGGGTTAAATCGGGACCAAAGGGTTAAGTTGGGCTCAAAGGGTTAACTTCACTGAGCAAATTCGTGAATTTTGGAAAAAAGGGTTAAAATTGGCGATTTTGACCTTGTACGACCTCCAAATTCTGGATTCGGCCTTCAAAAAACGCCGGAAATTCCGCAAGGTTATGGTGGCGCTGCATGTACCAGAAGAGAGAGTAGAACGAGATAATAAAATACTTCGCATAACAGTAGAAGCGCTGTAGGTGTACTGAATAAGTGTCGGTTTTCTACGAGAGAAATTGGGGTTCTAACCCAACGAGTTCCAAATATTTTTCCTGTCACATTTTTCTTTTTACCTATCGTCCTCTGATTCATTTGCATTATTTTATTCCCCCCCTACTTTCTGATGTTTTTAATCAGTGTATTTTTAATAAATCAGTATTTTGCTACCAAATTTAACGATTGATACAGGAACATTTTTACCAAAAATGTCACTCGTTTTTATATTTAAAATTTTAATGAAAAACATGCTTACTATAGCTTTTAATTTAACNTATGCAAAAATGTATATTTAACACTTGAACGAAGAGTTAAATGTGTTGTTTTCAGTGGAAAAGTGTAACCTTGGCAGAGCTAAGTGCAGTGTTATAGTACTGCATAGCTGAGGGTGTATAGCTGGATAGGATATCCATTTCTCAAATAGCTATCCCATAAAAAAGCTATGTTATGATACAGAATAAGAACCAGTATGAGACATAAGAGATAAGAGAAAACCAACAATATGAAATATATTCACCTTTCTTAAAGGTGTAAGAAAATAATAAGTGCTATTTTTGAGAAAGACCTAAAACCAGTTGGTTTCAGTCAAGATTCAGGATATTATACTTTGTGAATGATTCATCAAGATATTTGGGCAAGGCAATAAATAATAGCCCTAATTTTTTAGATCATTCAGCAAATGGCTGATTATCGTGTACAAGAAGGAATAACCTATCCCAAAGAAGCAAAGGTAATCCTGTTAAGAAATAAAGGAAATATGTAGTAAGCCCTACCTTCATTCTGGAGGTCGATGAAAGCTGGCTCTTTGTTTCTTAGGTTACTGTACCCTACTACTGTAGCATCCATTTTGTAAAGGGATGGGTTGTTTATTTCCCAAAATGTTACGAATTTTCCATGTATTTTATCAATGTCCTCGCAATTTAAAATTTATATGAATGTTTCACTATTTAAACAAGATTCTATGATTATTTTCCTATCTTGTGATACTTGTCTCAATTTTGTAAGACCATTGTTTCTAATTCAATTTTGTATAAGAAACAACCTCTGCAAGTCATGAAAACGTACTTTATGTTCATCTCATATGGAAATGTATTATGGGCTCATGGGTTCAAACCTGGGCCTTTACAGAGATGACAGTAGTTTTCCTGGGGGTTTCAGCATCATAGAAACACAAAGCAGTTTGTTTCAGATCTCTAACTCATGCTCTAGTCAATTACTTGGAATTCATTTGCAGAAACTCTTACAGATATGTTGTATAGGAATTATTTTCAATGCACTTTTATTAAAGGTAATGTAAACTTAGATCAAGTACAAGCAAGGATACTTTGTTAAAGAAATAAAAAATTATCTTGCTATAATTCTACTGAACTGTACTGTAGTTAACCCCTAAGAGCAGATTAAGAAAATATACCATGAAACAAAAGGTTGTCATTCAATTCCTGCCATGGTTCCGGAATCATAGAACCTTTCATTTATGAATTTATGCTATTAATTAAGCCTAGCCAGTATTTGCTGGAGATAGTGTGCTTTTGTGATAGATATTTATTCTTCATTATCTATCATTTCAACCATTCAGTTATTTATATATTCAAAGTAATGTTTATAGATTAGATAGGAAAGTCTCATTATCTGAATAAGTTCAGTTTACCAATTTTTTATCAGAGAGAAGACCAGCTTTCTGAGGCCATGCAAATACATAGGAATATTGTTGAAGGTTAAGATCATAAAAGAGATTAATTACTAGATTCAGTCATTTAGAATAATTTTATTAAAAATGTCTGAGCTCCTAAACAAATTGTGACAACGATTATGAAAACAATTATGACATTAGTTAAGATGTAAGATGAAAAATGATTAAGAGATGAAATTGAAATTGAGCAAATATGAGATTGAGATTAAATGAAGCATCTCTTTGGGAAACTAACATATAAACAATATATGCTTCAGTAGTCATTAACTACTAAGTATGTATAGTAACTAAAATCTCAATGAAAGATGGATAGAAAAAATAATTTGAGATCTCTTCCATTTCCTCTATGAGGCATGAGAACAAAACCAAATTTATCCTTACACAAGAATATACTTAGATTATAGATTATAACCACACAAGATGAATTTCAGTAAGTACGCAAGAAACATCAGAGTGGTTTTATAACACCACAAATACATAATTTATGAATTTGCTGAAAGTAATTCTTCTTAAAAAAGAAATTAAAGTGATGAGTTTCTCATGATTAAGCTAACCTTACTGATGTACAGCAATACCATTTTTGACTGAAACTATTAGAAATACCACATGCAGAAAATGAGATCACAAAATAGAAGTATTAAGCCCCTTAAGTGATATGACCACAACTGCATTCACTGTTCAGCTCACAACAATACTTTCTAAAGTTATTTCATGAAGAATCTCTCTAAGTCCCCATTCTACAATAAATAAACAGTTACAGCCATACAGTTCTATAAGCTTGAATGATGTAAACCCTCTTTCACTTTAGATGGCTGTCTAGTGAACCCTAAACAAACTCAAAAAAATATTAGGCCGGTTGTGAATAATAAGTTATCCTTAATAGTCAAGAGTTCAGACACATTCTAAGATATTTAGGTGTAATAACACTAAATAAAAGTCCTAATGCTCTATACAAGTTGTTATTATAACCAAACAAGATGAATTTCAGCATGCTTGGTGAGATGATGCAAGAAACGTTAGAGTGGTTTTAAAATTCTATATATATCTCTGTTTAATGTTTCTGGTTATTCAAAGAAATTTTATCTTAGGGTACATACAAACCACAAGCTTCATACCAACTACTAACTGATAATATGAAAAATGAGAAGCATTTGATGGGAAAACATCTAAGCAATGATTCTAATCATAATTCTGATTACTCAGTTTTCTGGAAGAAATATTTCCACCAAATAATTTCATTCTTATCTCTTTTTACCAAATAGGTGTTATAGTCTCAACTGATAAACAATGATCTCGTAAAATTATGGAAGATCATAATAAATGCTTTACGTTATATCATGTGACAAGAAACTGAAGTAGAGATTACCATCTTGAGAATGGATAGATCAAGTGAGCTGAAACCTGAGTGTAAATTCGTACTGTAGTCATATTAAGGGAAACATTTTCAAATAAATTCCAATCGATGATTGTAGTTAATTCTTCTCCTGTTTAAGGATTTTCAAGAGAATAACATCGACAATCTGTTAAAGAATTTATTGACTTTAATTTCCATGGCTTGAACGACATACCACATATCTTTTATGATGCACATACATAACAAAAATCCGTAACCTTTAAAGGTGTCATTACAGTTATGAAACAAATACTTTTATCTTTGGTAAGTATATTTAGGAAGACCGTACCTTAGTATCAATGATACCTTACATCAAAGAGACTGAATAACTTTCTTCGAAAATCCGGCATGTTTTAACACTAGGAGAAGGAAGTCATCTTGCGCATTTTTACAGCGGCTGGAAAAAATTAATTTTCGACTAGCGTGGCGGGATGTTCGAAGTCGCTTTCCTACGTTACTCGATGATTTCTGTTATGCGCGACTTTTTCTATGTTGGGCGATTTTTACCGCGGACTACCAGAAAAGAAGCAAGATAGGAAAATTTATTTATTTTAATAACATTTGCTATGATTACAAATATTTCACATAATATATGAATGTAGCATGTATTTTTTAATCTGCGCAGACACTCAGGCACCGATAGGGCCAAACTATCGATTAAAAATAGTAACATTTTCCAAAGGAGTCAATGAAATGATATAAGCTGCGCTGTTATCGTTCTCCATTAACTGCGTCATAACAACTTAAGAAAGTTAATAATTGAAATTGAATAAAACCAATGATTAAGGTTATATATAACGGTCAAGGATAGATAATTCGTGTTATTATGGTATTAATTTTATAGGTATATCTTATTACTCTATTAATTTTTTATTTTAACACAAAACAGAATAATTTGAATCCGATGTTTTCTTTTTTCTGGTTAATTGTCCATTTCCCATTTACATATTTTAGTAACAATGACTACTAACAGGGAGAAGTCAAAATTTTTTGCAAAACTTCCGGAGAATAGTATCTTGCATGGTTTGGATGGTAGTCCCATTCTAATCATTACCAATTTAGCGGAAAGTTCAATGTGAAATGCTGAATATCGAACGTGGTGTAATATCTAGCTCAGAAGAGGAATAAGTACGAAATACGATTCAGTGGCGAGAACTAGTTATTGCTGCTCACTCGACCCATCACGTGGCAAAGGCCTTCATTATCTCCATGATACGTCGATAGGCGTAATTTCCCCAAGCTCAATGACAGAAATGATATGAAACATAAATTGCGAAAATCTACCGTTAAAGAGATCTCGACGAAGCTGCCCATATGACAGCATAAAAGTACGGTTGAACTAATTGGACTCATTATACATCAGTCAAAAAATAGATTGAGAGGATGTAAGCAGAATGTTAAAATATTGATACGATGTCGAATTGTAATGTCATTAAACTGTGGCATTTTTAAATGAACGTGAAATTCTTCCAGGGTTGGAAACCAGAGAAGAAATTCTGCAACAGATACACCGGAAAAAGCACCAGATTCTTTCATATGTATGGCAATTTATTATGAGTTTCAATTGATTTTTCAACTGGTTGAACATTCTTGTTTTGGAGATTTTTTGTAAATTAAATCTAATGCTTAGCAGTAAGAATCGCTAACAAAGTTATGTGCCGATTTCCTGGGAAGAGATTCAGAATTCATAGCATACTGAAACATTAAGTGAAAATAAAATGATTTGTGCTCTTTAAAGACTATATGTAGAGATATAGTGTTCTCCATAAGATGAGGGACATAGATAACTCGGCCTACTTATAAGCAGATGGCTAATGTCATTCAGAGATAAGTTTTACGCAACTTGAGAAAAAATTTCTGCGAATCTCTCTACGTCACAAATTCTGAAGATGTTCGTTACTGCTCTTAAAGGCCGTTTACTTGAGTGCTTCCGACTAAAGCAGAAGTATTTAAATCAGCTGTGTGGGCTTTTTATCTTTGACACAATGGCTGCTATTATTGACATAGTGATTTATGGATCGAATAAATTTGCAATGCAACACAAAACGTGTTTATTGGGCGAGATTTGGACTAGAAAGTCCCAATATCAATGTAATCCGTCGGTTTACAGCAGTGATGTTCTTGATTTCAGTTGCAGCGCCTAGAAAACGTAATCAGTTTGAATCACGGGTACATTAATCATATTTAAGGATCAATTTTACCTATTTAACGTTGTAACATTGCAGCATATATCTGAGTCAGCGTGGATTGTAGTTAAAAAAATTGAGTAATTGTAGATTGTTTTGCTTTACAAACAGATGGAGATACCGGTGTCGCAAATGAGTTCACAACTCATATATAGTGAAAAGAGAATACTTATTTGGATAATTAGTTTTTCTACGCGGAGAAGGTTTTAGAAACAAAAACAAAAAAACGAATATTTGACATTTAAACAACATTTTCTTCGAAGAATGTGCATGTGATTAACAAATAACAATATAACATACAGGATGGTTCACAGCAGAGAGCGTTTGATGCTCTTCTGCAATAAATAAAGACATTTATTCTTAGGATAGGCTGTTCTGACGTTTTACACATATCTGTACACTGAGCTTCGAATACCCGAATCAGATGATCTTCACTCCAATCCGGAGCGAACGACATCTTCCCAATAGTCTACTTCAGGTTGAATTGTCTTTTGCAATCCATCTGAGTCCCAAACAAGAAAGTGTTCTAACACAACATTCTCCATAGGAGAAAGAAATAGGCTTTTGCAAAATCTGCAAAAAGTGATCGGGTCAAATAATAAAATTCTTCATTAGGCACAATGATCAACCGGAGACCATTCTTCGACGAAGGCAAAGGTACACCGCCGCCCGTAATGCGATGGCCCACAGAAACAACACAAGCACGTCTGGAACCCAGTAATTGTCCGAACTCATAGTGAAAGTCTCTAGGATTTTGGGAGGGTAGCGGTAGTGACAGTATGTTCCTTTGCCATTCATCATTGCAGCTTCTTCTTCTGGACAAGGCAGAGTCTCTCGGCCAAATCCGTATAGGCTGACCACTAAGCCCTCGAAACCTTGACGCAAGTAGCTGATATGAGAGAAGTACTTGAAGAAAGGAAGCATATCGGAGATGAGGATAATGTAACCGGCCATCACGATGTCCACCGCCGTAGTCAGGGCCCCCAGGAATGTCCCGTTCTGAAGGAGAAAATTTGATCAAATTAACGCCATTTAATGTCGTATAATATGTAAGGATATATAGTTCATAATTTCACGCAAAAATCCATTCAAGAATACTGAAAAAGGTAAAGAATGAGAAAAGAAACTTTTTAAATTCACTACCGAAGTAGCAGAAATATTATTCTTACTAGTGAATTTTTCCGTCAAAAACGACGGGATTTAATAAAACTTATTTAAAAATGTATGAATATATATTATTATGTATAACTGATCCTTGTAAGCCAGGGAGCGCGGATACTTAGTCTATAAAAATTTCCAAATTTTACAAAAACTTTCATGGCCATAAAATGTCGGCTCTCTTTCCCCATGCATTTCTTATGGCCTTTTTTCCCCACATATTCGTATGAGAGTCGAGTTTAACAATCTC
>KZ308555.1:499355-510283 GCA_000376725.2 Ladona fulva
ATCTCAGATAGATGACAGATCAACAAAATAATATTTTTTTTATGATAAAACATTTGGTATCACATTATAACTTTAAGACTAGATTTTATAGATTTAATTAGTATGTTCACAGAATGAAATTTCACCTTTTGCTACATCACGTGTAAAAAGCTCACTTTACTCACAAAGATGGAAAAACACCGATAGGGGAAGAAAAATCAGAATACCAAGTCAATTATTTCGTAATCAAAAGCAACTTAGTAAAAAATATAATATCGCGCAATTTAAAGAACTCATGAAGAAGTATTACGTAAAGACCATCAAGAATCTTTCCAATGATTACCTATTAGTTACTCTTTTTATTCATAAAAGGATTGGAGTTTTTTGTTTAAATGCACATGAATAGAATAGTAATGATAAGTAGTTTTCCGGTCTATTATACGTATGTCTGATACATATCTAGAAATAGAAAAGAGATACATAAATTTTTTTCACTATTTTTCTAATTATTCATTGCAAGTATGAAACTTCAGTGCCAATTTTCAACCTTTATTTCATAAAAGAGAAAACCATAAAACAAAATAAAAACAGCTACAGTTTTACTATTCATTAAACATAAAATTAAGTAAGACGCTATGATAAGTTTCCTTTAGGAATATCGAATGTGATTTTTTCTAGTCGAAAATTTTTTACAAGATTTCACAGAAGCCTAATTAACACTCAGACTGCGCATAATTTCGAAATATTTCCTATCACAAGCATAAAACTTGTTTATTAGATTAGCAGATTTTTCAGTCTTAATCGAACCATTTGTCATCTAAGTTATGTGAAAATTATTTCTTTAGTGTCGTATTCTTATTTATACGATGTGCATGTAAACAAGACCATATTTAACGAAACAAAGGAAAAAGGCCAAAATCGCCAATAGACGATGGGATCAGTTAAAGGGTTGAATACAATTCTACAATTCGATGGAAGATACCAGCCATATAATCGCTTGAGCTCTTTATCACAAATCGTACAAATGTACCAAAATTATCACTAAAATTCAATCCATCTGCAACCCATTTATTCGTACGCTTAATTTGGGGTTAATAGATAATAATAACAACACTGGATTGACAGGTGCATATTTGATTTCAAAAATGTTCTCTTTTGGCGGAAAAACAACAGTTTCTTTGGAATAACAAATCTATACGCTTGATTCCGATAAAAACCATTTTTCCAACGATTTGATTCCAACGCCAATACGATTGAGACTACCGTGAAGTAAATTATTTCTTTGATGATTCTTCATCTCTCAACAACTAAGAATCGTTGGTTAGCGACAGCGGATGGACGCTACAGACTGAAGAATGGACAGGAGCAGCACGAGAAACAATTAATCATTTGGTCTCTTTGATGGATCACCTTTGAGAATGAACGTTAAACGAAAAAATATTTTACCTCACGTTTTTGTTTATCATGGCTGTCTCCTTATATAGGAAGGCACATTAATACACGCTGAATATTTTTGAGATTAAACGAATGAAGCTTTCTTAGAATAAATACCAACTGGTAGTCTTACGTTCACACATTTATCAAGACAAACATGCATGCTTACTAAGGAGAGACTATACTTAAAAACCCAGCTTAGCAAGTATGCAGTCGTATTATCCTTACCTTGCATAATAATTTTTCTCAAGTACAGTGGAGAAATTAACAAGAAGAAAATGCCAGTTTGTCTTTTACGAAGATACCTTAATCACCTATATCACCAAAGAGTTTCGAAACACCACAAAATCGTGATGAAACAGCGTGTGAAGATCATCCGAAGACAAAACCTTAATCATGATTTCTTTCAAGGGAAGAGAAACGTGAGTTACATCTAGCAACATACTTCCTCCGGAAGAAGCTTTCGAATACCAGCAGAATCGCAAAATCTATGGCTGACTTTGACAAAAGAAGTTCGCTCAAAAAATCATGGTTCCAAGAGAAAATTCAGCTAAGTCGAATCTGAAATTTTGCCAGTATTAAAATACAATATAACATGTATTGAGTGAAGCGAACATAGAGTGTAAAGCGCCATGTCTTTAAAATACAAGCAGCTACAAAGGAGGATATAGTTACTTCGGGTCTACATCGATGGACCGACACTCACTTGACCGACGCTCGCACGACCGACACCTCGGTTAACCGACTCCTTGTTTGACCGACAACTCGTTTAACCGACTCCTCGTTTTACCGACAGTTCAACTGACCGACATCTACATGACCGAGAAAGTAAATGCGCTACATTATTAATACGCCTGCACATATATAGATGGTAATTAAAAAGGAAATTCAGGAAACCGTCAGCAGATCTTCCGTGAAATTATTTATTCGCACATTAAATGTTATAATTAGTTATAAACATATTATTGGTCAATTGTCAAAATTATAATTATTATTACAATCATTAAAAGAATGATTGTACCTTTAACAATATTTCACTAAAAATAATTCACTAAAGCAATAAAAAATCATAAAAAATAGCATTTTAAACAGAAGCATGCTAAAATGAAATTATTTTAAAAATTTAAATAATAATGTTCAATAGAAAAATTACTTGAGTAACATTAAGGATATTAATAATGCTGCATAAGACATATAAAACAGAACAAAATGGTCAGTTTGAGAAGAATAAAAATAAAGGAAAATTAACAGTAGTTTTACATGGAAAATGGAAAGCTTTTGGACCAAGAGACTAGAAAATATTTCAGGGTTAGTGTAGAGAAATGTTGCTCTATGCTTTCCTACCGCTAAACCGCAAGGAACCAGTGAAATTTGAAATGGATCTTGATGCTTTTTGTTTAAGTCTCAAGTTTTTCTTTCGCTTTCGACTTTGTGTTTCCTTCTTCAAACCGACACTCAAAATTGGTGATATTGAAGATGACGGATGGATGGACCCAATGGAATTCCAAAAAAATTATCTTTCATAGAGAGTAATTTGCCAGCAATTAAGTGAAATTTCCACGAATAAAATAAGAAAACTACGAGTAGTAATTTTTCCAAAAAAATTATTTTATTCTTTAAGAAAATAAATTTGGTGGTAATGATAAAGGATGACACGCAAAATCGTGAAGCATTCCACAATTTATCTTGCTTTTCTTAAGGAAGAAAATAAATTTGGTGGAAAAAGTACTTCTCCTAGTTTTCTTATATCTGTGATGAATTTCCACAACACCTTGCCCAATACTGTGAAGTTTATTTCCACTCTATCGAAATTCAGGAATATAAGTGATTTAGTATCACAAGTTTGCTTCAGTGCCTCTTTTTGTATCTTTGTTGAAAGGGATTCTCTAATCAATCCCATTACGCATTCAGGCAATACAGTCCTGCACTATGTTCAGTTGTTAGTAAGTCCGTTTTCAGTGATAAATTCGTAAAAAAATCGAAGCAAGCCTCGTATGATTTTAAACGCTTGACAGATCTGAAACACATTTGAAACTCACTTGCTCCTGACTTCTTCGACCTTCGATATGGACAAGCTTAATTGATTTACTGCTAATACAGCGAAACCCCTCTACAAGAGACTGTCTCGGTACCTGGATAACAGTCCGTTGCTAACGGATGTCCGCTGAAGAGGGGGTTCAAATTTATGTAAAATGCGATACCTCTGATCGGGAAACTGTCCGTTAGGAGAGGCGTCCCTTGTACAGGGGTTTTACAGTATAAAAATCTACTCGCAGAGTGACCAGGGAACTCCATTAAAACTTAAGAATCCGCAAACCCTTCCGTCAGAGAAAAAAGTTTCGCAAGATGCTGCAATAGGTCATTTTACGCACCCATTCGCAATGAATCTGCCACAGAGCTCTTCCGAGAAGGATTCTGAATTTGGCGAATTCCGAAATGGGTCGAGAGTCCTCCCAGACCTCCTTCTCCTCGATGGTCGTCTTCGTCGGGTCTGCCGCGACGGGCGAAATTATCTGCCAGCCGGAGATGTCGCTCAGCTCTGCCGGATTGTGTTTGATGATGGTCCCATTGTCATCTTCCTTCTTGGCCCTCCGCCACTTCTCCATGCAGGCCCCGCTCCCCTTCACAGCCTCCACCATCTTCTTCGTGTGGTCTCCGAGGTCTCCACTCGCCACTTCTATTACTGCGCACAAGATTAATTAGATTGATTGTGAGGTATTGATCACGAGGAGATGAACAGCCCTTCGACTCTAAATATAGTGGAATAAACGAGTCCTAATGGAACAATGGAAGTGACTTTGAATTACTAGAAACGTGTGCGATTTTCAAAGATCGTAAACTGCTGTAGCCATATGAAAGTATTTCCACAGTTCTCTATTAAATAAATATCAAGCGAATAACTATTTACTGTTTACAATTTGTTTCATGATATGCATAAGTCTTAATACCGTGGGGTTTTCTCTGAAAGGAGTTTTTCCCCACACCATTAACTTTCATTTACTTTCTGCTGTGCTCTCTTTCAATAATTTTTAATCTTAGGAATTCTACAACTATACCTTGTATGACTTCAGAGGTTAGAGGTAAGAGAGACCCACATGGGCATAACCTCGCAGAATAATGTTTTATAATAATCATAATATATATACCGAGGACATATACATAAAGTGAACTCCCGATTATCCGTGGACGATTTTTCACTCTTCTTCAATACCAAAGAATTCTCAGTATTTCCACACAACTGCGTAGAAAAGTTTGCTGCAGTATATGGAGCAAAGGGAATATACCTAAAATGAGCCATGTTAAAAAGATCCACGGTCGGGTGAAGAAAACTTTTAGTGAGTCCATGAAACGATCTAAAATAATGAACTATATATGTGCGCAAATAACAAAAACTGTTTATTTACTTAAGTTATTAACATTATTATAAGGAAAGTTTGGATTATCTATGTTTTCTGATTCATGCATCCTCTCCCCATCATTAGTCCGGATAATCGAGAGTACATTGTATAAATTACTCTCTTATTAATAAATTCAATCGTGCTAGGCCGTACTTCGTGGAATGACATTCTGGCAAAGTAAGAAAAAAGAACTTAGTAAATTTCCACACTTAGGTTTATTGTCCGACCGGCTTCGGCTCAGAGGCCATCATCAGGTAAGGAGTAACAGAAAATGCAGCAAAATCTATAGTCAAGGAAATTTGGAGGGGAGGGTAAGGAGAGGGGAAGGGTTTTGGAATGTGCATTCGTTGACGAGGTTTTCAGGGAAAAAGATTTCTATAATCCCAAGGAAGAATGGACTGAAAAAAGTCTGACGGGAATCGAACCCGGGTCTCCCAATTGCCGGTCGGGTGCTTTGTCCGTTGAGCTATCCCGGCAGAACAATTTTAGAAGCCATTCGGGAGACTTTATGGGCAAAGGACGTTGCGAGCTGATGAATCCCGAAACCTCAGCATTTGCAGACCATATACTGAACAGTGGTCACCGGAGTTTCTTTTCGGAGAAACTCTTCCAACGGGAGCCGAAGGGGAGGAAGCTGGATGCTTTGGAGATTATAGAAATCACTTCCGCTGTAAACCTCGTCAACGAATGCACATTCCAAAACCCTATCCTTACCCTCCCCTCCAAATTTCCTTGACTATATATTTTGCTGCATTTTCTGTTACTCCTTACCTGATGATGACCTCTGAAGGTTCCACACTTAGGTTTATTGTCCGACCGAAACCGGTCGGACAATAAACCTAAGTGTTGAAATTTACTAAGTTCTTTTTTCTTACTTTGTAATCTCTTATTCTCAAATAGCTGGCAGATGTGGCATATCTGTATTGCACAACATTCGAATTTCTTTCGTAAGAATCGAATTTTTAAAATTTGCAATTTAAAACGTTGCAATTCAAGTTGTAACGCTTTGGTTTTTGAGAAATAATTAGAGAGCGGTTTAATAATTAATTTCTAAACTAATTCGTAGCATATCGTAGCAAAACTTACTCTAAATCATAATTTTAATCGCATTATTGAAATAATAGAGATGATAGATATTGCGCGGAGACCACATTAAATCTACATGCTACTTGAAGGGAAATTCCAAGGCCTGAGCCTAAAGTAAAAACTCTTCTAATCCATCACTCAAAACTCAACAACAAAACAGAACTCAAACCCCTTTAAATAGATTTCACTTAAATTTGGCAATGATTGTGTGCATTATGAGATTTCTTCTGCCTTTATTTACGAGAGGAGAATTTTTGTCTGAAATTATGGAGTGCGTGCGTGTTAAGATATATGCTCGTATAAATACACACTTGCTTGTACTCTGGGTGCGATCGCACAATCGTTTCCTCACAAATAAGGAATAAGGAATAAAAACATTTTGCAAAATTTAACCTCCGTAAACAATCCCAAGGAAGGACGGAGGTTCCCGGTCCCGTCAGACTTTTTTCAAGTCCATCCTTCCTTGGGATTTTTCCTGGGTGCGCACCATCTTGCGCAAAATCACCCTTACCCGTTTTCCTGTGTCCATAAACAATTTCCCTAAAAGGCATTGCAAAAGTAGGGCCTCATTTATGCGAAACCACTCTGTAACAATTTATTCCACTTGTTGGTCGAGGCAACCTTCTCGTCACTTTTTATTATTGCTAATTAACTTATTTTTTGCTGGTATACTTTGCTGGTATTACTATCTTTGAATCAGAACATCCTTTCCTGAATTTTAATTTCCACAGAAATGTGGTGAAACGAAAGAAAACAGAGGTTAAGTTTCTGAACTTCCTCCTAAAAACATTTCTCATTAAAATTCCTTCCTTCTGACAAATGTCAAGGTTCATCCTCGAACTTGGAATAATAATATGAAAATAAACGAAGTAAAGGCTTAAACGGGTTCCACCATTCTTTCACGATGGTCTCTTTTTGACATTTTAAAGTAAAAGCATATGAGAGAGGTTCTTTTGCAAAGGTAAAGCTCTTGATTATCAAATAATCGTGAAGTAGGCAGTTCCTTATCTTGCTGCTTAACCTCAGTTAATAATTATGGACTTCTGGTTCTCAACTTACAGAAATCTGCAGGGCTGTGATACAAGGGACATGGAAGACCGATGCTTGCAAGGAAGGGCACAGTCATCTCCGGAGCACCGTTGTACACGCATTGACCCCCCTGACCCAGCACGTAGACGTGGTCTAACATTTCATACTGGAATGCGCTTGGTTGATGGAGAGTCATGATAACAGTGCGACCGCCACGGGCCAGTTGACGAAGCAGAGCTATGCACTGCACCGCGGAGGAACTGTCAAGGCCGCTGCAAAATGCGCAAACATATTTGACATTGATTAAGTACAGAAGGCATTATAGAATAGAATAGCATATTCTTTAACACCTTCAAAACTAACAGTGCAAAGAAAGAATCTGTTTGCAAGTTGGTACGTATCTCGCCAGTTGTTGCTTATCTAAAACATATGATAATACTTCAACGCATTATTATTTAAAATTAGAAAATATATATAATGTAATACTTAAAGGTAGCAGAAATCGATGTTTTATATTAATTCGAATTTTTGATGTAAAAATCTAAAGTACCAAACTTATGATTCATAAAATGGAGTTACTTTAGTTACTTTTTGATGGTTACTAGAGTTTGCTCCGTTACTTACTTAACTAAAATTGTGTCTAGGGCCTGGTGTCATAATGGTTTGTTAGGGTTATGGTTAAATATAATCCAATAGATTACTGGAGTAATGGTTTATTATTGTTAATATTCAAGCTACGCAATATGTATAAAATTACTATCTACTCTTTGGCTCTAACAAACCACAGTGGTACAAAGCCCTAAAGTGAAAATTAGTTAAAGTCCATTTTAAGTATACATTATAATTCTGGGCCATAAGGTATTTAAAGCAATAAACTTCTATTAATTAATATACTTTTACAATTAATTGCATCATAACATCGAAGGAGTATATTTGTAGTACTTAGAAATAATAGAAAAACGGATCAATTACTTATTCCACAGATACTTGGTTTACCTCCAAAGAAGTATGAGAAAAAATCAAATCTTCCCGTATCAACGCAGTACTTATAATACAGAACACCGTTTAGTACAAAATCAAACTATGGCATGAGAAAAACAATAATTACTTGATAGCATATCAAAAGATTTTTTTCTTCCAATTTAATCGAAATATTCGTGAGTTTTACCATAAAATCTTATTCTTAGAAAAAATGGCAATTAGCAGAAATGAGTTTCTCGTTAAATATTTTCTGCTTTTTTTTTCTTTTTTCTTCGATTATTTTTAAGCATGACTTGCAAAATTTCGACGTTGAACCTGAAAGATTCCTCATAAGAATTTTATAGCATATTCAAATCCACACTGTTCATGTTAATTGTTAACATTTTAATGCGATGATTAGTAAATACACAATACGAAAAGAAAATTGCAGACCACGTTTAATTCATGGAAGTGCGTCATCATTAAACACAAGTTTATTCAAATAAAAATGATACCTGACGTAAAAGTTTTTTGAAAAGTGCCACATATAATAATATACATTAAAGATTTACAATTTGCCTAAATGTAGTTGATTTGGTTTTTATGACTGCAAGTACAACTACAGATTTTTCACTTATCTAATCGGTTTAAAATTCGATTGGATATCACTGGAATCCGTCAATACCGGAGCAGTGAAACTTAAAGATAATTATTCTAGATGGAATATTAAATCGCGTTTAATTACCGCAAAATTTCGCGCCGATAGCATTTTTTTCGCCATAGCCGCGAATTGAGAGCGATTCTGGGGTCACTTGCCGGAATTATATCCGGAGGAAAATGGTCTTACGTGGTTGGCTCATCTAGAAAGATGACAGAAGGATTGCTGACCAGTTCCAGAGCCACAGACAGTCGTTTCCTCTGGCCTCCGGACAAAGATCCGCTACGGACCGAGGAGCTGGCGGTGAGGCCAAGGGTATCCAGAATGTTTTCCACCTGTCGAAATACATATTCAACTTAAATAGAATATTGTGGAAGAGTTAGTATTCTTAAAAGTGCTTCGGCAGCTGAGATCATTCCGCACATGCGGGCCCATACGGGTGGAATCGAGCCACGGAACCCACGCTATTTCAACAAAACGTTCGGGATGAACCGGGTAAGGCAATTCATATTTATAATTCATTTCAGCAAAAGAAATTATCTCAGGGCATTCAAAAAGACGTTTATGTACACAATGCATGGAGGGCTCCTGATGACCAGGCGCGGAACCTGAGACGATTCAGATGATAAAAAGTCCTTATTTATTACAAACCCTCTTTGCAGAGTTCCTAAAATACTTTGTGAAAAACTTCTTTTCATCACCCAAGACACGAATGACCCCTCTTTAGGTGAAAATCACTAGAATCTTTGGAAACTTACTTTAAATAATAACATAACATGGGGTACCCACATTCGTAATATACGTGGACGAGCTCTTAAGAAACTCGGATACGTAAAGAGAATAGTCGGTAGGAGCGAAGAAAGAGTCCGTGAGCGATGTTACGTTGCGTTGGTCAGGTCTCACCTAGAATATGCGTTTAGTGTATGGGATCCTGCAGAAAAGTGTTGTACTCGATAAAATCTATGGATGAAGCTTTCACTTGGTGGAACTCCATACAAGGTGAGTATGCGAATAACTATGCAAAAGTTCCACAATTGAGAAACTCAATTGTGGAACGTTTGCATAGTTATTCGCATACTCACCTTGTACTCGATAATTAGATAAAGTACAGGGAAAGATGGCGATACATTTCGTAAAAAAATGTTACGACAAATCAGTGAGCGATATCCAAATGCTTCAGGACGCAGGATTGGGATCTCTAGAAGATAGAAGATTAATAAGGATAAATTCACTAAATAAGTTCAGAGAAGGTACCTTCGTTAATGATGTAGCCGATATAATGCGTCATGCCTGTCACATAGGCCATTCGTATTCTGGGAGGAAAATCAGAAAGATAGACTCCAGAACGAAACGATTCGAGAATTCATATTTTTCCTCGAATGATATATAAAAGTAACCGATTTGAAATTTAGAGTCATGGTGCATGCACCGCCTGCCACACGCCGAGAGGCGGCTTGCAGGGTACATATGTAGATGAAACTATTTCTTAGACTTACAACCAGGCGTCTCTTCTTTGGTGTCGTTCCTCTCGGAAGGCGCAGTTTGGCTGCCAATTCGAGTGCTTCAAACGTGGTGAGGTGGGGCCACAATCGGTCATCCTGCATAATGTAACACGACTGCTTCCTCAGCAGACTGCCCCCGCACCCCATTCGACCTAGGGCCCTAACGCACCCGCTCATGCCGTTGGTGCTGCAAGAGAAACCTCAGGTTAGTGTTCCGTTATGCGACATCATTTTTTAATAAATTCATGATCATTCACAAAGTGTTTAACAACCTTACTAAGAACAGCATTTTTTTCAAGTGTCTCTAAACTCTGCAAATAAAACTGAGTAAACAAATGACAAAGATGGCTCGACTGAAAAATAAAATTGTATGATAATGATGTACAATAGATTTATTATAATTATTATTACAATCATTAAAAGAATGATTGTACAAGACTCATGAACATCAAGCACACAAAAAGAAAATCATCAAATCATCGATAACATGTAATTGATTAATTTATATACATACAATGAGCGTTAAATGTAATATAAAAGCCAATAATAAAAATAACTGTGTCTGAAATACCATTCGGACCAACCTTGAATAAATTTTCATAAATAAAAGTAATGGGAAATATTATGAACACAAACAATTGCGGGTTTCCCCAATTACCAATCCGGTCCTCCTAAGCCATAATTGGATCGTCGGGAGGTGCAAAGATGCAAACAAACGGAGATAATATCACTAACCGCACTGAATATAACACAAAGAAAGAAACAAAAACATACAATTCTCAATTACAGTGACTCAATTCAACCATATTCAAACATACAAACGTTGTTAATCTAATAATGTCTTCTAACTAATAATAATAATAATATTTAAAAAATGTCCTG
>KZ308555.1:510501-530076 GCA_000376725.2 Ladona fulva
TATTATTCTAAATTGTATCATATAATAATTATTTTTGTTTCCCAGCGACAAAGTATAAGGACACGTTTGACTTTTCGTATATGTTTTTGATTTTGTTCTTAATAACAACAACAATAATTATTATTATTATGAAAAGAATGTAGTATTACATCCGAATATGAGCTACACTATATTTAGTTGAATATGTAGCAAATTTCAATTTATGTATATATATGTAGAGTTATGAGACACTGAATTCTTTAGACACTCCTGCCAATTGTCTGAGATTATTGTCGGTTAAATAAAAACCATAGATCTAGGTTATCATTTAAATAACTATAAGCTTTCTTAGCCGAAGATAGAGAGCAAATTTTCAGGGGGGATGCTATACATAAAGATAGAAATATATGAAATACAATCAACAGATATATCGCTAGAATGCGGAACAATCATTTCTGTACATCTTCTTAAGCAAAATTAAGTCTCAGCAAAAAAGCAGAAAACAGCACGAAACAGCGGAAATGACTGTCCCTGACATTGAAATAATAGTAGCGAAGACTAATTAGTATTTACTAAACATCTAAATTCTCGAAGGTTAGATTCGCAATTTCAAAGGTAGTTCTGTATTGACATAAAATTGAGTTTCTTTAGGAAGTTGGTGGATCATAAGACATAGGAAAACTGTGAAAATATTCTACCATTTAAACTACTTGAAAAGGCAAAGTCACTTCCTAAGTATAAAAAAATGTATTTTGCTGATTGAGTACCACTCGTAGTGAATGCATAGTTAGTTAGTATTATGAGAACCACAGAAAAAGATTGTAGCCACGTTAAAAATCATTGTTTTTAATGGATGAGTGAGTCCTTCAATAAGTTACCTAAATCCTGTGAGTACGTTTAACAACGTAGTCTTTCCTGCACCCGAAGGACCCATTATGGCCGTCAACTCGCCGCTTAGGAACCGACCGCTGACTCCATTCAGCAACTGCTTTTTACCTGCAACAAAGAAAAAATGTGGTTGAGATAAAGCTCTTAATTCTGTTCCATCTTATTAATTTCCGTAATCCTCTATTCTCTCTAACTCAACACGAATGAGCAGATAAGTCAATCGGCGTCCGGCTACTAAATCATCAGAGGCGATGGAAATTTGTTCCCTCATAATTCCTCTTTGTGTAAGTTGGTAATGGATGGGACTTCATTAATTTTAAATGCGAATCGTTTGGTGGAATTTGAGAACATTAGTTACAGTAAAAAGTTACGAGTAAAAAGTTACCAATTGCAAACCCTTTTACGTCCTTATGAATACCAGGTAAAGGAGTTATTATTATACTCTATTATATTATATATAAGAGATGGGAATGTTCTTCAGCTAAAATTGGGGCTAGGAATATTCCCTATAATATTAATAATATAGGAATATTTATTATATCTATTATATATAATAATATAAGAATAAGGAAGAACGGACATGAAAAAGATAAACAGGTCAAGTTAGGAGGGGACAACTTCTTGTGGTATCCTAAAGAGGGAGTTATCTTCCATCACTTCATATGGCCGGTGCCTCTGTGAGGTCGTGGCTCTTAGATTTAGATTTTAGATTTACATTCATAACCCGCAAGCCGCCAGTGGCGTATGGCAGGGGGTGTATCAACAGCAAAGACCTAACCTAATCCATCCTCTTCGCATCTCTAATACTCTGCGGAAGGAACGACCACAAGTAACTATCTGCTTTAGCGATTATTTCCTTGTAACGGTTGGTCACCTCTCGGAGATTATGTTATTATATTATATTATTATATTATTATTATTATTACCGGAATGACTATGTCTTCAACTTCTTCTAAAAAACCTGAATCGATTAATTTGTCGAGAAGCTTCCGTCGATAATCTGATTTTTTCACTTGGGGCGAATTATCATAGTCGTAACACTACTGTCGAACCTGAAGTCATTCAATCGGCATTCGATCTAAAATGAGATTCTGAAGAAGCGCAAAAATACCTCTCCTTGAAAATTTTCAGGAAAGTAAATCACTTGGATTTCCTCTATAACTTACGATTGATTTTAATTACATAATTAGATCATTAGAGGAATAAGAGCTTTCTCTCGGAGATAAAACCGGAAATGGCTTCGTAAGCGTTGGTATATCGCGGATTATCTTCTCATGAACGCATTTAACACCCAGTCAATTAGATGCTTATGGAAGAGACCACAATAAGGAGTTTCCTTTGTTCCTTCATAATGAATGCTGTTTACTTCATTAAATGCGTCATCAGTGAACAATTTTCCTGCTTATCGATCTTCCTCAGTTCATTGGAGCGATTAGAGAAATGAAATGTGTAAGACACTAACACCGGCCTTTTTTAACGCAGAACTAGGCTATAATTAGGGTGACGTTTATTCACTCATCTTAACAGTATCGAGTAAAATTATTTAAAATAGAATGTAAAAATATAATCCATTGGGATGAGGAATTCATGACATTAATTTTCATTACTTTCTGTTGTTGAAAATCTGCTGAGATGTGGATGATAACAAAACAACGTGTCTAAGGCAGCGATTATTAAACACATAATTTAGCGCCGGAAAATAAACATACTTAAGGTACTGCGAAGTAAACATCCATCTCACTCCTTAAGAAATACTAAGGCTTGGAGTAAATAAACTGATTTCTTTAGTCAGCCACATTTCAATCGACGAGAAGTAAGTTTTTAATGCGAAATATTAAGTCGATTGTAAGAGAATTCCTAACATTCCTAGAGGCTAATCTTAAGAACCAAAAGGATGATAATAAATCAATACTGTCGTTATTAAGGATATGAAATCACGTTTGAAAACAGAGGTACCAAAATAAAAATATGTATATGTTCGTGCCGGATAAAGTTCAGCCTGTTTCGTAAGAGCGGAGGGGATACGTTGGTTTCAAAGTTAGAACAAGATAAAGGTATAAACGCATGGAGCGCATTTTACATTGCGAAACATTGATGTAAACATAAGAGCTGGTTTAAATTTATGGAGTAAAACTAGTAAAACCGTGGCAATTGATTTTTTGAAAGAAAAGATACACAGCAATATTTTCGAAAATATACGCTAAGAAGGTAATGAATTTCAGATTCATTTAGCAGTACCTAATAATAGTCATTAATAAATACATGATTAAATTGGTTTTACATAAAGGGCAGCAATTCTTGATCAAGGATGCACGAATCCAAAAGGGAAACTTTCAAACTGGGGTAATGTGTTTTGTTGATCACTTATCGCTTACATATTTGGTGGAACCAACGAAGAAAATACTGTTCTTATGATTTTTTGAGAATTTAATTTCATCTACGTGGTAGCGACGAAATTGGGAATGCCAGAAGGTTTAATTTGTCTTTTATATAGCCTAACCATGAGGAATCAACAGCTTCCAGACCTCGTTCCGTCTTTCCCTCAATAGTGCATGCATTTCAGAACTCACATGTGGTTTTATTAGTCTTTAAACTATTCAGTCAAAAGGCCGGTTGGAAAATCATCCCCTCTATCATTCTCTACTAAGAGATTGGAGAGGGGGATAATAATAATAAAACGTCTTTATTTAAGGAATGGGAATGAGGCTTACTACGCAAGATGAGGAGTGAGGTATATTGATCTTGCTTTCCTCATCGAGCCAGAATCGAAGTCCACGGTAGTGGAGGATGACTCTACGAGTGATACTTTTCGTATCATTTCATA
This sequence comes from Ladona fulva, assembly GCA_000376725.2. NCBI lineage: Eukaryota > Metazoa > Arthropoda > Insecta > Odonata > Libellulidae > Ladona > Ladona fulva. Next base: position 514,193 of record KZ308555.1, read on the forward strand.
AGGAGAACCCTTAATCAACGCCAATATTCAGCATCATACCTCAATTGCTTTCATGTCATCACAGCCATAAACAAGACTGAGCAAAAGTGAATGAAGATATATCTTTCTCTATCTTGTGCCAAAAGAAAAATGAAAAATATCCTATTGGTGAAGATGGTACGTATGGTAGCAGTACCATGATTTTATCCTATAAGCAAACGAATTCTCTTCTTATAAGCCTTGCTTTCAGTTTTAAAACCATACGTGGGCGTTCAAGAGGGTGCATGTTGTCGCAAAAAATATTGCAATAGTACTGGACGGTAATGAATACATTACAAAGGACTCGTCTTAATTCTGCCGCAAAACCTGAAATCAAAATGTTTTGGGTGGAATTCCACAAGAAAGTAATACAGTCACTGATTATCCATTGTCAAGTAAATGGAAAGTTTGACTGGAAATCGATTCGATGTCATTAAATGCAATGAATGATCGCTCATAAAATGTTGAAAGACAGGTGGATGAATTCAGTTCAAGTGCGCGTAAATGCCGAGAATGTTGGAGATTTATTACAGTCTGATTATCCCCGCTCCGAGGGAGTAACCCGAATCGCAATCGAGGAAATATATGAAAAAATAGTAACGGGTCAAGGTGAATGGCGGTAAGGGGTTAGTATTACAGCCTATGATATTGAGGACTGTGCTATAGATTCGAATCAATAGCTAAGTACTCTTATATACTTAGTGGATGTCTAAGGATATTGCATACATGAAACAAAGCTTGAAGAAAAAACTTGGAGGAAATATTTTCTTACGAAATGAGTACAAATTTAATCCATCAACTGTCTTCTGGTTGACAATCTAGTCCAATACGCCGGAAGCTGATGGATGTTGATAGTTTTTCTTTTTTTTCACATAACAATTAAATTTATTCTCTTTTGAAAGCTTAACAGAACAATCTGCTTCAAATACAGTGGGCTCAAAAGGTAAATTCACTTCAAAAAATGCCACATTAAATAACCTATTAGAAATCAGTGGTAAAAAAGATATATAATTAATAAATTATATTCATGGAGACCTAAGGAGCTTTTATTCTCAAATTTTATATCTGTCTCTCCTTTATTCGCGAGATTAAAAATTGCTTAAATAGAAAATAACATTTACAAGGGTATAATGCTTCCACATGTTGCATAAGGAAAAGTTTTGAAGGGGCTTACCTCCCTTCAAAGGAACACCACAAATGCTCGGAAATTTTAACGGAACACTTAGATATTTCCTGTGAAAGGTATGCATCAATTTTGAATAGACTAAGAAATAAAACATGGGGGTTTAAGAAATACTCGCAAAGTGAGTCTGAGTTTCAAAAAGTTTTTGAGGTTTTCGTGAGATTTGATCATTTTTCGCAGAATAGGAACTGGCCTTCGTGGATTATATTTTGAGATATATTTTACTCAAAGGTAGTCAGTAATGTGAAACGATTCTATTGGTATGAGAATCGCCCCTCGAGGATAAGTTTTATCGCATAAAGAAAGTATGAAACAATAACAACGGAATAACTATCAATGAAATTACCGAGATAAGTACCTGACGAGTGTTAAACTTCAAAGTGAATCAGATATCACGCCAATCACGTTAGTATTAATTAAATGTATCTTCTGGTTAAGGGGTTAAATTCAAAATTTATTGCATGAATATGATTCATATGTTTAGTATATGTTAACGTATGAACTAATGACAATGCTACCTTCGCAGCCTTATATTAGGGCTCAACGAGTCTCCTTCGTTGTTGTGATACTCCTCAGGAACTGTTTATCCAACTTATTGACCGAATTTAATGACCTTTGACTTTCAATTTTATAGCCCTCAGCTATTGCGTCAATTAGATTGTATAATTAAATGAATTTTAGCCAAGATTCCGGACGGTAACATTCGTTTAGAAATCGATCAATGAAATTCCGCAGCAGCGAAAGAGTATTATTATCATCATTTATAGTTAAGTGATAATAAGAACTTGCGAAAATTATTAAATCGATAATAAACTTCACACATGGTAAAAATTAATGCACTAATTACTGGTTAAATTATTAAAATGGCCATAATAATTAATAACCATAATATAATAATTATTTAATAACCTTAAGTGACATCCAAGATTGAAATATTTTATTCGAAGGGTGGATATTGTTGATGAAATTCATTTTTATACCGATTCAATTAATTTCATTACGTATGCATAATCGAAAGAAAAGATATGATCATACTACGTACGAGAGAGATCAAACAGTAAACTACAAAAATGATTTAACAGAAAATCTTCGCAGTGTAGCAAAATTTACTCGGTTTTTCAAATTAAGTCCAAAATTTTCACATTCGAGAAGATCATCTGGCCGAATTCTTGAATTTAAACAACGAAATTATCGTTGCGCATTGTGCAGACGAAATCTGCGATAAAAGTTGAATTTCAAAATTATAGGGATTTTACTGCTCGGTAAAGTAGTTTTAAAATTCTAACCAAATAAGTATACCAATGAAACATTGTATGCTCTTTATAGAAGAAATCTCATTTACAAACAAGTCACAAGTGTTCGATTGGTTAACTACTCTGGTTACAAATTGAGGAAACAGCCGTGCACCAGATTCCAATTTCAAAATGGGAGAGGAAAATGTCATCAAAGAATTCTCCGCCCTTGTCGTTAAGTATCCAGACATCCATGATCCCCTTGTAAATCCACTGAAGAAATACTCCCTGAAGAGACAGAGGATTCGGAAATTTATATGGTAATGTGATGGAGCACGAGGCAATCCTTACTCCAGCGCAAATGTCCTTGCGGAGTAAAAACATATCCTTCCTCTAAGATGGCGATAATAGGCAACTGCGATACAAGTAAGTGGTTTTGAGGCCTTGAACCTAAATGACTGCTTACATCTCCACCGGGAAACCTAACGCACGGCCATTGCGTATCTGTCCGGTGTAAAAATATCTTCCGCGGTAACGTAGCGAGTCCAATATGAAATCAGTCCGACTGTTCTAAGATATTTAGTTCGAGGGCACTTCGTTCAATAACATTTTGACTCCCCACAAAATAATGCGATTGATCTAGTTTGTGTCTATCATCTATTTTGATTTTATTTAGCTAATTGCTTTGCCCATTAGTTTGCATATGTTAGATTGTATCTACTAGTTTATATCTACTAGTGTGTATCAATTATCTAACCTCTATATTTGTCCTTATCTATTATCTGCTTTGTATTGGAATCTTCTGATTCGGCCTCGACTTCGTGGTAGTTCTCCATTATGAAGAATACGGAAAAGAGCACTTCTACCGTTACCACAATCATTTTTATTACACGACCACGATTTCGACCCTTAAGGTCATCATCAGGTATATAAAAAGAATAAACTGACGATGACCTGAAGGGTCGAAACCATCGTCGTACAATAAAAATTATTGTGGTGATGGTAGAAGTGTTCTTTTCATTTTTCTTGAATTTGTATGTATTGATCTGTTTTTCTCGATGTCAATTACTTGCAGTCAATTTTTGTTGATTCGATAAGTAAAATTACCTTGTAATATTTCCAGAGGTTAGATGGAAGAGAGGCCACATTGGCCAAACCTCACCATAAAAGGACAATTACTATAATAATTAATAACAAAATACAGTGGTGCCTTGATTGGCGATCTTTATTTGCGAAGTAGCCGCGATTCCTACCTCTAAACCTGATTGGTAAGTGGTTCCGATAAGGGTAAAATGCCAATTGGTTCTTAGATCCCTTAATAAAGTAATCCCAGCCTAAAGAATAACTAAAAGGAGCCAAACCCTATTCAATTGAGGACGATGGTAGGGATGGTGGAGTATTATCTGCAATAAGCACGTTCTAATTGTTAAAATAAGGCTTTTAGATATTCTTCAGCAAGACCAAATGAAATATATAACGCTGAAAGAAAAAAAAATCAAAACACAAATTGAACAAAATGGCAAAAAAGATAGGATCTTACTTTTTCTATGAAAGAAAGAAATTTGAATAAATAAAATTAAGATAAATGCGGATGTATTTTAATGAATGAGGTTTACCTTGGCCAAGAGGTGATTGTAGGATTGAGGGGAAAAATGTGTAAAACGACGAAACGAACGTGAAGATGGAATGGCATGCACATCCTCCTTTCGAAGTAATCTTTTGATTCGTTTTGTATTGCCTATTTTCGTACAGCTTAACCTTCTGAAAATCACCACTTTTTCTCGCTAACGTAAGTTGAAGGACTAAAATAATGCATCATGGTTATGCTAAATGATTGCACCAAAAGAAGGTATTGAGTAAGAGCGAGCAACACCAAGTGCGCCTACCTGCATATTTCATTGCCTGAGAGCATCTCATGTCGTGTCCAGGTCCGTTTCTCGAGGTAAAAATATGGTATGACAAAAGAGCGTATTTCGAAAAGCTCATATGAAGGGAGATTTGTAAGTCAAATCAACATTTTTTAATCATCAAGAACTTGGTTGTCCAGCTCACTGCCCGCAGACCGGTCTGTTGAAGGTTTAAACCATTATTGGTCATAATTCAATGTGACTTTTAAGTCTGTATTCTCGTTAAATAAAGGTGCATAAAGGAACATCATGATGCCTAAACTCGCCAAGGGGAAAGCCATAAATTATATAATATTATCGAGAATAAATCTGTGAAATATCATGGAATAACCCTAACAATTAACATACAGCACCCACAATCATAATGTATGCGGAAGAGCACTTAAGAAACTCGGCTTCGTTAAGAGAATATTCGGTCGGAGCAAAGAAAAAGTTCGCTAGCGACATTACTTTGCGTTAGTTAGGCCTCACCTTGAGTGTGCGAGTAGTGCATGGGACCCTGCTGACATATGTTGTATTGGAATTGGAAAAGGTGCAGCTAAAGGCGATACGTTTTGTGAAGATTTGCCTCGATGAATCAGTGAGCCCTAATCAGATGCTTCAGGACTCAGGATGGAATCTTTAGAGGATAGAAGATTTAAACAAAGGATACATTTACGAAATAAGCTCAGAGAAAGCACGTTTACAGATGATATAGCCGATATAATGCGTCCATCATGTTACATAGGCCGCTCTGGTGCTGCGAGGAAGGTCAGGGAAATACACGCTAGAACGAACCCATTCAAGAGATAATTTTTTCCTCAAATGATACGCGAAATGGTATGTGAATCCCCTACCACACCCTGAAAGGCGGCTTGCGGGGTACTTACATAGACGTAGACAATATTAAATTGAAGATTTGTAAGAAAAATATAGCGGGAGACATTGCTTTCGTGACCATATTGATTCTGATGTAAACAATAATTAGCTGGGGTAAATCGCATTCCTTCATTTTTAATTGAAAAGTTTCTATGGAAGAATGTGTAACAAAGATAACCACGTCATAGTTATAAAATAATAAAAAGCCTCGCAACATACCTTTCTCTCAAGTCGATGCCTTCAATCGTTCGTGGATAACAAGTTTTTAAAATAACGCAACCTCGTATGTATCTCCCTCATATTATAAATCCACGGTCATACTGTCACAAGAAGCTGGATTTTCGTAATTTCTATTACGTTCTCTAATAACACACGTGCTCTAAATTTCTGTAATAACTTTAACCTAGCTTTAAATCTTGTATATTCCAAGGATGACCATTCTCCACCAGAAAGCTATCAGCAAAGCTTACTTCTTTTCGGATTGATTACTCCCGTAGTGTATTGACTTGCGTTGTACCTTTTCAGATTCTCGGATGCTGGTGGACGAGGCCTAAATAAAGCACAATAGCATCGATCTCAACAATCACATATACCGACAATAAGCATTTCGGGATTCATAAGAATGTTCTGCCGAGAATTATTCGTGATTAAGCGCCTCATTTTGTACCATTCGTAAATTTTGGGTCAGTTAATATTGATTATAAGATTTGTGCTGAATCAGTTAATGTTGCGTCAGTTGATATTCAGCCTGATGGCTGATTTGAACTTTTTAAACTCGTTATCATCTAGAAAATATCTGTTTGTATTTGATTGTACTACAATTTTTGCTTTAATTATGCTATTTGATTTTTGTACTGGTAAACTCCCCCGTTAAGCATGACGGAACATAACTTATTTTATTGATTTCGAATATGTATCAATATTTTACGACTAAAATAAGAATTTATAACTTTTTACACTGCAGTGTAACTTCTTATCACCTGAAGATGGCTGATCCAAGCTGAAACCGGTCGTGTTTAAAATAAACGGTCGAAAATTAGTAATTGTGAATTTTTTATTCTCGTTTATAAGCATGCATAATATCTATTAAGCTTATTATTTGCAGTGTTGAAAACAAAAATGCTACAATCTACAAAAAACTACAGTCACAATTATTTATCTATGATGCATTTTTGTCATCAATATATGGAGATTGATTTTTTAATACTATAATATCCTGTGAATAATAAGTTATCTATTTTAACTGACCGAAAATGTGAGGAGAACTTACACTCAGAACGAGCACTTTGAAACTGTAAGACTCAACGGTTTCCCTTCCGAATCTCTCTAGTTATTGATCCCTGATTCAAACAGAAAGGAAGTGTGATTACTATTGTGTTTGTGTCCATAAGAAGTGGCACAATGTAACATCCTTACACCCTCTTCAAAACAAAGGACGGGACAGAGGTGTAATTATGATTTTTGGGTTACTGTTCAGATGAGACTGATGGGTTTAGTCTTGTTGAGTAAAAGCGGGAGTAAAACCCCTCCGTACGGGAGATTTTGAAAATTATTCTCCGATTCAGGGAATCTCCCTGCGAAAACGGGAGAGTTGGCGAACCTAGTTCGATCCCGAGCCTTCTGAAAGTTGAGAACAGTTTTCGTGGGCCTATCCAAACATAGTGCAGTTTGTTTCACATTTCTACATCAAGCCTTTCTGAGATAATTAGCCAACTGGCAACCTTGAGCATATAACTATCTAATAGTTTGTGTCAGAATGGTCTATCGAAGAAAAAGCACGTTTAAGTTTCTAGAAGCTAGGTCTAGTCATAAGATATCAAGCTGAGGTTTCACTGCTAATTTTCACGTGCGACCTTTCCGTTCGAGGCAGCGTGTTACAACTTAAAATAGTATCGAAAAAAAGAAGAATCTTTTAGAAAAAAGTCTGTAGCAACCAGTTTCAAGCATGTTGAGGCAATATAAAGATACTCTTAGAAAAGCCATTTAGGCCATGCAATAAATGCCTCCTAAATCAAGAAGCATGCGTGGAAAAGAATCCCTGCCGATTCAAAATGTTCTCGTTCGAAAGTTGTATTCCAACTATTTCTCTTCATCAGTAAAAGTGAGAAAAAGAATATCATTAACTTCGGTCCTTTTAGAAACACAAATTATGGCCTTTTTCACGTCCTCGCCGTATCGTTCAAAGAAAAATAAGGCTACAATAAAAAACGAAGCTAATATTAATTAATTGAAAACTTGAATTTCTGAGAATAATTAAGCCCTTTAGTCTTCGAAAGAATCTTCATTCATCGATCTAAACAATGAGACCAATGATAGATTTGCAGATTGATTGGCTAGTATTTGCTCATACCTGTATCAAGAGAGAATTTAATAAGCTACTTAACCCCTCTCGATGCATTATTCATCGATTTGAATTAAAATTAAAAGAATATCACGTCAGAGTTGCTTCAAAGACAGGTTTACCATGGGGAGCTATACGTAAGCATTCATTGAGATCATTTTGAGTTATTTAATGCACGGATGCACTTGACACAGAAATGAGGTTGACCCTCGCAAGTGGGGCAACGTTCGATGCTTCACATCATACGCGCATCATTCTCAATGGTCAGAACAACTAGTTTCAACCGGGGTAAATTAAGCCTTCAAGTGTATGTAATACGGAAAAAGTGAAGGTTGACCTAAGCAGTCAAGCAAATTGAGAATGTTCTATCGGTGAAGCAGAAACGAAGAAATGCAACGGACAAAATAATAATTTACCTTGCCATCGACAATCGGTCTCAGCTTTATTCAATATTAATCCCTTAATAATACTTCTTAGCTCTATTTTTTTGTTAAAACGATAATTCAAATCTCACTGCTTGGACAGAAGTCCTAAAATGGTGGAATATCATCCAATTACATATAATTGTATCAGATTTAGTTTTAACTTTTATGTAAATTCATCATTTATGAATCATTTATGTTAGACCTCCTCTTCTCACTCATTTACTGGAAACAGCGAACCATTTCAACTTCGATAAAGCTAATAATAAACTAAGATTAAGTTGGAAACAAATGTTTCGAGGCTGGCTATCTATCTATGTCCTTATCAGCAATTCTACAATAAGCGAAGAACTTAGCGCGTGACCCTTCATTTCACCTTCTCCTCTCGTAGGAAAGAACTATTATCATATGAATGTAAAAAACTTAGCCATTAATTTAGTTCTACATATCTTTACTCTTCTGGTTGTGGTAAGAAAATGCATTAACGTTAATTTTTACTACTTGAACCATGATTGTTAATTACCAGGTTATATTCTAGGGCGGTCGCCAACCTTACAAATCATGCAGACCACTGAAGTTACAATTCTGTACCCCGCGGACCAATTTTAAGAGTTTCTTTTTTTAAGCACAGATATATAAAATATTCATCCGGAAGTTCCATCTCATAATTATGAAATTCATGTTTTCTGTCGCCATCTATGTGTTGGTAAATCGAAGAGTCCAAAATGTTGCAAATGAAGTGCAAAAGCTTCCCAGGGACCATAAGTGGTCCGTGGACCACCGTACCAGTTGCGACCGCTGCTCTAGGAAACTGAAAACGACATGTTGCAGTCATATGGCTTTCCTTAAATTCTGAAGTTAATCATAAATAGGATGCGAGTGACAGCTGGGACTGACGAACTTTCATTTGACTAGAGTATAATCGAACATTAGAACCTAAGCCGAAGACCGCAAGAATTAAAAACTCATTCATGTTTATATCAAAATATTAAATTTTGTACGTAATTTTCATACAGCAATGCTAAATGGTCATTAAATAAATTAACGTCCACTGACAGCTTTACTTTGCTTTTTAAAAGTCATTCAATTAGAATTCGTGGGCAGTATAAAATAAGTATTGTAAACCATCGAAGATATCTTTCTTGAGGAACATTTTATTTTCTCTGCCCACACACTTTCGACTAATCCGACAGATAAGAAACGAAACTTTTCTCCGATTCAAAGTCAAATCTAGAATATTTGCAGGAAGCTGTTTTGGGTATGCGAGGGTAGATTCCGTCGAACGTGAATTCCATACGCCAATATTGAACTGCAATATAGAAACTAAGCTATTTTAAGGGTGGGTTTATTTAAAAGAGCATTAATAATTTAAGTTTTTCACATGAAATTTTTCATTATGTAGCCTCAGGTATCGGTTATGGCTGATACTGATAGGTGTACCCCATTTTCAGCAATTACAAACTAATCAATACCTCAGACATTAACTAGACGAAAGACACGATTTCTCAATCCTGATTCCTACGAAACAAATCGAAAGATCAGGTCTCGGTAACGTATACAAAAAAGCGAGTCACGTTGATGGTTGTCGAAGGCCAACTAGCCATACTCTTAGCAATTATGGAATACTTTATAATACCTCTGAAACTGAATATCTATACATTCTCTTCTTAGCGATACGAAATGGCTCGCGCAATACATCTAATTAAAAAAACATTTCACAAACGCATTAACCACAAAGTTGTTAGAACTAGAGAAAAAACAGCATGCAACGGGTGCAGGATAGATTTTCTTCGTTCTGGAAATATATTGTCATGGACGTTTGCACAAAACAAGCGAAAATTTATTAGTAACGATATAATAGAAGTAAATAGATATTATTCGAATGGCTGATACAATATCGTACACATAATGTTACCAGTTATAATGTTATCAGTTATATTAGTCATAATGGTTATCAGTTATCATGTCAGTTTACTATTATTGTTGAAAAATTAGAGTTTTTAATTTTGAATATCACGCAAGTAGGTTAAATGTAGCCAGTTTATCAAAGATTAAATTATCAATAACTACTCCTAAAATGAAACTCAATTCTTTACTGACGCAATATCCATTACAGGAGTAATGTACATTTCATCTTCTTGTCATACTGCGACATTCTTAACGCTTTAAGGTATCATTAACTGTCTGTTATTCTCTAATCAAATGGTAAACAACATTTCACCGCAGTAGCCCTTGATTTGCAATTATGAAAATCGAGCAAAGAGAAAAAAATATCCTCTCTCCACAGATTTTGTTTCCTTATATTCAACCGATTCTGAAATCCGAGGTAAAGTACAAATGCATTACCTTGTTCAATTATCTCTACATAAAAGTTATATCTTGCATTCAGCTTTTGTCTCTTCTATTGATCACTCGTTCAGAGTCAATTTACGCCATGCATGTATTTCATTCTCTCTACCGTTGCAATAAGAAAAATGCCGTTACGGTTGGAAATGCCATATTCCCAGGGGTAGGAAACCGAGGACAAGTATTTAATTCTTAAGGTTCGAATAACATTGAATATAGCAATTTTACTGATAGAGGTAATGAGTGAGACAAAAATGGAAAAGATAAACAGAAAGAGAAATTTAACGGATCTTGATCAATTCAAACAAGTTCACCTCTTGATTTGATTTCCGGAAAATAAGAGCGTCGTAAGTTGTGGATAAATACAGGTATCAATGGTTACGTTATGAAATCTGCTCACTCATACGTTTTCTCGAAGAACCTTCCGGATAAAATGTGAAATTTTTAAACAAATATGTAAATGCTTTATAATTAAAAAGTAAAGAGATTATCTTGGACGGTACATTCGGGAGAAATAGCAATTGAGGATGCAGAGTGGCGGCGGTCAGGAGATCCGATTTCAGTTTGAGGTCATTACTATTATTAAAAAAAAAACATTTCATAAATTTAAATCTAAACATGAAAAATATTTGAAAATGCTGGATTCTTCCAAACACCAACCAGATGGAAAAAAACATTTTCTTCATAAATTTCATTCGAGCGAAAGTCAAAACGATTACTGTCGTTTCTCTTTGAATGAAATGAGTGAAATAAATTCCACTTCGCAAAGTTGTATTTACTATGAAAGAGTGAAAAAGAGGTGTTTAGCATCTTTTATCTTTCGAATAAAATTAATTTATATGAAATCAATATGAAAATCAGTCAAGTTATTAATGGGAGAATGGATTTTAAACCTAAGGTAGGATGAAATAAGATTCTATTTAATGTATTCCATTTTGATCCAAGAATATTCCTCCTACGTTGCTAAGATTTGATCAGAAACGAGCTAAAGACGAAAGCAGATATACTGTTTGCGTCCAAGATATTATACTCGTATCAAAGATGACAAAACTCATAGTTATTTGAAATTGTGGAAATTAAATTTATGGAAAGGACCTATAGATCTGAGCAGCAGAAGCTCCTTTTACATCGCTGTAAACCTTTCCAAACACAGAGAGCATTCGTTTGAAATGTTCTTCTAGACACGTCATTGCACATGTCAGAAGCTCCTTTTACATCGCTGTAAACCTTTCCAAACACAGAGAACATTCGTTTGAAATGTTCTTCTAAACACGTCATTGCACATGCCTTTGGTTATATGTTTGTTTCTTTTGTGCCATATTATGGCAATTTATGAGCGACTTTCTATTGAAACTCAAGCGGGAAATTGAATTCCCCTTCAGGACGAGTTCTGCATTACGACCTCATATTAAGACTAATGTTCACAAGAAAGAAGCAAAAAACTTCACTGCAATTGCGTCCCTGGATTTGAAGAGGAAGGTCGGATAAGGATCACCTATCGGTAATTCCTTACGTAAAAAATTGTTAGGAACTTATAACGCCAATTAGTAGTCTTTCTTTGGTTAAAGGATACGTTCCTCTCTCTTCTTTCATGGTGAAGAGAGAATTCAGGCCTTGAATAATTTAATCATCCCAGCATTAAAATCATCATGGCATATCTGTAGTGAATTATTTCTATAAATTAAGCCTGCATATTAATTGAAAGAGAATGTGAATGTTCAGAGTTTTTCCATCAAAATCCTCATTTCCAAGGATTTCAGTATCATTTTATCGGCTGCGCTGAGGTGAATTGGAGTATAAAATGTCATACGTGACATTTGCTGCGGTAAATTATAAGTGTAAAATAAGAAACATTATCAGTAACTGATCTGACAAGAGTAAAGCAAACCTCTTTTAATAATATTTATCATACAAGAACGTAATTAAAATGTAGAATCCTCTTTCCTCTAAGTGATGCCATGTACAGAGTGATTTAGGGACTTTCGCTGCTAAATGGTGTAATTGAGAATGATTAAAGAGACAACCATTTTCCACAAAAGATACATAAGACAAAGAATATGAGTAGCACTTGCTTGAATCGTATATTTGTTTTGAAAGGGTTGAATTAAATACAGTGCTTCTTGGAGATATATAGCCCCGTGACTTAGCCATTATTTCATGATTTACCTAGAGGTTATCTCACCTTGAAGAAACGAACATGTTTCCGTATTTTAAGAATTAAGGCTTATTCAGTCGCAACTGCTTTTGAAATAGTTTCTTACTTATTTATTGTCTTCAGTCACGAGTCCATGGACGACTTATTTAGACTTTCTTTTCATTGACATACATACATTATAATCACGGAAATAACTTGGTACAAAATAATTGAAGGTATTCTATCGGTTTGATCTAAAATAGTATATAAAATAAGCACAAACTGTACACCTTGTTTCGGAAATTATTTATTTAAATTTACACTGCAATTTGGCCTTCTGACCAGGTGGCAGCGTTATGCAGAAGCTTAATAAATGAGAAAATAGAACTTAGTATTTTCCACACAATTTTATTATTCAACCGGTTAAGACCTTACAGCCATCATCAGTAAGATCTAACCATATTGATTACAGGCAGAAGCTTTCCGCATTAAAGAATATTTGCTGACTTGGATGTGATGCGGGTTAATTTTATTTGATTCGTTAGGATTGTCGTGTAGCCTTTACCTTCCCTAAACCTCAATTCTTGGAAAATTCATGCAATAGTGCAGTGGGTGTATGCTGATTTGTAGAATTTGATACATTTTACGAACCATTTCACAGGAGTGAGATGGTAGTTTGCATAAACGTCTGCCTAGATAGCAATTTCTACATTCCAGTGATACAGGATTACAGGCCATGGTGTCGAAACGGTTTGCGTGAAAGCGGTCAAAACCCAAAATCGACTTCTGGCTATTCGAGTTTTTCTGGTAAGGGAATGGTTGCTGTATGTTCGATTTTCCCAATAATAAGCTTAAGATAGAAAAATATAAGAGTAAGAGGATTTTATTTCTATTATCAAGGACAAGTTATTTTTTAAATAATGTTTTACGACTCACTGAGAGTAAGGCAGGGGGAGTTTTGAGCGGCTGAAAGCCAAAATCTTCGTCTACGATCTTCATATACATTTTTTCAAGCAACTGTTTTTTCTCCTAGAAAATTTTGCCTGAATTTCGTAAGCCACGATTTCTTTTACTACTGAAGTATTGAAACATTTTCCAATTCCACTGTGCTCTTTCTTTTACGAGGAAAGTTCTGGGTGTTTTTCTACAAAATATTTTGTTGATTTTCTACCTTTTCTTTTACTTAAAAATAGTGTCAGACATTATTTCTCACTATCTCTATATATTCCGTTACTTATATATTATTAATAATTTATATCTTCATTTGTTTCCCAGATCCCATTTATTTCGCTTATGTCGTGAAATTACTTTGGCATCGTAGCGTAGGAGATGGATACTCGTTAGCCTTCATATCCATCTTATAAAAATATCTCGGGACATATAACAAAACCTTCCCTTATTTCTTCTGATCACTTAGTTTTTTTTCAATCTTCTATCCCCTTTTCATCCCTCTCTCACTCACTAACCTGTTTTATTTTTCATAAATGCTCGTCACATTGCACAGCAAATACTTTCAAGCTAATTTATGAAGAGAAAAGAGGATCTTTAGAAGAATTTTCTGAGTTTTTTTTTCATACAGCTTCTTGAGATCATCCTATCCAAGGGAATTTATTTTTAAGTTCGTTTTCACAATTAATCCTTCGTTAATTGCTCCGAGGCATCAAATTACCTTTGCCAATCTTATATAATTCAGCTATTACATGGAGATAGTATTAAGAAAAGTGTTTCTTGTATTCAATTGTCAATCAAGCGAAAAAAAAATACGAAAATATTTTCTATATCAAAATCACCAAGATTTTATAACACAGTATTGCACATCTACGTGGAGTTCATAATAATTTTTGATGTTTTTGTTGCATTTATTACCTACTGCGTATTAAGAATTTCAATCTGTTTTCCATCCCCTGGTATTACGCAGCAAAGTAATGATAGATAATTACAGATGAGAGATTTTATAAATTCACGAATGATTTTCTGTTATTTTCCTTTAATTCGAAGCAATTGTTTTTTCTGCATAGCTGGGTTTTCCGACTACAGCATGACACGTTACTTTCATTGAACTAAACTCGATCTTTGCTGTCTACACTACGCTTATGATAATGACATAGCTAGATGTTTATTCTACAATATTTGTACTGTAAAATCAGTAAATATGTAGTAGAAACGAGGTCAGTCTTTACTTACTGACGGTGCTTTAGATGCACACCATCGACGGATATTTGAATTCACACCATGTTCAATATTCCGTTAGGAATGAGTACACTATCAATTATTGAGGCATTTAGCCTATATTTCAGTGGATGATGTGTAAACCGAATATTAATTATTTCAAAATTACTCCGTTATGTCCTCAAGTTAGTATGTTACGATCAAAATTATGTGACTGGGTATTAAATCATTTGATTCCCTATGTCGTATGGGAAAGAATTTTAGGACTATATATGAACCATCTTTCCTCGGCAACTATTTCCAAACGGATCATACTGCTAGTTGAATCCTTAAAAAATAAACGACCGTAAAACGGTGGATTGCCAAAGAAAACGAGCCTCAGTAACGTGATATGCGAAACCAATCCATTAAATGAATAGAACTATTGAGAAAGATGCTATAATTTGTTAAAGTAAAGAGACAAACGTAAGATAAGTACCTTTTTTTTTAGCGGATGATTGTATTGTAATAATGTATTGTTATATTTAGGAGATATTTTTATACTAATAATGTTTTTCTATTACTTGAAAATGTATGTTGTGTAATAAAGTATAATGTAGCAGAATGATAGATTAACTATAGTGAGATATAACGTTGCAATATTATAATTAGTATGTATGTATAATACTGTATGATTGTACACCTTAACATTTGAATAATTGTAAAATAGTAATTAGTGACCATCGGACGTTAATTCCATCTGTAACGCTTGTAATTATAATAGTAGTATTATTAAAAGGGCTTCCACAGCTGTGGTCAATTAGCACGTAGACATTCACCAAGAATCGAACCCGGGACAGCTTTCACTGAAGCTTTAACGCGTTGCCCACTGAATTATCCGGAAACCCTAATAATAATAATGATTAAAATCGGTATTTTACTGTTTTACCCTGGCCGAAGCGTAAGTTTCGAGGGAAGAAAAAATATTTAAATAAATTTGTTCACGTCACCTCATATTCCATATTATTTTCAAAATATTATACTTTGAATTTTCCGACTACAATTTATAAGTAGTGCTCCATCCCTCCTATAGATAACTATGTCTAATTCTTTTCCAACATTTCCCCGCAACATTCTTTTCCAAGGTCTCTATTCGAGGCCATATCATTTTACGCTTTATTAAATATTTTCTGCTTTTTTCACCGAGAATTTCACAGCTTAGAATCAAAACAGAAGTCTCAAGAAGGGAGCATTTTTCATTCGTTCGAAAAAATTATAACTACCTACGTTCCTCT
>KZ308555.1:539049-577118 GCA_000376725.2 Ladona fulva
CATAATTACTACCGATCATGATCATGACTGCTGTTGACCTAATTTTGATTCTCCCGAGTCACCTAATTACACCATTTCGCAAAGTGTCGAGCAGGTAAAGAATAAAACCCGCTATTGCGAGTATATCGCATAAGTTTGGAGAATAACGACATCGCCTGTGGGAAAATATCGTAATCACGTCAACCTTTTCCGGGATCATGCGGAATGCTAGTCGTAACCCTTTCCACAGCGAGAGGTTAAAAGCAAGGGCGTCAAACGATCATAACTTTAATACCAAAGCGAGCAGCTCCGAAAAACATCCATTATGCACAGTAGAGTCTCTAAAAATTAGAAAAAGCAGCTTCTCAGACAGTGAGAGATCGGGAGTGAAACATTTCCACCTTGCACGTGTATCAGCTGTTATAGCGGAAGAGGGAAAGATAACTCAGATCGCCCTTGACCTCTGTCATACGCCCTCCCTTGACCAACGCTATCTCACTACAAGTCTCGCCTCTTGCTCTCATCGCTCTTTCTGTTCCGTTTCGAGGTAAAATGGATTTGGAAATTGAACGACGGCCGTACGTTCGGGAAACATTCATCCACGCACTTGTGACAAATGAGCAACAAATTACGAAAGCGCAGTGCAGGTGGAGGCACATGAATGGTCACGAGTCCATTTGCAGGAAGTTGTCGGCTGCAGGAGAGATCTCCCACATGGAATTGCTAATGAGTTCGTACTTTTCAGCGGAGATTCGCATCCAGATCACCTCGCATTCGTCCAGCCCGCGGAATCTCCCCTTGAATTTCAACAGAAATACTCACCGACTATGCAAAAAAATATCATTGTTTGAGTATCACCATGGCATCCATGGTTTGAGCATCAGCACGGTATGTCCGATTTTTGGGACTTTTGCAATAAAATTAGGAAAAGAATGCGTTCCTAGCAAAATGATCTGAGTTCATTTGATATGTGGATTACTGGCGAGCGCTTAAATAACCGCCGCATGTTTTTATGACGCGATATTTAGTTACTGTCGTGATCGATGGAATCATAATAAGATAAAAAAGAAAGGTTGCTCTTTGCCATCCATAATTACCCAACGCTCTTCGTCTTTTTATCTCATCGTCTCTTGGCGCGATTCAATGATATGCATCCATCCGTCCATCTAAGTCGAACCGCGACAGAAATATGAAGTTTTACGGAGTTACTTACTTTATGCTATCATTTGGATGGAAATTTTCCGTCATCATGCTGATTAGATGTTTAAAAACACTCCGCGTATGTCTGCAGGCGGAATTCGCGTTTAGAAACAAACGGGAAGCTCGAGATTAGCGATTTCTGGGATCCGGAGCTTCCAGTTTGTCTCCAAACGCGAGTTCCGCCTGCAGACATACGGCTTACGGAGTGTTTTTAAACCACCAATTCATTAAAAGCCGTGTTCCAACTTTATTTTCTTTCTGGATCATGTTGATGTTGAAAATATTCTCGCAGCAAGATATTCAATACGCATAATCGTGAAAAAATTTACTCTCATTTAATACTTCGATTGAGTAGAGTACCGCAAATACGACAAGATAAGCTCAATTCCGATTAAATCAATTTTGATTTAAAATTTTCGGCAGAATTCTCTGCTTCTGATTGACTCGCGAGATAATTTAGTTTTGGATTCTTTGGAAAAAATGCATCTCCCAAGCGTATGTATTCCCTAGCAAAATAAGTTATTTTAATAATACTCATAGTTGAAAAATACAAATTGAATAGTTTCCTCCAAAGGTGAAAAGGGTAACTTTTGATAGATTAAAATATAATTCGGCCATTTATGTGCCTAATCTCTCTGAAAATATAATGCCTCTTTTATTACTATTAGCATTTCATTATTCTTTTCTTTTTANGCTCGAGATTAGCGATTTCTGGGATCCGGAGCTTCCAGTTTGTCTCTAAACGCGAGTTCCGCCTGCAGACATACGGTTTACGGAGTGTTTTTAAACCACCAATTCATTAAAAGCCGTGTTCCAACTTTCTTTTCTTTCTGGATCATGTTGAAAATATTCTCGCAGCAAGATATTCAATACGCATAATCGTGAAAAAATTTACTCTCATTTAATACTTCGATTGAGTAGAGTACCGCAAATACGACAAGATAAGCTCAATTCCGATTAAATCAATTTTGATTTAAAATTTTCGGCAGAATTCTCTGCTTCTGATTGACTCGCGAGATAATTTAGTTTTGGATTCTATGGAAAAAATGCATCTCCCAAGCGTATGTATTCCCTAGCAAAATAAGTTATTTTAATAATACTCATAGTTGAAAAATACAAATTGAAAAGTTTCCTCCAAAGGTGAAAAGGGCAACTTTGGATAGATTAAAATATAATTCGGCCATTTATGTGCCTAATCTCTCTCTGAAAATATAATGCCTCTTTTATTACTATTAGCATTTCATTATTCTTTTCTTTTTAACCGGACAAAAGTGAAATTATTCCTAAAGAGGTCCTTCCCTTTCAGTTGTCTACCTTACACCTTTGGTAAATTCCGAATACATTTTTATACTGATTTTGTAACTTGCTTAGATCGATTGTCAATCGATAAATGTTTTTTACAAAAAATCTGAAAGGGAGATAAATACTTATCTAAATAACACTAGGTATAGTATCCTAAGTATCCTATGTTTTTATGTTATAACCAATATTCATATTAAGACTCTCTCTAGAAAGAAATTCTGTGCACCAAATCAGGATGTTTTTCAAGTTATTTTGTTCTTTCGGGTTCCAAACAAAATAAATTTATTCCTTGGCCTTTGAACAAACTAGTCTAAAATCACTCGTTTTTAAGATATCATCGATTAACTATTTCTGAAAGAATCAAAGATGAAAAACACATACTTTCTTTCTCGATATTTTCTTACATCCAAAAATAAAGGGACTCAAGAAAACTGGTTTTATGTTAGACTGCTTCTAATATGACTCGAACCTGGGACCTTAGGGTCGCATTGCGGTAACCACTCAGCCACCGCGGTCAGCATTTCTCAAAAATCTAATATTCAAGTTTCAAATATTACCCAAGATAACCCCAAGAAATATTTGAACCTCCTGTTTGCAAGTAAGAAACCATAAAGGTATATAACTTAATCATCCAATTGAGAAAACCCGCAACAACTGATACAAATGATTTTCCATTAAGTAAAATGGAAATATTATGGAACGCACAACTCTAATAGTAAAACAAAAGTGTATATTAGTTTTTACGTCGATTCATATATTCATTAAATATTCTGAATGTAGCAAGTATTGAATGAATTTGCCCTAGAGGAAATCTTTTAACGCAGAATATCCTTAAAATTAATAAGAATTGGTTAATGACTAGAAATCATTCCTAAATCCATAAATCAGTCAAAAAAAAGACGTTTTAATTCGAATGGAGAGTCCAAATACGGAGCGAGTGTTTAACTCACTCGATGATTAAAGTATACCTAAGTAAGAGATTCCTTCATTGATAGAACCCCAATAAGAGCTCAATTTCAGTGATTTTTCAGTGAATTGTTCTTGTAATGATTTTTTGTGCGCTAAATTTAAATGAATTTTTGGTTCAAAGAGTAACAATGAAAAATTTTTATGACGTTTATATCTGCGGAATAAAATTGTAGCTGGGGATATCATACTTCCTCTTCACATTTTTTCTATATTTCAATCCGAATCAACCGTAAGTCTGCAAATTCAATTACCTATGATATTCTCCCTAACTTTATACGTTTGAATATTTTTTATCTATTTTTTCATCTTTAATCTTTTCAGTTCTCACCTAATTAATTCCATCCTCCTCGAGGAAAGACATGGGAGATAATATTTCATAAAATATTAATTTTAAGTCAATCATCATTCTTCAGAAGCTACATCTCTCCTTGGAACTCCACTCCCACGAGAATAACTAACTGTAACTGTTAGAAATATAAAAATATCAACCATGAAGCTGTCACACATTTCCTTCGAATATAAGTTGAACTGTTATTAATCCACTCAGTTTTATGCTCATACACAGACTGACAACATGATGGTAAAGATATTTCCTTAACGAGCACTAATCAGCAGCCGGGACCTTGGAGAGACAGTTTCACTTTTACAGCCCTCATTATAAATTCAAAAACATTGCTAAACCTCCATTGCCGCCTGAAAACACGCGGAAACAGTTTATCCACGGTAGAATGCTTCTCCGTCGTTCACGTTCGATCGGCATGCGGAGATTGATGCTTGGCCGGGGTAATATGCTTGGAAAGGCTTTTACTCAACTACGCCGATCCCTCGCAGAAGGTCCTAAATTGAATACGGGAATTAATATTACGTGTAGTCCTGTCCTTCGGAGGGGAACAGCGTTTATGTTTCCATTTCGGGACTGTTCCAACTTTCACTTGCGTTTTTCGAATGACAATCAAAAGATTGCAGAATCCGGCGGCGAAGGGAGGGGGCCGGGGCAGTCGGCCGGTGGGTCGCCGTGGGAATTCCAAAGGCACGCGAGACTGGGAGGGTCAAGACATTCCGAGTACAGGTCTTTCTGGCTCCACGTCTGCCTTTAAAATCTGAGCGATCCGTAGGCGTAGATCAGTATTCGTCGAGCGGAGTCGCGGCGCGTTTCGCACCTGGGCCTTCCAGACGGTTGGCTTTTCTCATGTGGATATGCAAAGCGTGATATTTGGCTTATGCTGTCAAAGAGCTATCGATTCGATCTGATTTCCAAATTCTCAATCGTCGTTCAGAAAGTGTCGACATATTTATGTATCAATAGTTCAGGCGACGATTGACTTTTCGCCTACATGACGTGCTAACTTTGTGACATGGTCGTCGCACTGATTAACCTTGAGCATACTCAGGCTAGGGAACCGTAGATACTCGTGTGGAAGAAAAAGCTGGGTCTCCTTGAGAACAAACACGCAATTTTCGTAGATTCTATTCCTTCATAGCGCTCCCGGATTGTTGGTGTAGAGGGGTCCCTAAAGTACCTCGCTAAGGGTTATCATGTGGACAGAGAGCAAATTGGATATCACACGCAGGTACCGCTCAAGATCTTTGCTACTCGTATTGAACAATAATCGCGTTTACTTAATATAATTAATTTTCCTTGCGAACAAAAACAGCTCATTTTTAAATTGCGATTGTTAATATTCGGTATCATTGAACTTTCCAAGTGTCTCTTCTTCAAATTAGGATGAATTGACTTCTTTTAGCAGAGAATCGGAGCTCATTCAATTACTCTAGGTAAGGCAAGCTTCAGCCGCCCTGATGCTGGAAGTATCTCTGCCATGACTTGACTTGACTTGATGTTTATTTATGCTGGGCCAGAAGAAGCCGAGTGGCCCCCTCTTCCCCTTGCCCAGCGCTCTCTCTAATGGTCAAGTACATATATATACATAATTTTGAATGATATTTAAATGGACGAAAAGAGATGTGCTATTCTAACCTCAAACAGCATTAGGTCGCTAGTGTGCACCCTAAGGCGACAATAGAAGGAACCACTGATACTACTACCTCATTTGCTGTATAACCATCTGAGTGGGCCCTGGTTCTAGGGGTAGAAATATTCAATAAATGGGTAAAAGCCATTCGTGCGGGTTTATGAAAAAATTATGCTATCATCCCTGTTCAAACCACCTATTCCATGGCTGATACCACGGTAAGAATGCCGTATCTGATATAATGATCTCAGTGCATCTCGGAAAACTTATACTGACTCATAGATCATCACGGAAAATCTAACCTGGACTAAACATATAAATAGTAACATCCAGAAAGCAGCCGCTGCCAGATCTAGACTGCTCCCTCTCCTCAACCGAAAAAGCAAATTAACAGCAAACACCAAACTCAGGTTAATAAAGTCATATATCCTACCAATTCTGACATACGCGGCGGTAATACGTTGCTACACCACTAAAAAAAACTTAAACAAACTCACCATCTTCTACAATAAATGTATACGACTAGCTGTGTGTAGCAACAAATTAGTTCCACTTAAAGAAATATTACGCCATCACCGGACTCCAAAATTCTCAGAACATTTACTGGCCATATGTAAAAAATTCTCTAGGAAATTGCAAACCATCAACAATCCCTTAATACAACATATATGGGACTATACACCAACTGTGCGTCGAAGAATGAAAAGGATCAAGGAACCCAAACGTATACTTACTCTGCTGGAGTCACACACCAAGAGGAAATGGGGAATGAAAAAAAAGCTGTAAATACTTAGTTTTAGTTATACCTTCATCATCTAGTTTAGTTTAGGTTAGGTTAGGTTAGATTACTTCAAATATAAGAGCCTATCTCCACTACTTCCTAAAATAATAAACAAAATTAATTTTACTCCTTAAAAAATCGACCCGATTTACTCCTTTACTAGGAAAAATCCATTAGTATTAAGTACAGGAAGGGATGGGTGCTAACACCATCATCTTCATTCATACTTGATGGGTACTGGTGGGTGGAATGGAGTATATCAGCCAAGAGATCAGCTTATTTCTGGACATAAATGAGTTCCATAAATAATATGTCCTCTCATTTCTCATACTTCGTCGGATCACCTGAAGTGGAAAGTGATTACGCGATATATTTAGTCTTCCGCATACTTTATGCCATTACATCTTCCGCATATTTCCTTTAAATGTATGCAAAAATCTCAACAGGGTTGCAGCTTCAGGCTTTCATCCGCCCCAATGCGGGAGGTTTCTGGCCGACCAATGTTGCAATTACGCAGTGAAATGTTTAGAGGTTCCCTTTCCGGGACTGTTTACATTACATGTATCATTTAATGATTATTAATTTTGAGTTGATACATAAATAATATTTTCTAATTTAATCGTCAATTTTAACTTATTTATGAACAGGATGGACACATGGATTAGAAATGTGTATGTTGGATTAAATCAATGGGAGAACGGGGAATCTCATCCAAAATGTATCGGAAACGTTTATTTCCATAGTTTATTGTACTTCACATTGCGTCTTCTCTCCTATCGAAGACTTGGAGCTTGGAAAAGAGGATTAAGCTAATCTGATTGGAATTGAGACCACTTTGGAATGAACGAAGTTAGTCGTTTCTTTCGAATACACAGTGGCATCTTGGTTAACGACGGCCGTTGCTAACGACGTACTCGGATAACGACGAGTGGCTGTGATCGGAAACTGTCTCGGTCAACGACGCAATCTTTCGTTTCTGATGCCTTTTGGTGAAGATTTTGGTGATTTAAAAACTTCTTTTATGACTATTCATTTTATTAACGATAATCTTTTTGTTAAAAATATAAATATTATTGATATGTAGTTTATTTTAAAGATGAGATTTAAATGAGTTTTATCTGCATATTTGACATGTAGTGTGGTTGTGGAAAATCGCGCCTTGGACAACGACGGTTTTGGTTAACGACGACAATCCTAGAACGGATTACCGTTGTTAATCAAGGTACCGCTATATTCCCAAAAGTGGTTGATTTTGCTACGGAATTTAAATTGGTATATATAGATGGAATTTGAATTGGTACGAGGCATAGATCCGTCATTCTAATAAAAAGAGTCAACTCTAGAGTGTACCCTGAAGTAAATGACAGACTCTATTACCGTCAGAATCAGATCCTGAAACTTATCCCATCCTCAAAACTCCAAGGATTCTCAACAGAAATATTAATCAAGCGCAATGTTTACAATATGTGAGGAAACACTCAGGAGCAAAAGTTTATTTCATATTATACGGCGGACGAATAAGGATAGCAGGAAATCGGACGAAGCTACGTATAAATAAGTTAATGATAGAGAGGATCGACCTCAGCCTTGAAAATGATACCTTTAGCAATTGGTGCGATGCGTAAGGGAATGGGAGCAAGGAGTTGAATGTGGTCGAGGAGAAGTGAAATGGGGTCGCTGAGTGGGGTAATTATTACTCTTTTTACTCACGAGAATAACTATCGAAGGTAAATGTCATAGAAATAATTCTCATTTGAATCTAACCTCGAACTGAGGCATTATTAAATGGATGTAACAAGTTGAAAACAACTTTAGGTGAGAGACGCGCATATAAAAGAGAGAACTTATAAAATGATTTAAACGGAGGCAGAAAAATACCAGGAAATCATAGTGCGGAACTTCGGCAGAAATATTTAATAAGAGTAAGGCGTAGATAGATAAAAGCTGCTATTCGCCAAGTCTTAATTACGCATTTGCAAGCAATCATGACGCCGACACAAATAAGATTCAGTTGTCTAACATAGGCAGATCAAGGTATTTTGCTATATGAACTTCAATACCTTTTTGAGTTCCTATTGCGGATTTGTCAAGGAAATGTTAGAAATATTTTATGCTTGTCTGCAGTGGGTGTTGTGCTCATACGAAAACTGTGGAATATCTATGTTATTAGAGTTCGAAAGAAGCACCAATAAGCTGTTCGAGAGAGAAGAATAATTCAGTTATTCTTCTTCTTGAATATGGCAACTGTTATGACTTTAAGCCCGATATTTACTGAATAATAAATAGTCGTTTTCAAAACATAAAAAAAAACGCTATCAAACTTATGAAGGCGCCTCCTAAATTGCAGGATTCCTGAATGCATCACTGAGTTCTCGACGGGAAAGATTTGCAGATTTCAACCCAAGGCCATCCCAACCGTCTGAGGGACTGACAAGCGAAAGAAAAAGACTAAGGGTTTATGCTATGAATACTTGATGTTGACGATATTTTTATTAGGAATGCAGTACTCGTTAGATGATATTTTGCCTTCTTTGAGATTGTTTGGCTGATCATATACTTTTGCTGCGAAAAAATTAGAGGAGCAACTGAATCAATGTTAAAGCAACAAAGCTGTGGATTGCTTTATATTATTTTTGGAATTAAATATGAAACAATCATTGAAACATTTAACGAGCGATTGGAATGTGCATATTATTTCCAGTGCCAGTGTGTTAGATTTAGCACTACACGAGGTAACACAATTCAGTTACAGTATCGTTTACATGTTTAAATCTCCAAGAGTATTAATGTATTTTGTTAAATTATCAAAAAAGGTTTCTGTATAGCATGATTCCGTGAATTTAAATTTTAGAGGAGTGGATATTTTCAGAGAAATTTTTTCAGCGTGAAAATTCATTCTTAGTCCGATTACGTAACTTTGAAAACAGCAATAACATTGAATATGACATAGATGCCGTAATATGGACTATTTTTTATATAAATTTCCCAAAGACGTATTGCCTCGTACTTTAAGGTGAAACAATTGTGAAATATAAATTATCTAAACTTTCCAATTAAAAATTGACATGAAAAAAGATTGACCGGACTAGGGCTCGAACCCATAATTACCCTAATTGCTGGCGGATTCTTCCTTCAATTGAACTATATGGCCATGTACATACACGCAAAGAATATTTTATTTACCTGGACTGCGGCGTTTCCGCATATGGTCGGATTGAAAACAGTATAGATCTGGACTTTGACGCGTTACCCATTGATGATCTGCCAACGTAATGGAATATGTTATACATCGTTCGAAAGAGCATTTATTTGCCTTTAAAATGATATACACCAAGAGTCAATATCGATCTCCTGCTTTATCTGAGTCGACGTAAACAAAATCAAAACACGGTAAATTCGCGCAAATCCATGACTCGGTCATCTTCACACCTTTTTGGAACAATGACCAGGTGTCACAGAAAAACCAAACTTTTAGCACAAACGTGGTATATAGTCGTGAAGCAAAATCCGCGTTTCTGAGATCCGACCGTGATTTATTGACCTTTGATAAGCGTCTGAATTAAAAATCGATCTCCTTCCACAAATTTGATCGTACGCAGTTGAAATTTTTACTACGCGCTATTTAAACGATTTAGAAAAAATTAGCGAGGGCAATGTTTTTTTCCAATGAATCTCGTTTTCACACAGCGTGTACTCTTTTAAATTCCACATTCTGACTTTCATGCATACCCAATCTCAATATTGTATTCAACACTATCTTGGCTTATTAAACTTTCTCTAAGTAAAATTATCATAGAAAACATTACTTAACATCTGGAAAACCTCGCATTGGTTAATGCAGCTTGAACGAAATCGATCTTGGAATATGAACCACTGCAACAACCAGCGTGTACTTATGAGTATGTGGATGAGAAAAAAGCTATAAAGGACTTAGCACGGTAGAAACGGGTAGAAACTCAGATAATAATAAACAGGAGTGAATAATAGCGACATTTTTGGGACTCGAACCACGGTCTTCCACTTTCCGAGCAGGTATTATAACCGCTAAACCATGCCGTATCTGTTCCACTCCATCAACGGGATACTTTAACTGGGTTCGAGATTCAGTAATTTAACTATTTTTCACTTATGTTTACCCTTGGGTTATGAATATGGGTTTACTGATAGTGTGTGACTTGAGTTGTTGGTATTAACCTCACCATAATCCTGTTCTAACTCATCTATGGATATGCTGATCTATAGATCAGCAATATTTTGTGATCATCGACCCCTTGAAGAATTTCTCAATCTTTCATCGATCCCCTTCTCGACTTTACTTCTCCGTAATTATAACAGAAACAGCAAAAATGATATATGCGAGTTTTTTAATTTATATTTTGCTGCTCTGTGATTTTTTATCAAAGTCATATAATTATTCCAATATGGCACTGTTTCTATTTCTACTTAAAGAGAAATGTAATGCTTTTGGTAAAAAATAAAATCAATATCATTATTAATTCTGATTTCTGTTCCAGATGGCTTTTCTCGACTACCGGACAGTAATCGACACTTACAAACCTCATATCGATCCTTGGGGGGTCTGCTGTATCTTCCGTAGCTAGTGATGTCTCCGAAGTTCACGAAAAATCCGCTGTGTTTACATGTCGGATAAATTGATACATGTAATTAATGATAAATCCACCATGTTCATATGAATTTACATGTATAAACTAAGTGAACATAGCGGATTAATCCAGAATTTGAAGATATCACTAGTTATAAAAGGTATACAATTGCACCCCTAATGTAAACTCATACACCTCATCAATACTTCAATTATTTTTCGTTCTTCTATCCTCGAACGTAAAAGTATGCACACTATCAGCATATGCGCTTCTTTAAGCTACCTTTATACGCACTTTGATTAGTTAAGTGTTTATCCATTTTGGCATTGATAAAAATCGCCGTAGCTCTTACGGCACGGGAAAGGAAACTCCAACTTCCGTCGTCTGAAGAGCGCCATAATGCGGAGAGTGAGATATTATGCGCATTTTCACTTATCGAGCACAAGTTAAGCTAAACAGATGTAAATGTGCCTGTACCCAGTCAAAAAGCCCCTGGGTTACAGGGTAAAATAGTTTCGAAATGTTCACTCTTCTTGTGTGTACGCCTTATAGAAATGGGAGGAGAGTTTGAGTTGACGAGCATTCCCTCGCCTTTGGGTTGCTATTTATCTTCTCAAGGATGCAAATGCGATTGCGTCATAAGGCGGTGTTTCCTTCAGTAGTCAACCTTTAAATACCGATCGCCACTTAGGGAGTCACTGGTGACACCGTTGAGTAAAAGAGACACAAAGGATAGCAAGCGTTAAAACTCTTGCATACTCTACTCTTGTACTTATATTACTTTAGGTATACGGTGTAATGATCGAAAATTATTATAAATATCCGTTAAAATTTGGGAGATGATACTAAAGTTGAAGAGGGTATAGCATTAGCATAAATCTTGAGCCAATGGCAACACGTTTCCCTTCAGAGTTAATATTAATGATAAGAAATAATTCCTGCACCGTGAAGGCTGCTTGATAATGATTTATATATGAAAGGAAATTCGGTGAAGCTCGTCTAAATTCATACAGGATAATATCGCATCCAAATACAATAAAGAAAATCTTTTGTCAATTTGCCGAAATTAACGAAAATCCAATAATTTCGAAACTACCCTATGAATATGAAGGATTTTAGAAATATCCTCTATAAGTGATATTTGAATCATTCAGCTGAACATTTCCAACTCGAATTTTTTCTTTTATTTCCGTGGCATAAAAAGACAAACAATGCTCTCCTCGCAAGTGATTAAGATTTCAAATCTTAATAGGCTTTAACGACAAAAAGGCTTCATTTTGAAAGTGAGAGATAGTATGAAGTACCAACCAATTACTTAGAGAAGCTTAAAAAGGTTTTATGATCTTCGAGACTTTTACATTAAACCTAAACCTTTACCTTCAATTAAAACAATCGAAAAAAGGTTCTTAACAAAATTTTGAAATAACTGTGATAAGCTTTACTTATCAACGATGAACACTATAGTTCAAAACTGTTTACCGTCAATAAAATAGTAAAAAAGGTTTGTAATAAAATATGAAATAAGCCTTTAATAAGCTTTAAATGAAAACAAAATTACACGTTTATGATCGTAAAAAATATGGTGCAAATTTCCATCCATCTCTTGGGTTCTATTACATTGCTCTAGAATATTAATTTATCCTTAGTAAAGTTAATATTGTCAAGAGTGACTTCATGGAACTTCGCACTCATTTTAAAAGAAAAAAACACTTCGTAATTTTCGCAGACAGTTTTTACTATTCTTGATTTCTTGAATAAAAATCCGCTGTGGAAATTACGAAGATGAGTTCATCCTTACTTTTCTTACATAATTATTATCTTAATCATTTAATAAATTTGAGATTTTCACCTTTAATTAATTTGGTTTCTTTTTACCTTTATAGAGATTTCAAAAATCAGATGTGTCTTAGATTCGCAATCTAAAATGCATTATCGTAACTCAGCTATCGCAGAGAAAAGTCGATTAAACTATAACATTCAAGGCAATGATTCAGTTTTCCCCGAGTCAGTTAACGTCCTTTTCGTAAGCTACCATTGACGCTTGCATTGTCCTTCATCGGAATGCCGGTACAACGCAACAGGATGCGTGTTTCAATCTCGTTATTACTTTTACTCCTCTTCCTGATTCCCAAAACGTGTTCCATTTACACTCGGATGCGCCTTGGATTCTAGAATATTCGGAAGTTTCTTACCAAAAAGTAAGTTCTGAAAAGTACAAAAAGTAACTGAACCGCCTGAGACGTAATTTTGCAATTTTAAAAATCAAAAAACAAATAAAGGACTACTTCTTTTTGAAGAGATTACTTAAGTGGATGACACAGATTATTTTTAAAACGAGTCTAAACTCTTTTCTGGTTCAAAATAGTTCATCAATATTAGTACGCCGTAAATATTAATTAACTAGTTATATATGCAGTATCTCCTCGGAACGGGTAGCCTTCTCTCCACTCCATCTCATCTACCTAACTAAATCGCACCGGTATAAATGGCACTTGTCTTTCGATCGTAGAAGAATGGAATCTCATTGGCTTTCATATCTTCCGCTCGACAGCATTCGGTTTCGCCGCGAAGGTTAAGACGAAGGTCGGCTGATTGTGAGAGAAAGTGCTCATGGGTGTGATTGCAGATTAAGCTTAAAGAGGGGAGGCTTTTCAGGCACGATCGAAGGTCGGGCTCCCGCTCACGCGCCCGTTGCCCTCCGTGCATCACCTGTACGTGACCCGTGAATCACGGCTGCCGGAATCTTTTTCGTCCATACGTGAGACACTTAACGGATGTACGAGGTCAGCCTCGCCGTCGATACGATCATCACTTGCGCACCTAATCGCCTTAGGAAATATGAGTTATATTGTCGATTACCAAGCACGGGAAATTTTCAGGTATGTATCACGTAAAACTCTATCATCCTCTTTCACTGGAGTCCTCATAGTCTACTGAGGTTTGATATTAGGGAAATATTGTGTGAGGAGAAGAATACACAGCTTATTTTCATTTTTATAAAGCAACGGTGAGATTATTATCCTCGGAAACCCAGGATTTAAATAGTGAGTTGATAGTCACGAAATATTTCTCAAGGTTAAAAACTCGTCTGTAAGTGTAAAATGTGATTACGTATCGTCTCTGTGCATACATACCAACATGACTGAAATAATTCAATTTCGGTCCATTGAGATGGAAAATACGAACAGAATAAACCCCAAAATGATAATACCACATAATTTAACAATATTGGTACTTTCGAAACTCAAGCAAAGTCAGCAAAACTAAATTGAGAAACCTAAGTAAATATTAATCGATTTTCTCATTGTAAATAGAAATTACCGAGACATATGTGAAGCAAGTTCTGCATCTATCAAACACTTAAATTTATGGAATGCTTCTATCATCTTTCTATGGTTGTTTCGAATTTAACACAATGATTGTCGTCAAACATCTTTTCATTTGATATTGACCCAATCAACTTATTCATTATTAATGACAAATGACAATTACGTCCTACTAATTTATAAAAAGTTCTCTTTCATTGTATCATACCGTTTGAATTGAGAAATAGGGTAGCAGTTGCAAAGCAGATCATAGTAGTAGAATATTGTATATATACCTTTAGACTCTACTTAAGATTTCAGACTGTTTTAATTTTATTTTAATTGAGATAAGAATTTGTATGAATTTAGGAAACATTCCGAAAAACAGATTCAATAAATAAATTATTCAGAGATAATTACGAGTAAAATACCACTTTCGTTACTTGCTTGCTTTCCATTAGATATTAATGATATAGTTAAATAAAGTTATAATTGAAGACGTATTATTATAAGAATTTTCGTAACATCCTTAAGAAAACGAAAATGTAGCTAGTTAAAGTTATGGATAGAATTTTTGAAAAACATTACTGAAATTGCTGAGTTTAATAACTTGGCAAAAAAATTTTCAAAACCTATGCCCTAAGCAGTGAATTTCAACTGGAACCTTATGGCTTTCCTGTGGGGCACTACATATTTCCGAGGGGCCACGAAAACGATACATAAAGATGGGCAATAAAACTTCTTATTAGCCACAAAGATTATTATTATAGAATAAAATATTCGTTAACTAATTCTTTCACAACTTAAAGGGCAATTAAAAACAAATAAACGTCAATTATTATTAGATAAAATACATGTTTATAAAGTATAAAAGTTATATGTTATTTAAGTTTAGCTCCAGAAACGCCAATTAGCACGAAAAATTGACTCAGTTTTTCTTGTGGACGTATTAATGGCATTCGAAGGAATGATAATCCATTCCAAGGTACTAAATAAAAATTAGACACTTTAATTATTATTATTAAATTAATGATTTGAGTAGTTGGAGTGATTATGCTTCAGATACGAGTTCGTACGTACGTATTCGTCAGGTGATTATATTCGTAATACTTTTCGAAAGGGGTCAGAGAACGAAGCTATCGCAAGAATAGAAAAAAATATGCATCCTTTACCATTGAATTATTTTATTTGCAACTTTACGAGTCGTGTTTAAAAGTGAACATTCGCTAACTCCCCATTCACCGGTTATGTAACATAAAATATTTGATTCAATAATTTGTCTGGTTGAGAGACGGAGCGAAGATTCACTTTCTCTTCAAAAAAGAAGACGCCACAAAGGGAAAATAAGTAAGAGTACTCAAAATTACAAAAGAGAAGGCTGAAAGCATGACCTTTCGCTCCTTCAGGGTGGAAACAATGAGCACTTTGGAAAATTGCACTTCAGAACAAGGAAAAATCGGCGGGCCTTTTCTTAGACGCTAACAAAATTTCTTTTCAGATTCGATAAAGCTTTATCATGGATTAAAATTGATTAATTTACGCAAGTAAAGAGTCTGTCAATTGACTGAAAAATATTAGCAAAGAGGCAGTCAACTGCTTTTTGAATAATTCCTCGGAATTGCGCAAACTTTTCCGAACATTGTTTCAACTGAGGAATGAAACGATTTTTGCGTTATTACCAATCCACCTTTCTGCAATTGGGATTTCTGGTGGTTAACAACATATTATATATAGCAACCATTATTGTAAATATAAACTAATACAGAGGCAAGTACTTTATACGAAAATATAACATGGATATTAAAAATTAATTCACAATAATTAATCGAGGGGATATACTCAGCATTGACCTGAGGAAAGGATTAAATTCTACCTTGAAGTGATAACATAAAATTATGTAAAAAATAAAAGCGTAAAAAGGACAAAATAGATACGTTTCTGCAGGATAATTCCCTTAGTTACCAGAAATTAGAACTAAATATAGTTCAATGAAGTTTATAGTTTGCATAATTGAATTTTTATGCCATCTACTATCATTGGAGCAGTCAAATTTGAGGCAGGTTTGTACCTCAATCCTCCACCATAAGTACCGAACAGATATGGAGAGGGCATGAGACTTTCTAGGATAGCTGAGGAGTGAGGTAATTTTCTTGGCTTTCCTTAGTGATCACTTCTTCGAGTGGATAACATCCATACAATTAACATCACAATGAATCTATGGATGACGCTTTTATTAGCATTCAATAACCAAAATGAATTACATTATTCAGCAACACCTATACCTCAGCTACTTTCATATCATAACAGCCGAAAAAAAGACCGAGACAAAAATCAATGGAAGATAGGCATTCCTCTATTCTGAGCCCAAAGACAGTGAGCTCTCGATTATCTGGGCTGATGATGAGGAGAGGATTCACGATTACTGAGAAAACACGAAAATCCAAACTTTCCCTTTTTTCCTATAGTGTTCATAATTCACGAAAATAAAAACATATTATTTGCGCAAATTGTCCGATATTTTACACATTTCATTGACTCATGGACTCAAAACAATAGTTTTCTGCACCGAACGCGGGTCTTTTTAGGACGATAATCTCATCGTAGTATTATCTTCACCGCTAGAAAAGATCTTACATAAGTCCTTATTGCGTTAGAACGCGAAAATACTTGAGCTTTTTTGATGAAATTGCTTTCTTCATTTTGATATTTTTATTTTTGATTTTTTTATTTTGAATTTATTCAAAAAGAACGGGAAAAATATCGACGAAGAGTAAAAAAACCATTTATTGATAATCCACAAGCCGAATAATCGGGAGTGCCTCGTACACCATTCCACAAGGTATGGTAAGGGTTTTGGGTATAGCAATCACAAAATAAAACGTTTTACCTGCGAGGACACCCTAAAGTTTACTTAAGTTCAGCACTTTAACCCTCTGGATAACACTTTTCGTAGCTTTCAATAAAGAGATACTTCAAAGTCCATCAACATCTTCTCCACATTCTTCTCACGAATTTATTCGGAGCCCAAATGTAGCCGTAAAAACCAAATGCGCATATCTCGCTTTCTCTGATATTCAGGGAATCTACCAAGAGCGGAACGTGACTGTACGTCCTCTTTAGCGCGATGCGACCGACTTTCCTAACGCTTTGACCTTCTTGGGATCGCGTGACCCCGCTCAAAGGGACTCCTCCTCGTGAGAATGAAAGATCAAGCCAATCTCTCATTTTGGAGAACTGATTCCCCTTGAAAATACAGCACGTGCCGCAGTTGTATGGAAAGACTCAATTGAGTTTACCCATACTCCGTATGGAATCGGCAATCTGTCTTGACGACAAGGTAGACGCGCTTTTCTGAAAGCAGTCCCACAAACTCAACTCCCTTTCTAACGACTTCTTTCCAATTGAGTCGAAAGTAAGAGCTACTTATTGAAGAAATATCTTCATCGCTGCACCGCACATCGTCGCGGATCTAGAACTGGCGGTGTGCGGAAGTTTCTCCCAAAAATGCTCCACCCGAGAGACGGTTCGTACAGAGAAATTTTTGCCCAGAGTCTGTTCGCCGAAAATTTATTTTTCCAAGTGATATTTTACCCACCGTTTTTTTCCAAATTATACTAAAAAACCGATCTCATTAGGTAGGAGTAGTATAGTAGTAGATTTGCTAAAAGGGCTTCGAAAGCTGAGGTCATTTCGCACGTAGGCTCCCACCGGGATCCGAACCCGGGACAGCTTTCACTGAAGTCGAACGCGTTGCCCACTTGGCTATTCGAGAGCCCCTCTCATTAGGTTGGATTTGGCGCTCATTGTTCATGATTCCCTCCAGCAAAAGAAACAATCTTCGCTGGCGATAAATAAGAAAATGATATGTGACTACATTGCAGAATTGTCTAAATGATCAAGTGTCGAACCTAAGAAAATTTGGAAGATAGGGACAAGCTCGTAAGCCGATGGGGTTTGATCTTGAAAATTAAAAATTCGCAATATTTCGGTTTTTTTTCCAAGTAGTATTTCTAAAGGAGTTATTATAAAAACCTGTTTTCGAAATACTATTTGCAAATACATCCATTGCATAAAATATCATAGGACCGAACATCTTTGGGTGTACCGTCTCCTGGAGGGAAGGTCTTGGGAGTAATGGCTCCGGGTGCTATGCTTCTATGATAAATCGCTTTTGGGGAAACAGTCTAATGGTAAACACTAAAGATAAATCGCTCTGAAACTAATATTAGTTCCTTTTCATTACTCTAAGTTATCTAGCTATATGGCAGTCTGTTATCAAGTAATCATTAAGAATTTGAAGTCAAAGAGTGATGATAGTAGATGTCTTTGTCTAAAATACCTTTAGATAACAATGAATTATTCAATCTAACGATGGGGAGAGGATGTACAATTTTACAGAAAACGAGGATAATCCAAAATTTATATTTCTTATATTGCTTAGTGGTTCTTTTAGCAGCTGTGAAGTCAATGTTCTCATTCCCATTGTTGCGTAGAAAAGGTCTTACGTAGGCGCTGGTTGTATTAGAATGCTAATATACTTGTTTTCTGTGATTAAATTTTTCCAAATTACTGCGGAAAATATCGACGGAGTAATAAGATAAATCTTCTGCAATACTCCGCAAACGTGATAATACGCCCACGGATAATCGGGAGGTCACGGTTCTTCGATATTATTTGAAAAGTTTAATAAAAATGTCTCGTTTCTAATACTAAGGTACTCCCGTTTGATACTTAAAAAAATTATATCCGACGTCTGATGTGAAGCTAAATTAGATAACATTGAAAATAATAGAAATTTTAATAAAGTTAAAATATCTTGTGGCGGTCATTACATAATTTTAATGGGACAACACTGAATAACCTCTACCTACGTCCAATTAAATATTTCATCTATCACTCATTGGTGACATATTTTTGGATGAATTTCCTTCTTTACTTCGGTATTCAGAAACCTAGAAAACCTATGATTAGTTGAAGAGAATAAACTATTTTCTAATCCATTCTAAATTACTATCTTCTGAATTTAGAAGCGTAAATATTACTCGTAAGTAATGCATTCTGTCATTAATTGCATCAATCAAATTCGTTCTGTTGGTACTTTCATTATCGAACTAACATTTCACCTATTTATACTATTATTTACTAAATGTAGACTGATGATTTACAATTATTTCAATTCTATCACTTATATAGGATCAATTAATCTTTTTCTCAGCGATAGCCTTATATGTCATCTCCACCTATCAAATGCGGCTTTTACTGACAGGATTCCAATCTATGTGGAAAGAGATGTAAGGTACGATAAATAACTAAAAGAATATTTTCAAGAGAAGTCTAAATATTAACGGAATGCTGGTCCACCGGATTACAAAGCGACTTAGCCGAAGTAAACGATATAGGGTCAGGTGTAACTTTGTGGTCATTATTAATATTAAAACACTCCATGAGAGTAAACTTTTAATGAACTACACAATACAGATAAGACACGACTATGGTTTTGCAGCCTCACTACATCTCCAGTCCTGAAGATGTAGCGAGATGGAGTGTTTTAGCTGAAGTAAATTTTAAAATCCTTCGGAAAACGTTAACATTTGCGAAATGCAGATTAAAAAGGTAGATGTTGAAGTAGTGAAGTTCGTATTAATTATGAGCACAACTCCAGTATCGTAAGGGAACTCTTGTCTGCGGGCTGGTGTTTGAGAAATGCAATGAAATCCAGTTAGAAAATTATGCGGAAGTAAAATATTACGGAGTTACCATACTTTTGCGCATTAAGTTGTCAAAACGAAGCTCTTTTCTCACTCTTAATAAGCTAATCATAGTCATCACGCAGTTAAGGAAATTAAGTAATAAAAGTGCTATATTTAGAAAAAATATCGATTTAACTATAACAAATCACATAAATATTCATTTCCGCCAAATAAAATTCTTCTTCGTAGAAATGCAGATTTACGTATCTCATGGGCATAATGCTTAGATCGTATGCATAAACTTTCTTAAATAAAGCTACTTTACCTTGATGCCAGGAACGAGTTCTCTGCCAGACAGGTCTTAGAATGGAGAGGTCGATCTATCTCATTGAAGTGGCAGAGATTATAAACAGTGATTATGACCGTATGTAACTGTTATAAGGACATCATGTATAGATTTTTACCCTACTAAATTCATAAATCAATAACCTCGAGGAGATTACGCATGAAAAGTTTCTACTAGTAAAACTACCTTTTCCTGCAGTAAAAGATAAATTTAAATGTAAGAGCAAGGAAATTCAGACGAGAATCAAAAATGTTGCCTTCAGAGCTGTTAATTTCCGGAGTGTAAGCTTTAAAGATGAAACCTTTCATAAGCAGGGGCGTAGGGAGAAGGGGGCAGAGACGATACCTGGTTAAGGACGATGACGGGAGGTGTCAGGTCACTGAAATGGATGTGTACAGCACATGTAGCGAGAAGAAACGACAACCGATGGACATCGGAGGTTCTCAACTGGACAAAAAAGATGTGAAGATACGAAGAGAAAGACCGAATATCAGATGGAAAAGAGACGATATTAATTTCACACTGTTAGGGGTAACACAGCAACGAGAAGCTCAGAATTGAGAGAATTTGAAAACGCTTGGGGAGGTCTACATCCGACGTCATACCGAAAATAGTTGTTGATGATGATATATATGTATTAAATCACTCATAAATGTAAATAAATACGTATATACATACACAGATAACCCGTTAGATAATTAATTTATAATAAATTGCGAATTCCATTAAGGAAATACTTATCACTCTCTTTTTCTCGAATGATATCGACTAAAATTAAGTGAAATGACGTGAGAATAAAGTAAAAGGAGTCGTATTATATCTCGCTATAGGTTTTCAAATGCCTCGGAACAGTTTTTTGCATGGGCTTATATATATTTACCAGGAGTGTAGCTAGAAATTCCTTATGGGGTGGCCTAATTTCTTTCCTGTAAATATTCCACCATCTTTGCTCGTAAATTTCCTGCCACTTATGCCTCTTTCTAATGGAAGGCGGACCTAAGACCTGGACCCCACAAACCCCCAACCTGGCTACCCAACTTTTATGCACTATCTCTTTTCTTAAAAGACCAAATGCTATAGCTGGGCACATGCGTACAAAAAGATGATTACGTAGATGTAATGGGAGCAGTACTTCGATGACACGGTTTTTCTGAATGAAATAACTATAAATTGTCATGTACCGGCGTTTGTTTCAGCAGAACATTTGAATTCGCGGAAATAGGCGATAAATAAAAGAATGAAGTTAAAAAACGTGTTAGAATGCTGAGGAAAAGGAAAAATATTCTCCCATTTTTTTTTAATTCGGGTCCCAAGACCTTGAATTTAGTCCAACGAAAATACCATATGTTCCTTTCTGGCTTACACTAATAGATTTTGAGATCATATTAAACCGGTCGAAACTGACGTCCACGTTGATATTGACGTAGTGGGGCCGGAAGAGACTGGTTAAAATCCTGAAAGATTACCGACCTCGAGAGAGTTTGCTGACTTAATCTTCTGGAGAGAGCGTCTTTTGAAAAGTTAATATGGCAGCTTAAATTGGTATGTTACAGTAAATCACCCACTAATTTCGTTGATAACAGTGAGTAACTGTCTAACTGAATAAATGACTGTAACATACAAAAAGATATCACTTTGCCATTTCCGCCCACGAAACTTGAAATGAAACCTTGAATTCAACATGATAAATTACCTTCCTCATTTTAACCTTGAATAATCACATGTTAAATCGCTTCAATTGCTATACCATACTTTGATTATATAATATTCCGAAGGTTCTTTCAACGGTATGGTGTTTTATAAGTCGATGATACTTGATTATCAGGGCTAACATTAACTCGACCTCCTCCGGAAAAAGATATTATAATAAAAACGATTATTAAATATCGAAAAAATATGGTGAACTGTCAATAACAGCTTTACAATTTGAACTCAAAATTTTACTTTCGAGAATTAAAATAGATCACGGGAATAACGAAATATCAAGCGATGCTTGGTGGAACATCTCCATAATTTATTAAGGACTATGAAAAAAATGACTAAGTCCACAAATTAGAAAAAAACACATGCGGTGGGGTAATAACCTCACCATCTGGCCAGATCTCGAAATCGGTCGCGTACGTGTGTTTATTTCTAATTAGTGGACTTTGTCAAATTTTGTTTCATACTCCTTAATAAATCCTTAATAGAACGCGGGAACCTATCATCATAAACGATAAATAACTAAAAGAATATTTTCAAGAGAAGTCTAAATATTAACGGAATGCTGGTCCACCGGATTACAAAGCGACTTAGCCGAAGTAAACGATATAGGGTCAGGTGTAACTTTGTGGTCATTATTAATATTAAAACACTCCATGAGAGTAAACTTTTAATGAACTACACAATACAGATAAGACACGACTATGGTTTTGCAGCCTCACTACATCTCCAGTCTTGAAGATGTAGCGAGATGGAGTGTTTTAGCTGAAGTAAATTTTAAAATCCTTCGGAAAACGTTAACATTTGCGAAATGCAGATTAAAAAGGTAGATGTTGAAGTAGTGAAGTTCGTATTAATTATGAGCACAACTCCAGTATCGTAAGGGAACTCTTGTCTGCGGGCTGGTGTTTGAGAAATGCAATGAAATCCAGTTAGAAAATTATGCGGAAGTAAAATATTACGGAGTTACCATACTTTTGCGCATTAAGTTGTCAAAACGAAGCTCTTTTCTCACTCTTAATAAGCTAATCATAGTCATCACGCAGTTAAGGAAATTAAGTAATAAAAGTGCTATATTTAGAAAAAATATCGATTTAACTATAACAAATCACATAAATATTCATTTCCGCCAAATAAAATTCTTCTTCGTAGAAATGCAGATTTACGTATCTCATGGGCATAATGCTTAGATCGTATGCATAAACTTTCTTAAATAAAGCTACTTTACCTTGATGCCAGGAACGAGTTCTCTGCCAGACAGGTCTTAGAATGGAGAGGTCGATCTATCTCATTGAAGTGGCAGAGATTATAAACAGTGATTATGACCGTATGTAACTGTTATAAGGACATCATGTATAGATTTTTACCCTACTAAATTCATAAATCAATAACCTCGAGGAGATTACGCATGAAAAGTTTCTACTAGTAAAACTACCTTTTCCTGCAGTAAAAGATAAATTTAAATGTAAGAGCAAGGAAATTCAGACGAGAATCAAAAATGTTGCCTTCAGAGCTGTTAATTTCCGGAGTGTAAGCTTTAAAGATGAAACCTTTCATAAGCAGGGGCGTAGGGAGAAGGGGGCAGAGACGATACCTGGTTAAGGACGATGACGGGAGGTGTCAGGTCACTGAAATGGATGTGTACAGCACATGTAGCGAGAAGAAACGACAACCGATGGACATCGGAGGTTCTCAACTGGACAAAAAAGATGTGAAGATACGAAGAGAAAGACCGAATATCAGATGGAAAAGAGACGATATTAATTTCACACTGTTAGGGGTAACACAGCAACGAGAAGCTCAGAATTGAGAGAATTTGAAAACGCTTGGGGAGGTCTACATCCGACGTCATACCGAAAATAGTTGTTGATGATGATATATATGTATTAAATCACTCATAAATGTAAATAAATACGTATATACATACACAGATAACCCGTTAGATAATTAATTTATAATAAATTGCGAATTCCATTAAGGAAATACTTATCACTCTCTTTTTCTCGAATGATATCGACTAAAATTAAGTGAAATGACGTGAGAATAAAGTAAAAGGAGTCGTATTATATCTCGCTATAGGTTTTCAAATGCCTCGGAACAGTTTTTTGCATGGGCTTATATATATTTACCAGGAGTGTAGCTAGAAATTCCTTATGGGGTGGCCTAATTTCTTTCCTGTAAATATTCCACCATCTTTGCTCGTAAATTTCCTGCCACTTATGCCTCTTTCTAATGGAAGGCGGACCTAAGACCTGGACCCCACAAACCCCCAACCTGGCTACCCAACTTTTATGCACTATCTCTTTTCTTAAAAGACCAAATGCTATAGCTGGGCACATGCGTACAAAAAGATGATTACGTAGATGTAATGGGAGCAGTACTTCGATGACACGGTTTTTCTGAATGAAATAACTATAAATTGTCATGTACCGGCGTTTGTTTCAGCAGAACATTTGAATTCGCGGAAATAGGCGATAAATAAAAGAATGAAGTTAAAAAACGTGTTAGAATGCTGAGGAAAAGGAAAAATATTCTCCCATTTTTTTT
Organism: Ladona fulva; assembly: GCA_000376725.2. Lineage (NCBI taxonomy): Eukaryota > Metazoa > Arthropoda > Insecta > Odonata > Libellulidae > Ladona > Ladona fulva. Next base: position 563,447 of record KZ308555.1, read on the forward strand.
AAATTCGGGTCCCAAGACCTTGAATTTAGTCCAACGAAAATACCATATGTTCCTTTCTGGCTTACACTAATAGATTTTGAGATCATATTAAACCGGTCGAAACTGACGTCCACGTTGATATTGACGTAGTGGGGCCGGAAGAGACTGGTTAAAATCCTGAAAGATTACCGACCTCGAGAGAGTTTGCTGACTTAATCTTCTGGAGAGAGCGTCTTTTGAAAAGTTAATATGGCAGCTTAAATTGGTATGTTACAGTAAATCACCCACTAATTTCGTTGATAACAGTGAGTAACTGTCTAACTGAATAAATGACTGTAACATACAAAAAGATATCACTTTGCCATTTCCGCCCACGAAACTTGAAATGAAACCTTGAATTCAACATGATAAATTACCTTCCTCATTTTAACCTTGAATAATCACATGTTAAATCGCTTCAATTGCTATACCATACTTTGATTATATAATATTCCGAAGGTTCTTTCAACGGTATGGTGTTTTATAAGTCGATGATACTTGATTATCAGGGCTAACATTAACTCGACCTCCTCCGGAAAAAGATATTATAATAAAAACGATTATTAAATATCGAAAAAATATGGTGAACTGTCAATAACAGCTTTACAATTTGAACTCAAAATTTTACTTTCGAGAATTAAAATAGATCACGGGAATAACGAAATATCAAGCGATGCTTGGTGGAACATCTCCATAATTTATTAAGGACTATGAAAAAAATGACTAAGTCCACAAATTAGAAAAAAACACATGCGGTGGGGTAATAACCTCACCATCTGGCCAGATCTCGAAATCGGTCGCGTACGTGTGTTTATTTCTAATTAGTGGACTTTGTCAAATTTTGTTTCATACTCCTTAATAAATCCTTAATAGAACGCGGGAACCTATNACTGAGATTTCTCTCTGCGAATGCATCATTAATCTGCGTTTTTCTGAAAGCCCCTCACCTCTGCCCTAAGCTTCCGGCGAGTAAATAATGTATTTCGCTTTTTTAAATTTATTAAAGTCGACACGAATTAATAGTAAACGATAAAAAATAATTCAATGTAATCATGAACGTTAAAATATGAGTTAAATAATTATGTAAGATTATGCCTGATTTTTATTTTTTTAATAAAAATGTACTATCTTCAGTAACGAGATATTTTCTATAGACCAACATACTATACTTTCAATGGAAATGTAGGATTCGATAGAGATCGCAATTCTAAATTAGCTATCTAATATCTACTTAATTTAAATTAAGATTATAATCAGAAATGATTAAATTCCTCGAGGTTACATCGCGCTTGGGAAAATTGCGTAATCTACACCATAATAAGTTATCCTGCGATCTCAATGAATATGCAAAGAGAAGAACCTCACAACTATAAGGGGAAATCCTTATTAAAATTTCTCACTAGTGTGGGAATTTTGTGACGAAAGGTATCTAAAATACAGTGCGTTAATGATGGTCATCTAGGTAAGATGCATTAAGAGCAGGATTCAAACAAAACTTATTACGGGAAGATGAGCCATAGATAATGGGAAAAAATAGACTAAAGTATACCTCTACTCATGATAGATGACGTACACAGATGTCAAATTCACGGATAGAGCAAAAGAAACATATTTTGCTGGATAAAATTCCTTTCTCCAAATATGGGTTGGTAATGTTTACAAAATTAGACGTAAAGGTAAAAAAGACGCAGTCGTTAAGAATCTAACATAAATTTCCTCTGTAAACATTTGAAAGGGAGTATCAGCAGCAACAGAAACGATTTTACTTTCGAAACCATCATTTGGAAGACTCCAAAAAACATTGTTAAAATCTTAATTTAATCGTAAAATTTAAATAGAAAATCAGGATTCATTATAAAGATACTCCGATTCACAGATGAAGAATGGAATAAAATAAACACACAAATCAAATTACGGAAGCAGATTGGCCAGGGAACGAACAAGTTAGCGCACGTATTTTTCTAAATAATCATTTTTCAAGGAAATGCAAATACAATATGCACATGAAAAAAATTCGATACACATGCAAGGTCTCTTTCTGTAAAACAGCTTATTTATATCATCAGCTTTTCACTTTTTAAATCTTATTTAAACAGACACTCTTGATTGTCGACATTGTTCAAACACGGATGTTTAATAAAGAGCCATCTCGTTTGGACTATATATTTGCCAACAAATGAAATGCATTCATTGACTTATCCAAATTTTTGTGACAGGACGCATTTCAGCTATATTTGGAAATCATTTTTTCATTTTCTGCATTTTCCTAGAATATGACAATACGAACAATTTTATTTTCCCGCCTCCATGGATAAATTGGTCTCAAAAATAATTTTCTCTAAAAATCAGGTGTATTTTGCGTCTACCGAGATTTTATTAAAAATTAGTCCCGATATTGATATAAGAAGTTTAAAAACACTCCGTAAGCCGTCTTCCGGATAGCGGAACTCGCGCTCAGAGACAAACGGGAAGCTCCGGATTACAGATTTCTGAAAAGACCCAATGATCATTTCATAGACAAAGCCTCTATCCTCAGCGGGTCTCCACAAAGGAAGTGACTGTCTTCCTTGAACCTGTCTTCTTTAAACTTGTCTTCCTTAATGAAGACCCCCTGAGGATAGAGGCTTTGTCTCTGAAATGATCATTGGGCCTTTCCAGAAATCGGTAATCCAAAGCTTCCCGTTTGTCTCTGAGCGCGAGTTCCACTAGCCGAAAGACGGCTTACGGAATGTTTTTTAAACCTCTAATTAATAACAGCCTTGTTCCAACTTTCTTTTTCTTACACCGATATTGATAGACAAGTAAAGTTTCCCTGACGTTTCTTCTTCCCGGCCGAAGCCTTTGTTTTTGCGGCTCTTGGTTGAGAATTTCACCTACTGACAAGACACTAAAAGAGGTACAGGGGAAAATTTATAATATTCAAATTGTAACCAACACATGAGATAGTATTTTGGAATCCCTCTAGAGGATTGCTTATTCAGATCTTTTTCATTACTTTCGAAGTTATTTATAATGTATATTGAATGATATTACTATTATTGTATTTTAGTAAATATTGCATATTGTATTTCCTAAATAAAGAGTTTTTTTATATATTATAAAAAAAAATATTTGCAAAGAATCAATTTAAAAGGGTTAGTCCATAGATGTATCAAGGTAATAATCACTTTTAAATGCACAAAAACGTTAAATAAATAAATTTGATAAAATTTACTCATGATTGATTCTAAATATGTCTTCTCAGAAAGAGGAATTTCTTCCATCGGAAACAATTTATTCTTCTACATGCAAAACCTGAGAAAAATATACATTCGCGATTTCACTGATATATCCTTTAACGTAGTCCTTTAACTCCCATTTCCTCTTAACCAAAACAAACAACAACGTATTCGGACTCAGGCGTGAAAGCACCACAAGGCTTTGTATAAATTTTCCCATGAGATTGGGCAGATTCTCATCGTACTTAGATCAAAATCAAGTGAGGCACTAGAATTAGAGTTAAGCTCGCTTGAGTTTATGCTAGAATAATTACATCAGGATTCATGATACAGTTTACTGGATAAAAGGACTACTTAGGAATTGGAATATCGCGAATCTCATCTGGGAATAGTATCTAAATCAGGAGCAGATGGATAAATAATCGCGGTTTCCTCGACCAAATAAGCCCCTTAAGTTTCTAAATAAAAATCTCATTGAAAAAATAATTATCAATGAAAATAGTAACCGTTAATTTAAATAAAATTACCTAAGTGTCAGTGTAAACTCAAATAATTGTGCATTACTGTGATTCTTTGGTAAAAAACTTTTATGTTCAGATATTAATCTTTAGCATAATTTCTCTCTTTTCGTATTTAATTACTTGGATAGCTTTATTTTGCATCGGTAATCAGGAAACTGCTTGTGTAATGGATACATGGTTAAAAATAATTGACAATAATGGCAAATATATAATTAACTTATAAACTTCCTTCGCAAAGTTTTAGTTGTTTACATTTTACCCATAAATGTTACCAAAGTGATGAAAAAAATAAAATATACTCTAGTAATACATTGTTTTTTTTAACGGAAAAATAACTTAGCATGAACTTGACAGTAAGTTTCGAAGACAACCGTAAGATAAATGATTCTCACGACCATACGGGTTTATACGGCAAGGTCAAAAGAAAGCAAAAGTGATGAATGGATGAATTTACATTTAACTCTTAATCAATTGAATTCCCCTTGCATCAAAGTCACTGTCACGAGCTGGCTGTTTTATGAAAGCTTTAAAAATCAAATCTCTACATGTTCGTGGAGGAAAGCCAAATGAATTAGTTATGGACTTGAGTTAAGAGCCGCATTATAGAGATGTTAGCGGTTGTATGATACCTTTGAAATCCTTATCTGAATGATAAATTGAGAAAAGATTCAAATTAGCTTAACAAAGCGTTGGACGTTGAAATTTCTTTTGTATCACATTTAATGAAATGGCTTAATACCAGAACAATCTACCAAGACATGCCTAATTTGCCGTGCAGAAAGTGATATATTTTTCACTCTAACAATACTCGTACCCTCCTATCAATGAAAACCGAACAAGAACTAAGTCTGACAGAAACGGGAATCGAACTCGAATATACCTTTTTCCGAGCGGCTGCTCTAACCAATTAAGCTCTAATGCTAGAAAATTAAGACATGCCGTTTGGGAGACTTCGTAGGCAATTCGATTTCGGGTCCTGTCAGACATTTTTCAGGTCCGTTTTTCCTAGCGAATTTTACTAGGGTCCTAGGGTCTTTGCTTGCAAAGTCACCTTTGCAAGGTGCATATTTCATTACAAAGCACAGTAAAAGCAGCCAATTCTTCATTAATTTAGCAGCAAAAAATTTAAAGTCAGCTATTATCAATTCCTATGATTATTATGTGATATCACTAAATGAAAGAATGTGAAAGGAAATCGAAGGACACTACTTGGATATAATAACCCCTACATTTATAAATAATTAACTTTCGCTAGAAATGATAAAATAGGAAAACTCTGTTGATCAATGGCATCGCACATGGGTGTTTAAATAAAAACATCAAGAACCAGGGTCTAAGCAGTGAGCCGGGTAAGCAAAGCATGGAGGCGCTCTTGATGATAGACTAAAGGTACTCAAGAGTTTAGACTAAAGGTACTCATCGCACATGGGTGTTTAAATAAAAACATCAAGAACCAGGGTCTAAGCAGTGAGCCGGGTAAGCAAAGCATGGAGGCGCTCTTGATGATAGACTAAAGGTACTCAAGAGTTTAGACTAAAGGTACTCAAAATCAATTTAAGTAGTTACTTTATAGTAAAATGAAAATACGCTTATTGGTTTTATACTGCGAACATGATAGGGGAAATTGCGAGAAGAAAACAAATATAGTCAATATACATCTATAACAGGTTTCTTTGACATACATCAAGAAACTTATTAATATCTTCGAAAAAATGATTTAATCTTCCTATTTCACAACATCTCCATGGTCTTTAGTAGTCTGTGTCTCAAAGAAAACATTCTTACGGAATAAACTTAGGCAATCGTTATACGACGTGCTACCAAAAAAGTTACCGAAATTAGAACAACGAACGTAAACGAACCCAAATACTGTCAAATGGCGCAAGGTGGTGGTGTGTTATTTGTGAATCAGATTGTCAAGCAGTTTTATTATGAGTGCAATCTTTTGTTGTTGGTGAAATGTTCGCAATTGTTGAGTCTAATTATGTTTACGATTTTGTGGGGCAAGATGCTGATGGGTGAACCTTTAAGCTCCAGAGTACATAATCTAAAATCGTAGAGTGTAAGAGACGCTAAGGAAAATGTTTTTCAATCATAATGGGTGAATTAGACTTCGAAAGTAACTCCAAACACTATGCAACTTTGGAAAAGAATATGACTTATGTTTTATGATATTTATGATAACACCGTTGATATTTTCCGTGATAATTTACATAATATTAAAGGAAATAAATTACTTCAAATAGAAAAAGAGTACTTTTCCTATGTGTATAAAATATGTTCATAATATTGTACAAAAAGTAATATTTACATGTAATAGAAGAAAAAGGCTACTAAGAGGAAATAGGAGAACACAAATCAATAGAATAACATGAAATTGCTTCAGGGAAAAGGAGTATATTTTATATATAATTTTATGTTATGCAAACATAATTTATTTTCATAATCTAGAAGCTTAGTATTTCATTTCGTTCACGTATTCGAGACAAGCGTATCATTCAAAGACAAAAAGATAAAATACTTCTATCGTGAGATAGTATTTTGGAATCCCTCTAGAGGATTGCTTATTCAGACCTTTTTCATTACTTTCGAAGTTTTCGGTTAATTTTCAGTTAATTTCCTTTGTTACAAGCCATATCATAACATGACAATAAAATATTTCCGACAAAATCACAGTCTCCCTTATATTAGAAGATGAATGTGCTCTTCAGAAAAAAGGAGGGGACTGGGCCAAGTGTGGCCCACCTAATAGATTAAATTTGCTAAACCGGTTCGCCACGCACTACCATACAAGTTTCACTTTTTCACGTCGACTGGAACTTCTAGCAAGGAATGAATGGAAACTCGAGGAATTACAGAACTGACAGCGGTCCGAACGGATTGTGTACTTTCCTAATAGTACAAATAACCCAAAAACTCAACAGTTTTCAGGATAAATACGGTCACCACAGAGAGGGTCACCCCTTCAAGCCGCAACATCCACTGGAATATCCACTGGATTCTTCGACTCTTCTTATAATTCATTTAATCTAAAACTGTATTCGAAAGTAAAGTTTTAGATCCAACCGCAGCTTTTTTGACTACGGAAATAATAATAATACTTATTAATTATGCTCTGGGGAACGCCCACAAGAGCAAAAAATAAGTACATTAGTATGTCACCAAATCCTTCTCAAAAAATAAGTACATTAGCATGTCAGCTCAACACAATAGTACAATAAGGAAAAAATAAGCAGAATCGATTCAATCCCACTTACAAATAGGAATAATCTCACAAAATATGTAAAGAAACCTACGAGCAATAAAATTTTAGGATATATATAAAACAGAAAACTAGAAATATAAATAAACTGGAAAATAAAACGTGAAGAAGAGGCGATTAAATGACCAAGTCTAATAATTATTAAGAAATTTATTTACATAATAAGGGCCCGCAATAACTAAATGGAATGATGTTGAACAATTCTATTATTATCTTTACTTGATTTAATTATCATCTTTATTTGTGCTTCACCTTTCTATGGAAAAATAACTCGGGAGCTGGAGTTTTCGCAATTCACATTCCAGTTTCAAGGGTTTCGTAGGATTAATACATTGATAAATCCGCCGCTATCGAAACTAACATCAAATTACATATCAGCAAAGAATGAGAGAGAGTTGATTTATTACTTTCATCCAAAGAAACTAAATTGCAGCCTGTTTAATTCAAGAATAAAGTATAGAGATAAAGTATGACGTAGGTGCATTTAAAGCAATGATAAATCCATAATTGGTTCAAAGGGAGAGCATGAAAATCGTAGACGACTTAACATTTTTAAACAAAGAAAGAAAAGCTAATAAATCATATACAATCTATAGAACTGACTTCTTTCTTTAATTAACGAACCATTTCTTAATAATAATTCTAGCATCAAGTAAGCGAAAATAATTATTCTGATTTATTTGTTGCTTACTTGCTGTTGTATTCTATTTCCCTTCGGTAGATGATTAGTTTCTAGCAGGCCATAAAAGTCTGTTGCGGCGGTATTAAGTGCTCTCTAAGCGCAATGGTTATGTGGTTTTGAATTTTACTACAAAAAACCAACTTTTGCAGGATAGGCGATGTCAAGGTCTCTGTTTAACCTTGTCGATGTAATAACACGTGATTCTATTTTTCAGAATTTCATTTCATCATGCGAACTTTAATTAAATTAAATTACTGAGATTTCTCTCTGCGAATGCATCATTAATCTGCGTTTTTCTGAAAGCCCCTCACCTCTGCCCTAAGCTTCCGGCGAGTAAATAATGTATTTCGCTTTTTTAAATTTATTAAAGTCGACACGAATTAATAGTAAACGATAAAAAATAATTCAATGTAATNGCATTTTAAGAATCACGTAATATAATCAATAGTAATGATATCATATCATCATTAGAGGTCGATAATTGCTAAAAATAGTCGGTCGTGTCGCGCAATAAGAGTAAATTAACTGAATAAAGAAAAAAGAGGAGGAGGAGGAAAACGACAAGTTAGCAATATTCTGAATAAAAGAGATACTTGTAGAAAAGAGGTACAGAAAGAATAAAGCAGGCAAACGAAAATTAGTTTCGATAATATAAAGGAAAATTTTTACTTGGGATAGAAGAAGAGGGATGTAGAATTTGACACGCCCTCCAAAATTACGATTTCTTAAAACCGTTTTTTATAAGTGTAATCACAAATAAATCATATACATGAATAATCCATTCTGGGTTGAAAATGCTGATGCTTACTTTGATTCGCAATATGCTGATGTTATACTTCCAAGAAACTCTATAAATGTCAATCGACTTATATCTTTGAGAAAGGGCATACAGCTAATCAAATGCCCTGCAAGAATTCCGTCTACTTGATGCGAAACTGTGGAAAGATTAATACTCACAGAATAAATTTACAGCCATACTTATGTTCTCGGATATATGTAGAAAAATGCGTAATAAAATACACTGAGGAGTGAGAAGTTATATCGCCTGGTCATCATGCCAATCACTGGAATTTCTTACGTAAAAAGTAGTCGTTTAAAAAAAATTATTATTCCTTTCATTATGGCTCGATTTTTGTTCACGTGAATCCTTTTTGCCCCATCTTTCCTTTCTAATTACAGATTTTAAACTGTAAGTCAGGTAATTTTCAAGAGCACAGTATTCGTTGGCCCATTCCATACATTTATCAGCTGAATCCATGCGTGAAGAAACGCATCACTGGATACGACTAACAGGTGTAGGTTGAATAAAACGAAAAGGAATTTGAGTAAAAAACGAACAAGAAGGTCAGTGCAATAAAATAATGATACGATTATCGGTAGAAATTTCCCTGTAATTGAAGACAAAGGAAAAATGAGAAAAAAGCTATAAAAAGAGAAAACACAAATATGTAATAGGAATATTCCACGGATGATAAAGAATTCATATCTTTTTCAAAATGGACTGAGTAAGTTTACTTGGATGGAATTTTCCATAAATAACTATTCTCGTCTTAATTAAAGAGAAGGATGAAATTTGAGAACACTTTGATATACTGTAGAGCCCAATTTTGGTGCTTTGTAGAATTTCCTACTAAAAGTAATAAAAAATTATAATTTTTCAAAACTATGACGTTGATCTTCTCTTTCTGATCGATGTAAAGATGAAATAGTTTTGAATGAGTTATCATAGGTACATGTCTCCCTTTCCACAAATTAATTTAAGGTTACTAAAAGAATGCAAAAAAACTTCGAACATTTAACGGCTCTACTGACCTCCGAAAGTCCTCTTTTCAGTGACGAGAGATTGGTTTGACAACGAGCGACAAGCTTTAAGCTCCTTGAAAACTCTTTATGTCCCTCAGACAAAATACAAATAACAAACAACTTAGCACTCTATATTGCCAAACTGCTCCAATTGGTGATTTCTCAATGCTGATCATAAATAAGCTACACTGTTAATTAAGGAATGGAACGGTTAACGACGCGGAATATTTCCCCTAGCCCATTTTGACGCACTTAAATAAGCTAAACACGGGATATTGTTGGTGAATTTTAATGTGGCTCAGTTTGGGTGGCAAAATATCGCTAATACGGGCAGAATACCAATTGTGATGCGAGAAGCAAAACCTGAACATTAGGGAAATTCTTTTTAAATCAGTTCTGGTGACGACTAGAAAAATCGACTAAATGAATGACGATGCGAAATGGAAGGGACCAGTGACAGCTTGAGAGAGGAAAATGTACAGGGCGATAAATAACTGCTTTATAAGTAAATTAATGAGGCAGAACCTTGTAACGAACGCAATCCAGAAATATTTAGTTTGCAAAAAATTGAGGGCTGATCAGTGTCGTAAGAAAAGCTGAAGAAAAATCGTTAAAATAGCAGTCACCGTAAAAGAAATGTATTCTTTTAACAACAGAAATGGTAGGGAGAGCACCTTAGCGGGAAATTATGAGAAAACCAATACTTAATCTCATGAAAAGAATGAAAAATGTGCATAATAAATAATCCTGATATTTTGCTGTTCCGAGCAGTTTCTACTACCCAGCGTTATACGGTTATCCCATTTACTGTAAAGTGCAAGGTAGAGCAATTAGTTGACTAAAATGCGGACATTAAAAGAGGGAAGGGATTAAAATGTAAAAGTGTTTTCAAAAGTGCTTGACAGCTAAGGTCATTCCGCATATATAGGCCCCCACCGGATATCGAACCCTGGACTGCTTTCATCAAAAGGAAACGCGCTACCCACTTACGTATTCGGTGTCCAAGGGAACAAAATAAAGGATGCAAACCTGCAGTTTAATTCAGAGAAATGGGCGGATAAGGGGAGTGTTACGAAGAAGGTGCTGATAGAAACAACACTGGTGTTTCTTGGGCACTGTAAAACAATTAGAGACAGTATTCAGATCATGTACCAACGTTTGTATTAATTGAAACTCTCGCGATGTTAAGGAAGAAAAGAAGGTGCTTTGATACACTTACTCTTCCGTGTACTTATAACCGAATGAGAAAAAAATAATTTTGCTGAGTGTGACTCAGACCAGGAAATGCAAGAGAGGAATGTTAGACAAGGCACTCCTCTTTCAGCTGCACTTTCAATTCGAGCATAAGATGTTATTATAAAATTTGAGATTCTGATGCTTAGTTTTATAAAGGAAATCCTAACCACTGTGCACAGTAAAAATATTAACATTCGCTAGTTCTAACAGAAGGTATTACATGGTTTCAGCCATTCGATAAAAATCCTCAATTATTTACCCAATCTCATTATCATAATAGGTATACTTTGAACATTTTTCAAAAGTGGAAGTCCCTTTGCTAGTCGTGTACAGAATGGCAGACACTAATCAAATTGACAATTTAGAAAATTATCTAAATGTATGCGACTAAGGCCTTTCGAAAAGGTTAAGAACTTGCTCTGTGGCACCTTTTATGGGACAAAATAAATTGAGGTTTAAGCGAGAAAGTGAAAAAGTCGGTCGATAGAGGTTTAAAAACGCTCCAAGAGTCGTTATGTCGGCGGTTCGCGTCTTTCCCACTCAGACCGAAACAGGAAATGAGGGAAACGGATTAACCGGCATTTTAAGAATCACGTAATATAATCAATAGTAATGATATCATATCATCATTAGAGGTCGATAATTGCTAAAAATAGTCGGTCGTGTCGCGCAATAAGAGTAAATTAACTGAATAAAGAAAAAAGAGGAGGAGGAGGAAAACGACAAGTTAGCAATATTCTGAATAAAAGAGATACTTGTAGAAAAGAGGTACAGAAAGAATAAAGCAGGCAAACGAAAATTAGTTTCGATAATATAAAGGAAAATTTTTACTTGGGATAGAAGAAGAGGGATGTAGAATTTGACACGCCCTCCAAAATTACGATTTCTTAAAACCGTTTTTTATAAGTGTAATCACAAATAAATCATATACATGAATAATCCATTCTGGGTTGAAAATGCTGATGCTTACTTTGATTCGCAATATGCTGATGTTATACTTCCAAGAAACTCTATAAATGTCAATCGACTTATATCTTTGAGAAAGGGCATACAGCTAATCAAATGCCCTGCAAGAATTCCGTCTACTTGATGCGAAACTGTGGAAAGATTAATACTCACAGAATAAATTTACAGCCATACTTATGTTCTCGGATATATGTAGAAAAATGCGTAATAAAATACACTGAGGAGTGAGAAGTTATATCGCCTGGTCATCATGCCAATCACTGGAATTTCTTACGTAAAAAGTAGTCGTTTAAAAAAAATTATTATTCCTTTCATTATGGCTCGATTTTTGTTCACGTGAATCCTTTTTGCCCCATCTTTCCTTTCTAATTACAGATTTTAAACTGTAAGTCAGGTAATTTTCAAGAGCACAGTATTCGTTGGCCCATTCCATACATTTATCAGCTGAATCCATGCGTGAAGAAACGCATCACTGGATACGACTAACAGGTGTAGGTTGAATAAAACGAAAAGGAATTTGAGTAAAAAACGAACAAGAAGGTCAGTGCAATAAAATAATGATACGATTATCAGTAGAAATTTCCCTGTAATTGAAGACAAAGGAAAAATGAGAAAAAAGCTATAAAAAGAGAAAACACAAATATGTAATAGGAATATTCCACGGATGATAAAGAATTCATATCTTTTTCAAAATGGACTGAGTAAGTTTACTTGGATGGAATTTTCCATAAATAACTATTCTCGTCTTAATTAAAGAGAAGGATGAAATTTGAGAACACTTTGATATAATTAAAAGACACGGAATACGGATTGATACGGGATATGGAATGATCGAAACTAACATAGAAATTAACAAAGATATGAAAGTTAAATTCAAAAACACATTTAGTGATGAATGTCTGGTGAAATGTGGTGTACCACAAGGCTCTATCCTTGGGCCTATACTATTCTTAATATATATTAATAGCATTTTTGAGAATATTAAATACTGTGATATTCTACTTTATGCCGACGATGTAGTATTAATTGCCTCACATAAGGACATTGATTTAGCTTTACTACATATGCAACAAGACCTTAACAGGATATCATTATGGTCTCATGACAAGGACCTTGTCATTAATCATAAAAAATCTAAATGCATGCATGTAGTTAGCAAATTGAATAAGTTAAAGCAAGTCAACCTTAAGTTACATAAACATGATTGTTTACATAGGAACATACTTGACTATTTCTGTAATTGTCAGAAAATGGATCAGGTAACATCATACACATACTTAGGTGTTGTAATAGACCAATGTTTCAAGTTTAAGGACCACATTGGTAAAGTTTGTAGTAAACTAAGAAAAGTTTCATATCAACTATATCACATCCGAGACTATGTGCCAGTCAAACTAAGGAAAATGATTTATTTTGCATTTGTGGAGTCTATTCTAAGATATGGTCTAACTGTCTGGGGGCATGCTGGTAAGACATGCAAAAATAAACTCTATTCACTGCAAAATAGAATCATCATGTTAGTTGGAGAAAATGTTAATGACAGAAAAAAACATACAGTAGATGTCATACATGATATAAAAGATGTGTATAAGTCACTTGATATACTGCCAGTAGAAGATTTACTGATCTATATACTAGTATTGGATAATTACTTTAACAATACCTATAAGATCGAAAGAGTTAAGGCGCATCATATGACAACAAGAAAAAATTTCTATTGTGTACCAAAATTTTATAACCAGTATGGGGGAAGTAGGTTAAATGTTGTTATCCCTACTATTTTTAATGATCTGCCTGACTATATGTTCAATCTCAGCACAATTTCTGAGGTAAAGAGAAACATGAGAAAGTACCTTTTAATATAATTGTTCTAAATGCTCTAACCAAAAATATTTTATTCGGAGAATCTCTGATGTAGATGGATGAGGGTCATTGGGACTCAGATCTTTTAAAACTTGTTTTTTTT
>KZ308555.1:577892-602666 GCA_000376725.2 Ladona fulva
AATCAATTTAAAAGGGTTAGTCCATAGATGTATCAAGGTAATAATCACTTTTAAATGCACAAAAACGTTAAATAAATAAATTTGATAAAATTTACTCATGATTGATTCTAAATATGTCTTCTCAGAAAGAGGAATTTCTTCCATCGGAAACAATTTATTCTTCTACATGCAAAACCTGAGAAAAATATACATTCGCGATTTCACTGATATATCCTTTAACGTAGTCCTTTAACTCCCATTTCCTCTTAACCAAAACAAACAACAACGTATTCGGACTCAGGCGTGAAAGCACCACAAGGCTTTGTATAAATTTTCCCATGAGATTGGGCAGATTCTCATCGTACTTAGATCAAAATCAAGTGAGGCACTAGAATTAGAGTTAAGCTCGCTTGAGTTTATGCTAGAATAATTACATCAGGATTCATGATACAGTTTACTGGATAAAAGGACTACTTAGGAATTGGAATATCGCGAATCTCATCTGGGAATAGTATCTAAATCAGGAGCAGATGGATAAATAATCGCGGTTTCCTCGACCAAATAAGCCCCTTAAGTTTCTAAATAAAAATCTCATTGAAAAAATAATTATCAATGAAAATAGTAACCGTTAATTTAAATAAAATTACCTAAGTGTCAGTGTAAACTCAAATAATTGTGCATTACTGTGATTCTTTGGTAAAAAACTTTTATGTTCAGATATTAATCTTTAGCATAATTTCTCTCTTTTCGTATTTAATTACTTGGATAGCTTTATTTTGCATCGGTAATCAGGAAACTGCTTGTGTAATGGATACATGGTTAAAAATAATTGACAATAATGGCAAATATATAATTAACTTATAAACTTCCTTCGCAAAGTTTTAGTTGTTTACATTTTACCCATAAATGTTACCAAAGTGATGAAAAAAATAAAATATACTCTAGTAATACATTGTTTTTTTTAACGGAAAAATAACTTAGCATGAACTTGACAGTAAGTTTCGAAGACAACCGTAAGATAAATGATTCTCACGACCATACGGGTTTATACGGCAAGGTCAAAAGAAAGCAAAAGTGATGAATGGATGAATTTACATTTAACTCTTAATCAATTGAATTCCCCTTGCATCAAAGTCACTGTCACGAGCTGGCTGTTTTATGAAAGCTTTAAAAATCAGATCTCTACATGTTCGTGGAGGAAAGCCAAATGAATTAGTTATGGACTTGAGTTAAGAGCCGCATTATAGAGATGTTAGCGGTTGTATGATACCTTTGAAATCCTTATCTGAATGATAAATTGAGAAAAGATTCAAATTAGCTTAACAAAGCGTTGGACGTTGAAATTTCTTTTGTATCACATTTAATGAAATGGCTTAATACCAGAACAATCTACCAAGACATGCCTAATTTGCCGTGCAGAAAGTGATATATTTTTCACTCTAACAATACTCGTACCCTCCTATCAATGAAAACCGAACAAGAACTAAGTCTGACAGAAACGGGAATCGAACTCGAATATACCTTTTTCCGAGCGGCTGCTCTAACCAATTAAGCTCTAATGCTAGAAAATTAAGACATGCCGTTTGGGAGACTTCGTAGGCAATTCGATTTCGGGTCCTGTCAGACATTTTTCAGGTCCGTTTTTCCTAGCGAATTTTACTAGGGTCCTAGGGTCTTTGCTTGCAAAGTCACCTTTGCAAGGTGCATATTTCATTACAAAGCACAGTAAAAGCAGCCAATTCTTCATTAATTTAGCAGCAAAAAATTTAAAGTCAGCTATTATCAATTCCTATGATTATTATGTGATATCACTAAATGAAAGAATGTGAAAGGAAATCGAAGGACACTACTTGGATATAATAACCCCTACATTTATAAATAATTAACTTTCGCTAGAAATGATAAAATAGGAAAACTCTGTTGATCAATGGCATCGCACATGGGTGTTTAAATAAAAACATCAAGAACCAGGGTCTAAGCAGTGAGCCGGGTAAGCAAAGCATGGAGGCGCTCTTGATGATAGACTAAAGGTACTCAAGAGTTTAGACTAAAGGTACTCAAAATCAATTTAAGTAGTTACTTTATAGTAAAATGAAAATACGCTTATTGGTTTTATACTGCGAACATGATAGGGGAAATTGCGAGAAGAAAACAAATATAGTCAATATACATCTATAACAGGTTTCTTTGACATACATCAAGAAACTTATTAATATCTTCGAAAAAATGATTTAATCTTCCTATTTCACAACATCTCCATGGTCTTTAGTAGTCTGTGTCTCAAAGAAAACATTCTTACGGAATAAACTTAGGCAATCGTTATACGACGTGCTACCAAAAAAGTTACCGAAATTAGAACAACGAACGTAAACGAACCCAAATACTGTCAAATGGCGCAAGGTGGTGGTGTGTTATTTGTGAATCAGATTGTCAAGCAGTTTTATTATGAGTGCAATCTTTTGTTGTTGGTGAAATGTTCGCAATTGTTGAGTCTAATTATGTTTACGATTTTGTGGGGCAAGATGCTGATGGGTGAACCTTTAAGCTCCAGAGTACATAATCTAAAATCGTAGAGTGTAAGAGACGCTAAGGAAAATGTTTTTCAATCATAATGGGTGAATTAGACTTCGAAAGTAACTCCAAACACTATGCAACTTTGGAAAAGAATATGACTTATGTTTTATGATATTTATGATAACACCGTTGATATTTTCCGTGATAATTTACATAATATTAAAGGAAATAAATTACTTCAAATAGAAAAAGAGTACTTTTCCTATGTGTATAAAATATGTTCATAATATTGTACAAAAAGTAATATTTACATGTAATAGAAGAAAAAGGCTACTAAGAGGAAATAGGATAACACAAATCAATAGAATAACATGAAATTGCTTCAGGGAAAAGGAGTATATTTTATATATAATTTTATGTTATGCAAACATAATTTATTTTCATAATCTAGAAGCTTAGTATTTCATTTCGTTCACGTATTCGAGACAAGCGTATCATTCAAAGACAAAAAGATAAAATACTTCTATCGTGAGATAGTATTTTGGAATCCCTCTAGAGGATTGCTTATTCAGACCTTTTTCATTACTTTCGAAGTTTTCGGTTAATTTTCAGTTAATTTCCTTTGTTACAAGCCATATCATAACATGACAATAAAATATTTCCGACAAAATCACAGTCTCCCTTATATTAGAAGATGAATGTGCTCTTCAGAAAAAAGGAGGGGACTGGGCCAAGTGTGGCCCACCTAATAGATTAAATTTGCTAAACCGGTTCGCCACGCACTACCATACAAGTTTCACTTTTTCACGTCGACTGGAACTTCTAGCAAGGAATGAATGGAAACTCGAGGAATTACAGAACTGACAGCGGTCCGAACGGATTGTGTACTTTCCTAATAGTACAAATAACCCAAAAACTCAACAGTTTTCAGGATAAATACGGTCACCACAGAGAGGGTCACCCCTTCAAGCCGCAACATCCACTGGAATATCCACTGGATTCTTCGACTCTTCTTATAATTCATTTAATCTAAAACTGTATTCGAAAGTAAAGTTTTAGATCCAACCGCAGCTTTTTTGACTACGGAAATAATAATAATACTTATTAATTATGCTCTGGGGAACGCCCACAAGAGCAAAAAATAAGTACATTAGTATGTCACCAAATCCTTCTCAAAAAATAAGTACATTAGCATGTCAGCTCAACACAATAGTACAATAAGGAAAAAATAAGCAGAATCGATTCAATCCCACTTACAAATAGGAATAATCTCACAAAATATGTAAAGAAACCTACGAGCAATAAAATTTTAGGATATATATAAAACAGAAAACTAGAAATATAAATAAACTGGAAAATAAAACGTGAAGAAGAGGCGATTAAATGACCAAGTCTAATAATTATTAAGAAATTTATTTACATAATAAGGGCCCGCAATAACTAAATGGAATGATGTTGAACAATTCTATTATTATCTTTACTTGATTTAATTATCATCTTTATTTGTGCTTCACCTTTCTATGGAAAAATAACTCGGGAGCTGGAGTTTTCGCAATTCACATTCCAGTTTCAAGGGTTTCGTAGGATTAATACATTGATAAATCCGCCGCTATCGAAACTAACATCAAATTACATATCAGCAAAGAATGAGAGAGAGTTGATTTATTACTTTCATCCAAAGAAACTAAATTGCAGCCTGTTTAATTCAAGAATAAAGTATAGAGATAAAGTATGACGTAGGTGCATTTAAAGCAATGATAAATCCATAATTGGTTCAAAGGGAGAGCATGAAAATCGTAGACGACTTAACATTTTTAAACAAAGAAAGAAAAGCTAATAAATCATATACAATCTATAGAACTGACTTCTTTCTTTAATTAACGAACCATTTCTTAATAATAATTCTAGCATCAAGTAAGCGAAAATAATTATTCTGATTTATTTGTTGCTTACTTGCTGTTGTATTCTATTTCCCTTCGGTAGATGATTAGTTTCTAGCAGGCCATAAAAGTCTGTTGCGGCGGTATTAAGTGCTCTCTAAGCGCAATGGTTATGTGGTTTTGAATTTTACTACAAAAAACCAACTTTTGCAGGATAGGCGATGTCAAGGTCTCTGTTTAACCTTGTCGATGTAATAACACGTGATTCTATTTTTCAGAATTTCATTTCATCATGCGAACTTTAATTAAATTAAATTACTGAGATTTCTCTCTGCGAATGCATCATTAATCTGCGTTTTTCTGAAAGCCCCTCACCTCTGCCCTAAGCTTCCGGCGAGTAAATAATGTATTTCGCTTTTTTAAATTTATTAAAGTCGACACGAATTAATAGTAAACGATAAAAAATAATTCAATGTAATCATGAACGTTAAAATATGAGTTAAATAATTATGTAAGATTATGCCTGATTTTTATTTTTTTAATAAAAATGTACTATCTTCAGTAACGAGATATTTTCTATAGACCAACATACTATACTTTCAATGGAAATGTAGGATTCGATAGAGATCGCAATTCTAAATTAGCTATCTAATATCTACTTAATTTAAATTAAGATTATAATCAGAAATGATTAAATTCCTCGAGGTTACATCGCGCTTGGGAAAATTGCGTAATCTACACCATAATAAGTTATCCTGCGATCTCAATGAATATGCAAAGAGAAGAACCTCACAACTATAAGGGGAAATCCTTATTAAAATTTCTCACTAGTGTGGGAATTTTGTGACGAAAGGTATCTAAAATACAGTGCGTTAATGATGGTCATCTAGGTAAGATGCATTAAGAGCAGGATTCAAACAAAACTTATTACGGGAAGATGAGCCATAGATAATGGGAAAAAATAGACTAAAGTATACCTCTACTCATGATAGATGACGTACACAGATGTCAAATTCACGGATAGAGCAAAAGAAACATATTTTGCTGGATAAAATTCCTTTCTCCAAATATGGGTTGGTAATGTTTACAAAATTAGACGTAAAGGTAAAAAAGACGCAGTCGTTAAGAATCTAACATAAATTTCCTCTGTAAACATTTGAAAGGGAGTATCAGCAGCAACAGAAACGATTTTACTTTCGAAACCATCATTTGGAAGACTCCAAAAAACATTGTTAAAATCTTAATTTAATCGTAAAATTTAAATAGAAAATCAGGATTCATTATAAAGATACTCCGATTCACAGATGAAGAATGGAATAAAATAAACACACAAATCAAATTACGGAAGCAGATTGGCCAGGGAACGAACAAGTTAGCGCACGTATTTTTCTAAATAATCATTTTTCAAGGAAATGCAAATACAATATGCACATGAAAAAAATTCGATACACATGCAAGGTCTCTTTCTGTAAAACAGCTTATTTATATCATCAGCTTTTCACTTTTTAAATCTTATTTAAACAGACACTCTTGATTGTCGACATTGTACAGGGGAAAATTTATAATATTCAAATTGTAACCAACACAAACATATCTACATATCTGATATTAACCTAATCATCTATATATCTTGTATGCAAATAAAGCTAGCTTTGTTAGACAATAGTTTCAGGTCAAAGAGGTCATAGGAAAATATAATACGGAAACTATAGGAAGAATTCACGGCTTTAAGGTTATCACTTACTTCCTTAAAGGAAATAATGAGAATGTTATAGTAAGGAAAATAATCTCATTTATCCGCAGTCTAATCACGTCATGTTATAAAGGCCAAAAATTGCTATCTAGTGCATAATAAATTCTTATACATCGCATTCCCGAGAAATGTCCTGGATCTAAACTTACTTCAACATATGAATATGGATGAGACTATACGAGTAATGTAAGATCATTCAGAGCCGATTAATCGTACAAGGATAGGTTTAGTTTTCCTGACTGTTGTCTTCAACCTGTCAGGTATTTAAGCCGCATGTATAAGTAAAGAGTACATATTCACAAGCTCTGGATTAGCAAGCAATCGATTAAAATTTTAATAGAATGTCTCACATCGATTTACATTTTACTCGGAAGAAATCGAATGCTTCCCTAAAACCGCCAACCTTTTGATTGCTTGTCAAACACTCTAACGCTGATTTCATGGTCACTTGTTACGGAGGTCCTAAATGTGCAGGGCAGTTTATCTATTTCGAGGAATGACAGCTAAAGGAGGAAACGTTCCAAGTCCACCTTGAAATAAAAATCTGATTCCTCAATGACCTTCTCTTTCTATCGAATTCAATTCCACAATTTAGGGTTGGTTAGGCATGAAAACAGAAAAAAAATAACTGCGGTCTCTTACTGCATTCCTGAGCTCACGGCAACAGGTTACGCTGAATTTGTGGTTCTCTTTTATACGTTTTTATCGAAATGTAAAAAATAAAAAGGCTGAAAACCCGGTCCCTTGGTAAATATATCAAAATTTCCGAATAAAGAAATGACGAAGACATGAAAAAGAATGAGGTGCTCATGCAAGAAAGTAATGGAAAACCTATACAATTTTCTGCTTGCTAATATATGACTGTAATTTATTCAATCCAACAATACAATCCAATAGAGCCCGATTATATCCGTTACAATATTAATCACTCGACTAAACAGAACCAGACTCAAAGGAGAACCCAAGGCACAGCAATAAGCGACGTCAGAATCGTAAGGAAAGTCCACTGACAATTTTCAACATGTGTGTCGCGGAGCACAGGTGTGCCGCATGAAAGTTCTGGATGTGCCGTGCGGTTTCCAATAATCCCTAGTCTTCGCATTGTTGCATCACTCACGCGATTAAAGTTACAAGGTACCTTTACAATTTTTCTCTTGGAATTCTCAGTAATATTATTCAAAATGTTCATTCTACATTGATTCTTTTTTCCCATGCGCGCAAAGGAATTCGAACTAAAACTAGGATATGCACCAGAAACAGAAAAATATTTCGCACAGCTCAAATCACCGTCGCACGAAGGAGTGAATGACAGAGGAAGCTCACGTGAAAGCGTTTTGCAGACAGCGTGAACATTTCCTATTAGTATAAGCCATACGTTTTCGAGCATACCTGTATTTCCTTAAACAAATTCTTTAACGAACCTTGTTTACGAGAATTTTATGCTTCAATCACCTCGCACAATCCACAGAAGAATGTATAACTTACATTTGGGAATCACTCCGTACCTAAAATAGTGCCCAAAATTACCTATACCAGGAATGGCGAACCTTTTGCGGCAGGAGTGCCATCTTTGACAAATATAAAGGACTTTCGTGCCGATTTGGTGCTAAATCATTTTCAATTATATGTCAGCAATGGGATTAAGATGTACTAGTTGACATAAATAATCATTAATTATCATTAGTAATGAATGGAATCCTTATTTATTTACTTTGAGGCTTCATTTTTAATGAAGAATACATGACAAGAATAGTGCAGTCAGAGTTCCGTGTGCCAAAAAATTCTCTTGCATGCCACTTTGGGGAAGCGTGCCTTATATTTTTTAACGGTTCACCGACCCTAACCTATACTGTACTAGTCTACCAGTAATAGAATACAACTAAGATAGTATACTACCACTATTATTATGATGCTAATTTAGTCTATACTTAAATTGCATTTCAGCTACTATATCTGGATGAAGAGAGTAATATTTTTTGTCTTCGGAAGCAGGATGGAAGAAATTGTAACTTTTATATTCGTTCGTTCCAGTCATGATAATGGTTGTGATAATGTAATAGTACCAGTGATGCTGTGTCACTCCTAATCGAATGCTATTAATAGGAAGCATGTATTGTAAGGCAATTCCCCTACACTTATATGAGCTTGTTCTAGCTAAGGGGTTCTGACTTAGTGAGGAAAGCAAGGGCAAACTACCCCCATTACCATCACGTCTACTATGCCTAATCCCTTTCCAGAACATTTTTAACTTATGGTGGAAGGGTTAAGAACAGGGTACCCCCTAAGTGGTGCGTCCGCGCATAGCTTTTATTAAGTGCTCAACTAATTTTTCTAGCTCTCACTGTTCATTGAAATTTTGAAAGTATTCAGCTTTAGTTTTCACCAAGGCATTAGCAATCTTTATATTATGGGATACAGTGAGATTAAATGGTTCAAATCATCGTTTAATGAAGAAATGTAGCGCCTTAGCTCCGTAAAACATGTATGAACGTCAATTATTTTCTTGTTTCCAAAACAGAAAAAATAAGGGGGAACTATGGGGACAAACAGCTACCGGAGTAGATAATAAATAAAGAAATGGGGAATGCTCCAAAGTTAACTATCTGGAGCATCAGTCTCAATAAAGTTTTGGTAGCTATTAGAGTACGGGCTGAGGAAATAACTAGCCTTCGGACCGACGATTCAGAGACATACGTCAGTTGCCGATTAGGAAAATACGTCAATAGCCATAGGTCATAGCAATACACCTTCGAGGCAAAAAAACGCAGCTAATAACCTACGTTTCGGAAGGTTAATCCAAGAAGAAAGGCGAGGAAAAGGTTGAGAATTCGAGGAAGATGGAGCGAAACGAAAGGGAAGTGATTCGTGAGAGTGGAGGAAAGAGAAGACGGATGTGAGAGAAGCAGGTGAAGGGAGGGAAAGGGAAGAGAGGGGGAGGAAGGACGCGAGGAACCAGGGTTAAGGACGTTAAGATTGGGAAATAGGAAGCGGAGAAGGAATCTGCAGTTTTGAAACGTGTTACGTCCTTTTCGAGAATTTTGGAGTTCGCGTGTTAGCATTGAAAGTGGAACGCGGCTTTTCGGTTTTGTTTTCCTTAAGAATGAAGATAAAGTATGAGATATATCTACAGCATGCGCAAGGACAGTTCGGAATAAGGTTTACATCGGTGAGCAAAGACCTCAAGGGATTTTTCCGTTCAAAAAGTCTTTTGAGTTCCTGAGAGAATGAAGGTGAGTAATGCCAAGAAGATAAAACAATACCCCTTTAGTTTTAGGTATCTAAGTTTTTCTCCTTTTCAACATTTCTCATTTAAACTAATTTACTCGTTTAATACTCGTGTACACTTTGATATTATACTAATCTAATCGTTACATGATAGTATCCTTCTCTGTCCCATATACGGTGATTCATCTGTTTTCCTTTCACTTCCAGATAATGCTCATGTATAAAAATTTTCTATGAAACACATGAGCATTCAATAATTTTTAGGTGGAAATTGTTGTAGGGATTAATTTCTCATTACTTAATATACATTATTACATGCATTACTTGGCTTTGTGATTCTCTGATAACCAAGAAATACGCCGAGCGACCGAGTGACCGAGTACGTTTCACAGATATTATTATTAATAATTAAAATAAGCAATATTATTATTACCCGAAACATAGTTGGTGAGGTTAGGCCCTGTGCTTTGTTAACTAAAAATGTTTTAATTCTTTTTGTAACAGTTTTATTTCTATAATAGAACCAAAAATAAAAGATGATGTAAGATGATGTCGCAAAGAATGTGAACATTTGAAGTCCCTAATTTGCATACATTTTGGAAATATTAAAAACGATAAATAATGAATCAGAGGAACCCGGTTTAACTGTGATAGGTACCCTTGATGTATGTACTTTCCGTTAGCTTCGAACCATCTTGAATTAACAGAACTGTTGAGTTAACTCTACCTCAGCTGCGATGAGTGACTTGAGCAATTATTGCTTTAAATTCCTCAGACTATATTTTCTTACGCTTCAGAATAGCATATTTTGGAACACAACGGTGATCACCCAGAATGTTGTTTTTATTTTCAACTTCGAATTACAAAATGCAACTCGTATACAGGAGCAATATTAACCGGATGCTCCACCGTTTACTCGAAAATCTTAATAAAATACCGAATAACGAGGTTTCTGGTGACTAATGAGATTCACCCAGAATAAAGACTCATGTTCCGGTGCATTTTGCAACTAAATCCGGCCTAAGAAGTATGGTCATATTTATATTCTGGGCGTGTATCAGCGCAAGAAAACTTAACAAGTCACAGATACGGTAGAAATAAGGAAAAGGTTGAAAGGCAACTTTCTGTGCCTAGGAATATTCCCAAGGAGAAATGGACATGGAAAAGTCTGGCAGGATCAGGGCTCGAACTGGATCTTCCGGGTGACTGCTTTAGCCAATTGAGCTATCGTGCTAGAACAAGATCCGGGTTCGAGTCCCGGTGCTCCTAGACTTTGTCCATGTCCGTTTATCCTTGGAAAGGTAAAAATTCACGTCTTTCAATCCCGGATATTCACCAGAAACCATTAGGTAGATTAGTTTCCTTTCGAAGCGAGGGCTCACGTAATTATCATAGATTCACTTATTGAGGATAAAATTCATCAAAAGTACGATTTTTTCATTTAAACCTCCAAGTATTACGAAGGAAGCTTTTATGGATCTTTCAGAAAAGGGTCAGAAGAACACGGTCTGAATAGAATTGTATTGAGGTACGCGGGTTAGACCTCCCTTATCTACATAAATGAGATATCATCTTAAGAATTTAATTATTATATTTCATCTCCAAGACATCCGGATATGTTTTCTTCGCTTAAAAAATGAGGCCCCAGAGCAAATAATTTCTATCCATTAGTATTGAAAATGTATGATTATTAACGTCAATTACTACAATCCCATCGTTGACATATTAAAATAGATATTATCAACATCTTCTTCTATGGTTCGGCACCGAATTGGCACGTAAGTATTTCATATTTAACGAATATGGCACTTGAGAAAAAAGGTTCGGAATCCTTGTACTAAACATTTCATATACCAAACTCATGCACTTTAGAGATTTAACACATTGAAATTTTAAGACCGCCATCGAGAGTAAGTCTTCGTGAAATTTAGCATATGAGAGATTTCTCGTTCCTTTCACTCGAAAGCATTTTATGATTCATTGATATTGTAAAATATGTGAGAATTTTCTCGCTCCCGGTCTGACGGCGAAATGTGTAGATACCACTAACTGGACAGGAATCTGGCTCATCTTCAAGGACGCTTGAGATTTACGTCGATCAAGTGGACGAATCAACGTGGTAACCTCTCTGAAAAACTAAATCGTCAATATATATAATCGTCAATAAGCCGATACCCGTGTAAAAGGTCTATGAGGTTGTTCAGGTGGTCCTGCTCGAGAAAGATTCAAATTCAGTAATTTGCCCTTTTCTTATAGAAGTAGGAAATAAATTTCACAATTAGAATAAAATTATTAAGGAAAGTATATCGTAAACAGACCGTATTAATGACAGAAATTTTACAACACTACACAATAAATACGCAGCACGACTCGGATTTCGTAGCCACGGTACATCATCGGGGTACAATTAAGACAAAACACGAAAAATATATACAGGAAACAAACCAATGAAATCTGTGAAAGTAAGAAGTTGAAAGAGGAGACCCTTCTTATGATCAACTTCTTGCTTTCAAAGATTTCAGTGGTGATGATGTAGCGTGACTACGAAACCTGGGGCGTGCTGTGTATTTATTGCGTGGTGTAGTAAAAGTTCTGTTATGAATCCGTTTTGTGTGAATGAATACCACGAAGTGAATCCTGAGTCTGTATTGTTTATTCGTAAACAGACGATATGTTTTCCACATCAAAGCGCAAGTATTGCTTTCTTTATTGGCTTATGCCAGTCAGAGTGAATGAAACCATTAGAATTTTACAAGCTCATAAAATATGGAGGAATATCGTTGATAAATGGCATAGAGATCCTGATTAAAATGATAGTAGTAAAGTTCATTATGAATATACCTATCATGAATAATAGTGATGCTTAATTAAATAATTCAGGCGATATCTGGTGGAACTAATTCATGTTAATTTAATGAAGCACAGAAACTTATGCCGTTCACTGATGTTAAGTGTGCTTGCCAAAGAAAATTTACAGTATATCGTACAGTTAATCGCCGGCTTACGATCTATGCGATTTATTATTTAGTAGGATCGCGTGTTTGGCAGTGGCGTGATAGTGATGCCCGGCTAGTAACGCTTGAACGCTCATAATTGTCACTACGGTATTAATAGCGGTAGCGTGTTCATTCATTCATTCATTCTATTGAACAGTCTCAATTTTAGAACAGGGTGACGTACATAGAAAGAATTGCTATTGAAATCAGCCAAAAATTGCGAATATCCGACTTACGTCCGAATCGATGATGTTGTTCATACTTGGAGGGTGCCGACCATATTTGACTACAAAAACAACCAATGGATCATGATACTTCCCACAAAATAGCAAAAACCGGTTTCGACTAAAACCGCCGTAGGGATGACCGAGGAATACCGAAGTCGTTGGTGTAGCAAAGGTAAGGTCGAGAGGAAAGCGTGAGCCTCGCCCAAAGCAGAGAGAGAAGGAGAAAGAATTTGCCACGGAGAGAGAGAGAGACGGATCTACGAAGCTGTCGTAAACACAACAAACAAATTTGCTGCCAGCTCAATCTTTGACTCATAAACAACCTCGTCTTACAGGAAAATTTTTCCAGCATTAACTACCACGGGATTCTTCTCGCAGTTTAATTGGACTGAATAATTGAAGTTCAATATCATATTGGAATATTTATGACCATTACCAATCTATTTTCTCTGTTGATAAACACTTCAACTATAGATGATTGCTTAGGAGGGGAAGCGTCATCTCGGGTCGTTTTTTTTAAGATTTCTGTCTATCAGCTATATTTTCTACTTCCGACCTCATGTTTGAGGCTCGGAATCAGTCAGTTGTTTGAGAGAAAATGTCGGAAACAGACAGGAAGTACGTCAATTCTGAATTGGATTACTTCAAATATTATTAAATTCGTAACAATTATGCAGTTTTCTTATTTCATATTGTGAAAGCACGAAGTCGCGTTATCGTAGAGCTAAACAAAACAGAATCGACCACTAAGAACGGTTAAAAATGACAGAACAGAGATTTTTCCGATATATATTACATAACCTTGAATGCAAATGATCCATGAGAATTTTCGGGAATCTTTTCCACAAATTACTTTCGTCTTTTCGAGCAAAGGAACTCAATAATGTATAGAGGTACGGTTTAAATGTTCCTTTATTTAAATTAAAATTCGAATATCGAACTAACATTCATCATCATCTGTTTCCAAACCGGTGGGACTCGTCCCGCTAATGGGACTCGAGCAGGTTGCTGTCGTTTTGCTTTTTATTTCTCTTATAATTTTCTTAACAGCACACAAATCCTCCAATCGTTCCACTGCTATTCATCAACAAACTAAATATTCGTCAAATAAAAAATTTTATGAATCAATAAAACGAACTCTTTTACATGGGTGGGGCTTGGTTGTCATGGAGACATAAAAGTGGGACTTGAGACCATAGAGGTTGGGAGGCACTGGTCTGAGACATGGGTTATCACAATCTTTCAATAAATGCATCTATCTCGTAACCTTCACCAATAAATAAGTTTCCCTAAAGAAAATCCCAAAATATCCCTTCCATTTCCCGAGTGTTGTCTGGCAAAAGATTCTACTTAAGACTCCAACGAACCGATAATTCTCTTTTGGAAAAAAAATATGGGATTGCGAAATAGTTTTAAAAATAGCCTCCTGAAAGATAATTTAACTAAGAAAATTCTTGCCAAAAATAATACTCCAACTCAGCATTGCCAGTTTATCTCCTCCATTTTAAGGAGCATTTGTTCCTGTGTTAGACCTCCCTTATCTACATAAATGAGATATCATCTTAAGAATTTAATTATTATATTTCATCTCCAAGACATCCGGATATGTTTTCTTCGCTTAAAAAATGAGGCCCCAGAGCAAATAATTTCTATCCATTAGTATTGAAAATGTATGATTATTAACGTCAATTACTACAATCCCATCGTTGACATATTAAAATAGATATTATCAACATCTTCTTCTANTTAATCATTTTTTTCAATGAATGCAACAGAAATGAATTTACAAATGAAGCAACTCAAATCTTGAATATAATCCTAGCTCTACTCAACCCTGCATAACACTTGTTCTTTTGTATCACATTTATCATAGTAAATTGTAAATATTAGATTTAGGTTAGATTTAGTTCACATAGAATTAGGGGTGCTGCTGTTGTATTTTCACCGGTGCCGCCATATTGTATTAATAGTTTGTCCAAGGTATTCTGTATGGTGTAACTTGCATTTGCCACTCGGTGGCAACTTTCGATAACATCGTCATTCAGTCGAACAAAATTAAGGAATAGGTGCAAAGAATTTTGTCATCGGAGCCATATTTTACGCACTTTTACTTTGGCTGTCCGTGTGATGCCAAAATTACTATTTCTAGCGTAAAATGTGAATAGAAAGCGTTAAAACTTCAGCTATTTTACGGGCCGGATGGTTTGAAATGGGCCGGATTAGTCCACGGGCTATAGTATATATCCTATATAGTAATCTACGTAACATGCCAGCCTTAATCACGACGACATTCGATTAGCTGCCTAAAGTAATGTGTCATGATCACTTTTTTATTCACTCAGAAATAAATAATCAAATTAAAATAAGCTTCCTCTCGCATCTTATCCAAGCTCTATTTTTCCATTAAATAGCAAGTCACCCCAATGACTTATCACTCAGCATCCTTATTTGGCTGCACAAATCGCTCGGAAATATTTCATCAGTTGCGTGCTCTTTGATCAGTCCTAATTATTATGTGATTTTTTTAGCGTCCATTTTCCAGGCGAGAGGTTTAAGACGGGAGCAGTTTTTGTTTCCTCTCGTTCGGAAATGAATTTAAATTATAGTATGTTTGTTACGGAATCTGTCACAGCGGCCTTGGTTCTGATTATCTCCATATTTTAAAGTACTTTCATTGCTTCCAAGTTGCTGTGCTTAGCCTACGAAGGTCGTGGGTAAATGATTCTTTCGGGAAATTTGCATAAAGCTAAAGTATAAGTGGAATGAAGAGTTATGTAACATTCCCAAGGAGAAACGGACATGAAAAAAGTCTGACGAAACTGGGACTTGAACCTAGGTCCCCATATTGCCGGTTGGTTGCTCTATCCATTGAGCTATCTCACCAGAACATCTGGGAAGATATCAGAAAAACGTTCTGGTGGGATAGATCAATGGACAAAGCAACCAATTGGCAACTGGGAGACCCGGGTTCGATTCCAGGTTTCGTCGGACTTTTTTCATCTCCGTTTCTCTTTGGGAGTTTTCCTAGGTGCACGCCTTATCGCGCCAAGTCACCTTAACCCTTTTCCTTATGAGTTATATTACAGAGAGAATAATCAATCCTGAAGGTTTTCATATCAATTTTACGATGGGCGAATACTTACTAAATGTGAGCGGAATATTTTTTGGGTTTGACTCAGGTTAATCCTTTCTTTGGAGGTATCTGCTAGACAAGGGTTACAATAATATAAAAATTATTTTTAGCTAAATATATAGAAATATAAATCCTCTTGAAGAATTTGAAGTCACAGTTATCCAAACCTTGAACTCGTTTACCATAACTTCGGTGATAATTAAAATATTATGATTAAACAGCTTCGGCGACTTTTTATCTACTTTCCGAAGAGAAGAATTAAACTAGGTCCATGTCGGAATTTTTACATCATTATTACGAACTCAGTCATCGTCAAAAACTTAGCCCTCACTTGATTAGCCAATACTTTGGACTTAATCACTCGCCATTTTTATTTATTTTCTCATTCGGAAATTCATTCATCAAAAGATCAATAGCCTCTTTAAAAAAGTTTTCAGAGTGATCCGAGAAATCCTCCAACCCAAATATAAGAAAGAACCCAACGTTATTGGTTCGAGGGTACCATGATGGCCAAATAGAATATTTAAGGGCGCCTTGATCTGCATATCTTTCATATGCTACGATCCCAAGGTCCGGGTGCGAGTTCCTGCAAATCGGATTTTTCTGGTTGGGAATGATTGAGTTCGTCAATTAGAAAAGTTATTAAAATTGATGAAATTGGGATCCCCCTGTTTCCATTAAAGAAATTATCATTATAGCAGTCTTCATAAAACCAAAACGGTCGCTGGATATGAAAAATTAGAAAGTTAGAAATAATCCTTTGAGCAAATATAAAATCCTTGTAATTACGATTCCAAGAAAGACATTTTTAAAGTCGAGTAATAAACTTCGCATCGTATTTGGAAAACCTCTCATATATTAAAATCCTGTCCCAGTATTTTGCATATATAACTATGGTATTAATAGCGGTAGCGTGTTCATTCATTCATTCATTCTATTGAACAGTCTCAATTTTAGAACAGGGTGACGTACATAGAAAGAATTGCTATTGAAATCAGCCAAAAATTGCGAATATCCGACTTACGTCCGAATCGATGATGTTGTTCATACTTGGAGGGTGCCGACCATNTTTATCTCGGGATGCGTATTCCTTGCGTATCAATTAATTTATACATAAACAATACTTTTGTCATATTTTTACGTCCGGATAACTGTTTTCCTCCTCTATTGCACGCTCCGATTCCAGTAAGGCATACTTCTAATTATTGTTTAACAAAAGGTTAAATACTAGCAAAAATATTGCATTCTATCCAGCAACAACAATAACAATTAATTATGAGAATTCTCAGCCTTGCCCAACAACCAACGTATCGAGTGTCGTTACTAAATTATCGTAGCACCCAGCCGCCGCGGATAAAATCGTCGCGGACCAAATCGTCGCGGGACCAAATTGTCGTGGGACCAAAACGTAGCGGACTAAATCGTAGCGGACCAAATCGTAGCGGACCAAAATTCTGGGTACCATTCTGGCGAGATAGCTCAATAGATAGAGCAACCGACCGGCAATTGAGAGACCTGGGTTCGTGTCCGGGTCCCGTCAAACTTATTTTATGTCCGTTTCTCCTTGGGAATTTTCCTAGGTACACGCCTTATCGTGCGAAGTCACCTAAACCCTTTTTCTTGTGTTTCCCTATGCAGCTTAAGGAATAATCACTAAATTTAAAGCTTCAAGAGTCTTCTCACCGGTTCCTCGAGACACTTTCCGGTGCACATCGCCTTAAAGGGCCATGAAAAGTAGTTTCTAAGTTGTCGTCACCTTGATATGACAGAAATGGATGTCATTTCATGAATTGCCAAGGTTAAATCTGGACTCCCTCTGAAAATGTTCAGGAAAAAGTTTGCGAAGAGCTTGTTTCGGAAATGATTGGGATAGGGAAACAAAAATGGCGAGAATGGAGGAGAGGAGTCATAGAACGACTCTTGAAGGAGAGAAGCTGCGAAACAGGTCTTGGGAAGGAAGAATACCGATGAGGGGCAGCGGTCGAGAGAGAAATTCAAGCCACTACGAAGGACGCGAGATATTATGGAGAGGAACGGGAAATCAAAGTACCTGCGGGCGGATGGAGCTATATTATTATGCGGGGTTACTGGGGACGAATCTGCACGTGAATAGATTTTGGAGGTATACTGTAAGCACGTCTTTCCCATTATTATAAGATGTTATTTTCGTTTTCCTCGTTTCCTAAATAGTTTTTGGGCTGAGGGTTCTTTTTCAATAGATGTTTCTTAATTCTGCGCCAAATGCATCAGCTTAAGAATAGCTTCATATTATGTCTTTTCGAAGGACCCTGCCGAATTTAGTTATATATATTAGTTAATATTTGCAATATATAGTTTGTAGTATTTTTCCTTTATTCCTGTTTGTCAGATTGTTGAGATTTTTCGACTTTGTTGTTTAGATTCAAGTTAATTTTACTAAATTATCTTCAGTTATTAATGTAATATTATTATTAAAATCATGCACTATCTCCAGAAGTTAGGTGAAAGAGAGGCCATTTTCGCCTAACCTCGCCGAAATAATGAATAATGATAATGATAATTGTTCACACTATCCGGTCCGAACTGAAAACGTCTATCTTTTCATAAGTTCCGATAATGAATTTTCAGGTCTTGTACTCTATCATGAAAGGAAACCGAAGTTGACTTTGAATCAAATGAGTGGCTACACGGTAAGGAAAAAGAAGTTCAAATGTCTTTCCACCATTTTAATCATTAGAATTTCGATCAAATCAGCAATACTTTGATAAAAAAGGGAGCCTGTGTTCCTTCGTCGTATTTTTGTAAGCGTAACTTTACTCTTCACTATAAGTACAGTCATACTTAAACATTTCCAAACGCGTTTCCAATCTCCCCGTCATTGTTTTCTCTAACTACATTACATCAGAATATAAACTAAATATATCCAATATTTCTGAAAGATAGATCAACTTTTTCGTATTTTTTTCAATTATTCTATTTGTAACACAACCACTCTTCGAAACATCAATTCAAACATTCTTACGGTGACAACTGAAGTGTCAAAGTTGTGGCGAGAAATATTATTCTATCCTCGCGAGATGTTTTGAATACATGTTTGTCGTGGCTGTGTTTGCGGAAGGCGTGATGCATGGAATGTGAGAACGCTAGAATTGATCAGAGTTTGCTCATTCCATTAACCGACGATAAATTTGGAATAAAGACACTCGACTCGTGATATTTCCGTTTTCCTTTCTCAAAAATAATCAACACTTATGAGAGAGAAGCGTGAGAGAAGCACGCCATGACGTGATGATACTGCAGCTGTAGATCTTGGGAGAATCTTGGGGCTTAGGTTATTAGTTTCACCACTATTTTTTGCATATTTCATGAATTGTCACCTAGAATTTTCCGGTAAAAGAGTATGCTAGAATATGGCATGATCATATGGTAAGAGAATACCAGAAAACACTATTTTTTTCATTACAAATGTTGTGAATAAAATTAAGCTAATTTTCAAATGCTGTGGTTTTGTTGCGTTGAATTTGGTAAACAAAGAATGATGACCACTTCATGCAATAAAATTAATTAGAAATAAAGGGAGGGAACCTCTAAACTGTAGACCAGGTTTGACACTTTCCACGAGTCTCACTTATGCCGTATCAAAGTACGAAGAGGTAATTTGTGATCTCAAATGAGTAGGAAAAAAAGGAATCATCGAGTGTTAATTTTTAATAGAAATTTTTAAAGTTATTGAAAAATTCTTCAGAGTAGTTAATAGCTTTATCACCCACGTGAAAAACATTGTTTTAATAAAAGGTAATTGAAACGCGATCGAGAAAATATTAGAAATTAATTTAATTATAGAGAGATCTACTTCAAGACTTGGTCCGTCCGTACTCACAAATACTCTTATATAAGAAAATCGTGTGGAATTCGAGGTTTCGCCATTTTTAGGGACCATTCCAACGAGAGGAATTCACACCCAGGACGTTCATCATACGCGCATTCCGCAGATGTGCCTCTACCTTTCCGAGTCCCCTATAATTTTCTTTTCCCACGTCTTTTACCATCACTCACTCTCCCTCTCGAAAGAAATTTCGGTTTCAATTTATAGAAAAGATTTTTAACTCGCCACTTTGGGTGGCTTAAAACGTAGCCCATTGCCACAAATCCTAAGCTTTCTTTGATCTTCATCTGGAAATCGACTTCGTTACTATGTATTAATTACTCAGTGGTTATCGATTAATCTCACATTATAATGGCCATTTAACTCTCATCAAATGCACGTAAAACTAATATATTATAGCTGGTGACTTTAATATCTCTTTATCTTACATTACAGGCTGGGGAGGTTTTATAATTAGACGCAGTAGCCGCTGAGGGCCTCAGCCACATGGAGACCTCAATAAGACCTTGCTAATACATTTTCAATAGCTAATTGTTATGGTATTTCGTTACAAGAAAGAAATTTATATCTGCTGAGTAAGTCTAGCATATGTTTACAGTATAATAAATTTCTTAAGTCACAATATAATTTATCCACTAGTCTATCCATCATACGTTAAAGTTTACAGAATTACTATGAGCTATAATTCAAAGCTTGTTCGTAGTGGATCGATTGGGGTAAAAAAATTGTATTTTATGAAAAACGACAATTTTTCCTCATTATTCATAGAGGAGGCCACAATCTTAACTCTTTGTCTAGGGTCTCTGTTAGCTGAAATCCGCTCCTGATTACTGGATGCAACCCTGAAGATTTTAAGGTGAAATGTATAAATGTATCAACTTCCTCAGAATACATGCTCTAAGTGAGAACGTAAATGTTTGTATTTTTAACTCATTCATGCATCGTAATGTTGACATGAGTGCGTGCGACCTTCAAGTACCGAAGCTAGAAAAACCAATAGCTGAGAATTTGCAGATGAGATACGGTGGAAGGAACGGTCAAACGCATTAGTCATTTAATGAGACTTAACTAATTCCTTAAAAATATAACGGAAGGGAAAGTGTCGGAGAGGAGTTCAAGAGGACGACCTAGAGTGCCAGTGTTTCAAAGTGTCGAGCCGATCACGATCTGTAATTCTTACGTGGAGATGAAAACAACGGCATCCAGAAGAGAAGAACGGCTACATCGACAGCGACGAGATTTGACTTTTGAGGAACTACAGGTTACGGCGGAAGAAAGGAAAGAGGTTTCCTTTTCATTCAGGAGATAATTCCTCTCAAAACATGTCAAATTGAAAGTAGGAGGGAAGTAAAACTCTCAAGGTTACTTTCGTTACCACTATACAAATAACATTTTTGTTTAATTCAAGCTCGAAAATACTGACCTTTGTATTTTCACGATCTTTGCACACTTCCGCCTTGCGAAAGAATTATAGTCATATTGTCTTACCTCTTTAGCAATATTAATTGTCTTCAAAAGCTAACTGAACAAGCTCCTAAAGTGAACCACTGTAGTAATGGATTTTTAGGAAGAAATGTAAATGTTTCCAAATTACGTGAATAATCATGCTACGCTCAAAATTCCGGCAAAGATCCTGAGCTGGAATTTTTCTATCGACGCATTAACGAAACAGCAATGGAGAATCGAAAGAGTTGATAACTCATAAGTATTTTCAGGGAGAAATCAGTTAATACTTGCTTCCATTAGTATGTTTATCTAGTATTAACGCGTGACTTTATTAACGAATGGCTTACATAAAATTACCGAGTCTTCTTTTCGTACACATTTAGGAACAAGCTAGTAAAGTAATACGACCTTGACGAATCGATTATCATCAATTTGATTCACGTGGTGATAGTTAATTTCCCACAAGCTACATGTAATGAATGAGAAGTTGCGAGTTGAAATTTAATTGTCAATTTATTTAAAATAGAGCTATCATCGAGCGTTCCGCAGTTACACAAGGTAATGACTATTAGAATGTTAACATGGTAAACACTACAACTCTGGCTACTATGCTGTAATAGAAAAATCGAGAAGTTTCTTTTGAAAACTTTACAGGGGAAATAGCAAACGCATTCATCATTAATTAACAGGGGTTTGTTGATGAAATTTATGATTTGTTCACGAGTAAATTACTAAACAGAACATTTTAGATAGTGGCTTACATATTGAAATTGTAAGCAGAATAAAGCAGCAAAATAACAACAGAAAAGCAATACATTCACATAAAAATTAATCAGATATCGATCGTATAATAGAATATAGATTTTATTGGAATTTATCCATCCCGAACGAGAAAATCTTAAACTTTTCGGATAAAGGGAAAAGTTTCTCTTCAGAATAACAAAAGCTGATTTGGATGCGTTACTTTTTTGATTCTCGAACGCATAAAATCAAAGCATAAATGAGAACATAAAGTCAAGAATACAACGCAGGATTTGTTTTAAAAATAATGTTGGAGGATATTAAAAGTAATCCATCATGCACATTAAATTTCTAACTTATTCTACAGGAAATATGATGACAAAAAATTTTGTGGCTTCATTGGGTACTAACTAGCTAATCAATGGCTTTATTTTGTTTTGTTGACATTTTCATACAACTTCTTTTGGTAAAATTAAATTTCCAGTCACTTTCAGCCGTATTTAGATCGCTGAGTTATGAATCCAATATCGAATTCGTCAATTGCTCCTAAACAATTTCCGGAAATCAAAGTTTACTTGAAGGTGGTGACGGTATCTTTTTCTAAATTTGTTTTTCCGTCATCTTATCTCCCTCCTGGTAGATTTTCTTCCTAAATCTTCTTCAACAGGCTAATACATTAACACTGTACGCAGGAAAAACCAAAATACAGTCCAAATAGGCCAACAAAAACTGTTGAGAGTAATAAAAGCATATTTTGATTTGCTTGAAGACTTGGCACATTTCTCGGTACTTGAATTATCGGGATGGTTGGCAATAATAAGCAAATTAATCTATTTTGAATAACTACATTTCAACTCTGAAAGCCATAGACCCTAATATATTTGAATGACTCACGTGACCATAACCAGCCACAAAATGTTCACTTCCAAAATTAATTCCCAATTGCGAAAAATAGCGAGATGACTGGGACTCGAACCCAGGTCACCCACTTTCCGGGCAGGTATTCTAACCACTGAACTACCATGCCGCGTCTCTTCCACATTGTTAAGGGAATAACGCTTGTTATTCCTTTGGGATCAGCCGCAGGACTTTATATTGCAAATTACTCAAACCTATCCTTTATCATTGTAATTCAGAATTAACCATGGTCGGATATCTTCTGATGGATTAAAGTTAAATGCTCTATTACAACAAAGTTTTAAAATTAAAAAGATTGTTGAAATACTCCAGGATGTGCAGAAGTAGTGTTATGAAAAATTCCAAGGAAAAACGGAAAGGCTCACACGACCGGGACTCGAACCCGGAATCTTCCGCTTTACGGGCACATAATTTAAGCAATAAGACGTTGGTCATGGAGATAGTCTTCGCCCTTGTCTACAAAGTCTCCCAAAACTGGCATGTCAGAATGTTCTGGCTCGATAGCTTGATTGGTCCGTTCATTAGTGCATTAGCTAAGATAGCTGATGGAAAGAAAGAAAGAAAGAGACACGGCCGTTAGAATAATATTCAAATTAAATTGACTCCTTAAGTCGTTAGATATTATATATATCTAACGGCTTAAGGAGTCAATTTAATTTGAATAATAAGATAGCTGATAGAACTCCGTTCATTCCCATTTCGTGGATTTTTTCCTATGTAAACGCATTTACGTAAAAAGCTGACTTCACCCCTTTTCTTATGAAAAATTGGTATCAATCTGAAATATGCCCCCAAAAAGCCTGATGTGCCCTTTCGTATTAAAGAACGTATCACTGGTATCCAAACTAAGGCCTGGTGTTATAATGTATACTTAAGATGGACTTTAACTAAAGTTCACTTCAAGACCTGGCATTATTATGTTTTATTCGAGTTAAAGTGAAGATTATAGTAAATCTCCTATATGTATGATGAATTAGCATGGAGAAGTACAATAATCTTCACTTTAACTATAAAAAACAATCTAATTCTGGGCTCTAAAGGGATCCTTAGTTAAATTAGTTAAATCCTTAGTCCATTTTAAGTATACATTATAATACCGGGCCTAAATGTTATTAATTCAACATTAAATTATGTGCTTTTAAAATTAAATTCGATAAAACTTCATTCCGACAACGCACAATCATGAAGTAAGCACAGGTGAAATGTAGCTTTCATACCACTTTATAAAATTTTTAGCTAATTATTAACCGTATTTTTCTCTTCCTTTGGCTGGTATAAATGCCGA
Organism: Ladona fulva; assembly: GCA_000376725.2. Taxonomy (NCBI): domain Eukaryota; kingdom Metazoa; phylum Arthropoda; class Insecta; order Odonata; family Libellulidae; genus Ladona; species Ladona fulva. The sequence goes on from KZ308555.1 coordinate 601,855, forward strand.
ATATGTACGAGAGAAAAACATCCTCAGTCTCGGCTCGGCTCTACCACGCTAACCAGCTTCGCTACCTGGCAAGGACGACTACATTTATTCCTGGAAATAAAAATTTTTGTTAACACCTTGTCACCCGTTGAGGAATCCACGGAGAGAACTCAGACAGTTCGCAATGCCCATAAACAAGAGGAAAAACAGTAGACAAGAATGAATGAGCGATTACGAGAATGAGGCGATGGAGTTGTTTACGATGAGACATCGAAGCTGCCAAATTCTGCGAACTGAGATAGTGCGACTTATCGCGATTTGAATTTCGTCACATCATTCAAAAGAGTCAAAGGTTAGGACGATCTCTGCCAATCTCGGCGCCTAGTTAGGAACATTTTTGGGATGAGATGAAAAAACTAGAGGCGTGGATACTAAATAAAGTCTTGGAAACATTTTTTGTGCCCTTTCCGACCTTAATAAGCTTACCGACCGGTATGCCGCAAGAGAACGCAGCTAAACTATATTAATTTCGAGTTTTTCGATGTTTGGCATGTTAGATAATACACTCGTTAAGAGGCGATAAGTATTGGTTTTATCGCAAAAAAATATTGCTCAAAGGGAATTTTACCAAAGAGAGTTGACAATTTCTATTGATGGGTTCTTCTTTCAGACTTTAGTCGCTAAGTAGGTAATAAGTGATACAGAGATAGAATGTGCCATATTAGCACGAATCTAAGATAAAACTATTTCTAGGGTTCATTCTTATGAACTTCGCATGCTAAATTAATTAAGTTTCACTAATAACCAATGCTATTTATATAAATATAATTATA
>KZ308555.1:602753-732120 GCA_000376725.2 Ladona fulva
AATCTACACACCTTCATGCCCTAGAAGCCATAAAAACATGTGAATATGCATTCAAACTGTTAATAGGTTGAAAAACCATGTAAATATCCATAAGACAAAGTTTAAATTAAGACTTTTAAGGAGATACTTTCGTTCGATGACTTTAATTATATGCTCAAAACAATTTAATAAACAATAATAGCTACCTAATAAATTTAAATATTTATAACTCCATTGCAGTCGAGATTTTCGCTTAGCCTCCTTTCTTCAAAAGTTCGGGAGGGAAAATAATCAGCTTAGATACGTGCAAAAATGAAATAAGGCAATGTTTTGACAAAGAACGTCTTACAATTTTAAAAGATTAGCAAGTTTTTTTCTAGTTTCGAGATGGCAGACATCCTGGGATCCCCTTTCTCGCTAATTGGAAATTTCACCGGAATACGCTGAACCATTGTTGACAAGACGCTATTTGTTTCTATATAAGTTGAGTAATGAGATAATAATTCGCATGTAAAGTATTTGAGTCGACCTAAATTTTTAGTACGAAATCTTGCAGCGCGGGAAATTAAACTTATATCATTATATATAATTAATCATTGATTAATGGTTTGATTAATTTTTAAAAATCAGAAATGTGAGATAATGAGTCGCACTAGCAAACAAAAAAGTGTTTGAAAACGCGTTTGCGCATTATTGATTTAATTAGCGAGATTAAATTATAAATTTTTAATTTGAAATAAAAATGCGCAATTTTGTGATTGCTCTCGTCCAAATGTGGAAAGAATAGATCAAAAATGAAATAACGTTGAATTCTCGTGGACTGATCGAACCGAATACCGATTCATCGGAGAATATCTGTCACTAAGATAATCATATCCTACAAACATGGATAACGTTCTGCAGATTCAACTAAAAACTAATCCACTGATACAACAATAATATGAACCAGTTGAAAGGAAGTTTGGTTATCTCTATAAGTGAAAAAAGGTTGAAGGAATGTGGCTGTCAATATCGAACCCTGTAGACCACCATATATAGAGCAGGAGATAAACCGGTTCATCTTCGTTCTCACTTCCAAATTCCCGAAGTTAAAATTACTTCAATTTAAAAGTTTCATTTATCATCTCTGTCACCATAATTCGGAGAACCAGTTATATGGAAGAACCAGTTAATTTACGCGTGTTAAGTACATTCCGTAAACAGTTTCGGTTACATATTGACCTTGATAATCGAGGAGTTGCGTACTAATCCAAGGTTGTGGTTTCAAAGTCAGCTCAAGAAAAGATGCTTGCTTACGTCAATTTACACGAAATGGATTTTAGAAAAACGTTGCACTTGATTCGGCTTCTAAAATTGGTCGATTTCTTACCATTTGCATGTCAGTGTCTCAAATGAAATATTTAGAACGAATCAATTCGAATAATTTACAATTAGCTTTTATAGGATGTAGCTACGTAGTCTTTTTTAACTTTAAATAATAATTATGGGGGAAAGATCGTGATAGTCTGTTACGCGTCATACGGAGGGATCAACTAAAACTCTAATCTCGCGAAGTATATCAGCTCTCCCTTCCAAAGAGCCTCTCTGGCAGTTGGCACAAAAGTTGTCGGCGTAAAGTATCAAGACAAAATATCATATATTTCGCAAAATTATACAAAAATTTCGCTTTTAAAGTTGAAACGACGGATCAAAAGCAAAACTGTTAATTAGAAAGCATACTGAGGCAAATTGAACCGTAGGATTAATTAGGACAACACACCGATGATGTTAAAAATATTATTCAGAAGTATTTAGATATATAAGTGTTAAGAAACTGCAATTTTAACCGAATGTCACCGTGAAGGATTTCGCCTTGATCTTCCATTCTCGGAGACGTAACATCTCTTCAGATGGCTTATGTTAACATCGCTGATTAAAACAAGTTAGACCCTCGCTGGATACACATCGCTTGATGAGAGAGAATCAACGAAAACTCTTGAAATTATTACTCATAAAAATCAACCAAAACTGAATGTTGAAATGAAGACTTTGGTATTGGTATAATGGAAACGAAGTCGGCATGCAATTCAGTCAACGGACATTGAATTTAGCCAGGCATTTCCCATGATTCCATATAAAATATTGATTTGGTATATGAAAGTTGTAGTTTAGTAACTGAATGATTCAACTTCCGTTGAACAAGAATAGCGTAGGACATTTCGTATCACAACACGATTGGTCAACGTTTATGAGCACTAATATAGAGCATCGGAAGTCTTCGTGATTAAGCCTTTAATCACCGCTTGTATGCACGAGGAAATTAAACAGGTGTTTCTGAGAGGAAGACAATGGCAGGCGAGATGACAACCACTTTTTATGAGTCAGAAAGACGCAAAAGATTAAGTTCTAAATGGTGCGACAACAATAAAGGTAGCAAAGCGTGGCCAAGAATGGAAGGGAAGCCAAACATTGCGAAATTGTTTCGAAGGCACAGAAGTGGCAAACAGACACCAGCACGACACCATCTCCTCCAGCGTCTTGCCTCACCCATTCGCCCTCGACCTACCCTTAAGATTCCTCCAAATGCAAAGCGAGAACGAAGGTTTGCCAAAATCTTTCCTCTAATACCCTCTATTTGAACGAGCCAGTCTGACGTCAAACTTGGCCACCAGCAACTTTTCGTCGATTGTCATCCTATGTAATATCTTGCTATATAGAACGTGTTGTTTTTTTGATCTTCTCGGATTCTAACACCTTACTTCTCAGCTATAAAATATGATGGTCAATGCACACTTCATCTTCCAACAGTGATTATTGAACGTATAATAAGAGATAAAAGGAAAACCAGTATCCGAATGTCCTTTATATGAGAACAAGGAAGCAAAACTTAAGCCAGCAAGCGTGTTTAATCTCAGTTGCCACTAATCTACACTTTAATCTACACACCTTCATGCCCGTAGGTGTGTAGTATCGTTACGATACATACGAAAAATTCATCCGTATACTAAGGATAATATTCATCAATTTAATTATCTTCAAATTAATGTAAAATTTGGAATTTGTTTCCAATAACTCACTAAGTTCCTATTGAAAAAAATTCTGCTTCACAACTTGTGAGATTACTCTTAAATCCACAATCATTTTCTCGATAATGCTGCACTCTTGAGTAGATTCCACCCCTAATAGCGAGTTTTCATAACGCGGAACAGAGTCACGTAGAGAAATATCACAGAGCAGCTTCAATGCGAACTTTCCAGTGGGAATAAGGATGTACACATTTCAGCAAACCTATGGGAATTATTCCATTACACCGCGCGAGATATTTATATCACCACTGTCCGAACGCCACATAACATTACACAAAACTCATCGCTTTCACGGTCCGTTGGGAGAGAGGGAAATTCAAACATCACAAATCCAAAACACTTGCTTAAAAGCTATCCACAGAGTTGATCATTACCTACAATTAAGATTTTTATGTGCCTTTCTTATCGAATTCCCAGTCCTGATTTTATACTCTTTACGGAATTTGGATCAGAAGCCACAATTTTACCACACAGTATTTTCAGTGAGGTAATCGCTGTCACCATTGATAAAACACATCGTGCTGATGAAATGAATGAATATCACCAAACGAGGGAAGAGCAACTCTTCACCCCTTTGCTGTCAACATCAACACGAAAATCACTTTTTTCGCTGTCTTCAAGACTAACCAATTTAATCAGGAGCAGCATTCGGGAGATCCCAATTTTCCGTCACCCACAAACAGAAGATTAAATGAAAGGTAAAGGATGATACTGGTATTGGGGGGATTTCTGAAAGCAAATCCCTCCGAGAAGCCCTTACGGATACTATTCAATTTCTAACCAATTGTCTGAAATGGAATTTTTAACGTATTTCCGTTAATAGAAATTAAAGAGGAACCAAGCTTCATGGATCGCAATGAACAAAACTTCTCTAGCGACGAGAGGTTATGAAAAGGGGTTTATAGGAACCTATGATAGGGTGACCAGACCGGCAAATTCGGCTGTAATATGCCGTTGAAGAACACGAAAGTTTGCGCCAATTTTGTTAGGGAACACACATTTCTCGCTTTGGAATCACCTAGAAAATTGGGTTGTTAACTATAGCAAAAATGACAAAAAATCCCAACTTGAATTCTGGTTAATTCGCAAATGAATTCGTGAACCCCATGCGACGTAAACTTCGGATAAATCACGGTGGAAACTAAAGGCATGCCATATCCGTGCGTCTCTTCTCCGGGTTTCACACGGATGTGCACCGTACATCTGGTCACCCTATCTTAGGGTTCCCTCGCAGAGGTCACAAGCGAGGAGCGGGTCGCGCCTCGTGGGACAGCGCTCACCGGAAGAACCCTTCCACAGCCAGCCACCGCCTTCATCCACGGCGACGCCCAGGTCGGAGAACTCGATGTCAATTCGCGCGACCGCCGGCAGTTGCATCGTCGCGGTCTCCATTTGGACGAGCGATAGTCGTAGCGAGCGCTCCGCTTGAGTCTGAACTGCGATTGAGTGTGAATAGCGCGCGAACTTCGGAAAGTAGTGGCCGCGGGAAGGCCATCCACTCCGCGCCCTCCCTCCCGCCTGCCTTCCCCTTCTTAGCGCTGGACGTCCCCGGTTGTGCAAGTCCTCCGAAGGAAAGCGAAGACGAGGAAGATTCGTCCAATTGTGCGTGGAAGACTCCTTCAACTCGCTTTCGTGCGATTGCGGGCCGTCGAAGTTTGCGCCACGGCTTTCGAAACGTTCTGGAGGGCGAAAAACGTCGGTTTGAAGGACGTGAAAAAATTAGTCCCGCAAATCGTCTTTTTGCCTCGTGATTCCCACTTCGAAGCCTGGCCGTCTCCTTCCCTTCCATCTCCCACTACCATAAAGTTCCACCCTCCCGGAAACCCTCCTTCCAAAACAATGCGCTGGAACCAGATTACCGACCCGACTCCTCTCTGACCTCTTCCCCGCATTTTTCTTTCTTAAGGCTACCTCTTCGGTTTTCGCGCCTTCGTAAAAAGTAAACAATACGATATTTTCATGCCTGTTACCTTTCTACCCCTGGGAGATGGAACCTTTTCAATTGACTTCAAGATATGATTCCTATAACTCTTGGTCGGCGTTTTCTGAGTGTATCCCAGCAACCTCAATAAGGCACAAATTTCTTCAATAGAGCGGTTTTGTCACCGCATTCACTCGAAGAAATCCATCTTAATCGCTCGACTGTTTAGAACTTCAGCGTCCCAGGAGATGCGTTACAAAATATACCTTCGAACATATATTTTCGGAAACTATTAGAAAAAATCCCTCTTTCAGATTAAAAAAATTTTCTTCTGGAAAGGGATAAGATGATTTAGTCTCTAAAATTTCAATATCCTACTTCAATCATATTTTGAATATTTATTTCTAATAATTATAATGATAATAAATCGTCTTTATTTGTGGGCGAGATTGAGACTAATTAGTCTCTCATTACATCTAACCCTTAGTCATTGTACATAGAAAGAAAGAGGTATTGGAAGTTAAACCAAAAAGAAGGAAATAAAAGAAGAAACTACTATATGGGTTTTTTAAAAANATACAGTGCAGAAATATTTACCAGATAATTTAGCACCAAAGTTTAATAAAAATTTTCTTCGTCATTAGTGTCAACTATATAGTTGATATTTAAATTAATTATATCATTCTCTAGGGTATAAACTGACAAAATTCTACGAACATGTGAATATTATTTGAACATTATTATTATATATGCTTTAATAGGTCGAAAACCGGATGATTTAGATGGTAATATCAGCATTTTCATCCTTTTTCCCTTGGTCTTGGTAAGGATACATGGTTAACCCAATTCAATTGAACTTTATTTCCTTTTCAAAATACGAATTAAAAGCACTTTCATTGAAAATTACCATAACCAAACAAAATCTATATATCTATCTGGATATTGCAACGCGAATGTGACATCCAACCCCCAGTTTCACCCAAATAAAAGGCTCCATGCTACTATTACTATGAAAACATTTCAACATAGATTCAAAACTCGAATAAAAACACTAATTGAATCAAAAAACATATATAAAACCTCCCTGTATCAACCTAAATTAGGCTATTTTTAATTGATAATTATTTATTGAATTTTGTATAATTTCACTGAGCAATGAATGAAAATCATTTATCATTATAAAATTATTTATTCATCACAGTTACTGAATAGTTATTTTCGGAAATTTTAAGTAATGTTCTCCATTTCTATTCAAGATAATTGATGGTGCACTCCTAGTAATGTCAAGCGTTTCCAGAAGTGGAGCTCGAAAAATAATTCAGTAAAACTACTGGTAATCCATCAATTAATACGAGGATCTGAGGATTACGCTCATTCACTTTTATTCAAATACATCATTCGCATACGTTAGCTGAATTGCAACACGACAACCTCGAGGGAGATCGGAAGGTTTACTGAATCACTATAGTTTTGGCTTTGTGGACTTCATAGTTACATATTCTGCTCGCTATCGCTGATTTCTTAAAGGGTCACAGGTAGAAAGAGCCGGGATGTTAAAACTTCTGAAGCCTCCACGCTTTCAATATAAAGGAATCCCTCTTATTTTTATGTTATGAGTTATTAGCGAATCACGGAACAGGACGAATTCCATCTCGTAACCGATTACGGGGACTTTCTCTAGATAGCTAAGAGGAAACTTGGCTCTGAATGCGAGGAAACGCTTGAGTGAATAGGGTACGAGCGGCACTCTTGTTTGACGAGTGCCATTTTGAGGGAGGATGGGTGATGTGCGGCACACCATGCCCTTTGATCTTACCACATAGCGAATAGGAAAACGCGAAGACGGTTGTGTAGATAGAGTATTGGGCAATGGACCAATTGCTATTCCTTCAGCCTAGAAGATTATAATACAACTAATTAACCATTAAACATTCTATAAAACTAATAAGGAGAAAAGCAACGTCAGAGCACATCCTTAAATTTATTTATGGGATAGAATTCTAATTTTTATGGAAGAAATCAATTTTCTGTTTTATTGCCTGAAACCGGGATTGCTTAGTCTCATAAAACTAACAGCTGAGGAAATACTGATTTAAAGAGCTGCCGATATATATAGGTGTTCTGCAGAATTTGATATCGACCCACGCGATAAAGTTCTAAACTGAGTCGGCGAGGATGGAAATTTTCGAGAATCCAGTAAGCAGTGACTGTTAGTGCTGAACGGTCCGAGAATTTTGGAAAATAGGCAATTAAAAAATAAACTTGAGAGGCGACAAACGAAAACGCTCCACGATAATGTAATAATGAACGACCTAATTTCTACCCAATGAAATGCGGATATTTTTTAATCATCTTCATCTAACTCAGATTAGATTTCCTATCGGAAGGATAAATATAGGTGAAGAAAAAGCTCTCCACAAAATGTAGACCTCACTTCATTGACATTCATCACCAGTGCTCTATCATACCTGTAAAAACGTATATTTCTATACTGTGATTTCACACTGATATAAAAAAATATCGCCTTAAGCTTGGAAAAGATTTCAAATGAGGTACCGCTAATGGAGAAATGGAAGGACACACGACTAAATCAATGGCTAATTTCGAGCGAAATAAAATTTTCTTCTCTTTGACCTTAAAATTTAGACCAAACTTGTTTGCATACAGAAAAAAGAAAAAGAAAGATTTAACGAGAAAGCCACTGTGGATCCTAAATGGGTCACTGATGAAATAATATATACATAGACGTACCGTATTCTTTAGAGTCATAAAACGGATAAATTACAAAATCGATCGAAAACGCATCACTATTATCGAAATCGGAGAATTTGTGACAAATCAGTGGAAAAATCGAATAATGGCGTGGAAGAGCACGTTGCAATTAAAAATCCCGAAAGAGGTATGCGAGATTAGTAGCATGGGAAAAAATTGATAGCTTTCGTTGATAACTTTGTAGGTATCAAAACATTATCAGCGTGATCGATATACTCACTATCCTCAAAGATGATGTCACCCCTTCAAAGCCATCAATTAAAAATAGAAAAGGAGAAGAAATCAATTTAATCTTTGACAAATTCTTTAAGTGATAAGAAAAGTAAAAGACACAAGAGATAACTGATGTATAAAATGTTGATACAAAAAGGCGAAAAACTTTTGCAGAGAGACAATTATATTCACCTTTTCTAGAATTATATTATTATAAGATATGAGAAGATCTGATTTTGTACAATTTTGCCACACTTCTTCATGTGTAAACTATATCTACTATATTAAATAGGTCAGCCCAAAAATATAGACAGAGAATAGAATTTATATAAGGAATTACAGGTGTGAAAAATAGCGACATGACTGGGACTCCAACCAAGGTCTCCCAAAATCCGGGCAGGTATTCTAACCACTGAACTACAAATTTCACCCTCTTTTCAATCAGATAAGAATAAACACAGCACGGTAGTTCAGAAGATAGAATATCTAGTCGGAAAGTGGGAGACCGATTTCGAGTCCCAGTCATGTCACTATTTATCACAGCTATTATTCATTAGGTTTCAGCGGCAAGGCTCTTCCGAGTTGTTGTTCACCTTTCCCTAATCCTTTTGAAAATTCATGTAATTACATTCACTTAGATATTGAAATGAATTTTATTCATCTCACTAAGGGTAGCATTGGAATAAAGGATGCTCTAGAAAACACAAGCTCCTTATTTTAGTCGAATACATTTCAATTAACGTAATTTCGTTGATTAATTGAGAGTTTTAACAAGGTGAACATAATACTCATATACAGGCTTACTATAGTACCCGTTTTATATATACCCGTTTTTTTCGAGACTGTCCCGATCGGTTTTAACGCATGGTCTCGGTCGATTTTTCTCTTTTTCCTTTTTGCTGGAAAAACTCTAAGAGAGAATATGTTGTAAGACTCACAGGTTTCAATGATGGAAGTAGGTAATTCAAACGCAAAGTTTTGTAAAACAGGGACGCTGTACACACTTACGTGTCTTAAAAGCTTATAATGTTGACACAGAGTAAGGCCTGGTATTATGATGTATCCTTAAAGTGGACTTTAACTCATTTTCACTTTAGAAGCCGGTATTATGATGGTTTGTAATAGTTAATAGGAAGATTATAGTAAGCATCTATTCTAATTCATCAAATATGTGGGATATTAACCATAATCTTCCCTTTAACTCTAAGAAACAATTATAACACATGCTAAAATTTACAGTCTATTTTAAGTATACGCTGTAATACGGTGCCTAAGTCTTAGGGCGACGGCCAGGTTTCGCCCCGGTTTTACCCACTTCAGAATTTGATAGGTCTTCTTACCATTAGAATATGGTAACCTACCTGTAGACGACGTTCACATTCCTCTCGAATTAATGTTACTAACCGATTTTACCGATTTTATTACGATATTAACATAAAATGGCCTAAAAATTTTACTCTCAAAATTATGTAATAAAGAAAGAGAAAATTATTTTGATAACGAAAGTAATGAGCTTTGTTGTTGCCACTGTAGTGGTGAAATGAACTCGAAGCTTTCTCGTTTAACTCCCCACGTGGAAACGTGGGCAACGGAGGATTCGAAACACTCTTCATCGACGTATTAGATAACTCTCAGATTTTAATCCTGAAATTTTGAATCTAGGACGGTTCGTTTTCGTTGTGTACCCCGCGGCGACGAGTCACTGAACGCCGACGAACAGAATACATTTGCTTTTCGCCTCGGATTCGGATGTGCGAGAGATAGAAAGTGTAATGGACCGGTTTGCCGAAGACCGTTATGACGATGGAGTTATCAGCCTCTGAAGTTTTTGCCCGTAATCCAGGTGAGACCGAAAGGCTTGAGAAAGGTATGCTTCCTGTAACTCAAGGTCAGACTGGCAATGTCCAACATGGGAGGGAGATTGTTGATCTTAAGGATCAATGAGAACTTAATTTATTGAGTCTGACGATGACGCAATGTTTAACTGTCTCAGATGAAGAGAATGCGGCACCGCTTTTACCCGAGCTGAAAGTATTTTGTTTCCCGCAAACTCTCTTTCATAAACAACGTATACGAGCGCACACGTGGGTTTTCAGTAATCATTTGCCAGACACGAGAAACCCTGTTTGTTACATTTTCTGGTCTGTACCGGCGCCTTGCATTCTTAGACAACTTTCTATTATTAACATGTAGGATGTTTACCAGTTAAAATAATTACAGAAATCACTGCGATTCTTTTAAGGCCTTTTAAAGATGTTATTATGTAACTTTCTGTACACGCCAAGTGTAATCCACACTTCCTCATTGGAGTCTATCTCTTCGCAAGTAGATATACATAACCTTTTTCGACTGTTACAACACAACGGGTTCGTTGGCTTCAACACGAATTGTGTTGCCTTTCCTAATGCTTAAATTTATTTAAGATTCGCTAAATTACTGCACTCTAAATCACTCATCCCATTATCTCTAAAAATGTCTTTATTAACACCTTTATTTCTAACAATTATTCGATAAACAGCGATTATAAAAATGTAACCACACAATACGATAGCCATTTCCGATTCAATCTCACAATGGACATTGATTTATTCTTATGCAGCAAAACTCGTCAGTTTAGGGTGAATATAGTACAACACAAAGACCAGAAATACAAAAGCTCAAATTATATAAAAATCGATCATCCAGGACTCGAACCCAGGACTTCGACAGGAGAATTTCAAGAGTTAGAGAATATTCTCAGGTCTATTAAACATAAAATTACAGGTAATAAATACATCGTGGACGTAGAGCAGATTATAGATTAAATACATCGTGGTGTTCTTGTCTAAGAAATGTCTCTGTTTCCTATACCTGACGATGACGCGATGCGTCGAAACCTAGGTCGTTTCATTAAATTATCCTGTGGTAACGTGTATAAGTGTTTCTTATTCTTTTCATCATGAACAGTTACCACAAAGTTGAGGCCGAAGTAGTGGATTTTGTTTTTTTTTTAAGAAATGTAATTATGGTTTGAACCATTTCATGATAATTGCTTCATTCTTCTATCCAAAGAATATAGGAAGAGTATTCACTTTTAATCCTTCAAAACATGGTTCGCCATGAAGAAATAAATCGGTGAAACAGGAAACGGTGAAATAGACTTAGTAAATACCGAAGAGCTGAAAAGAATAGCTGTCAACTCTATGGTTTACAATTCTTACGGTGAAATTTCTGGGATTAATCAACTACAAATATCTACATCTTGATCGAAAAAAATTCAGGCGATTAAAAAAATATCAAGTTATTCTCGATTTATTTATATTATATCCTTCCATAAAATTCATAAGCTAGTGATTTGAACGCCAGCTCAATCTTTTCCAGAGAGGTTATTCAGTTTCGAATTCGATCCAGTTTTTTTAGAAATAAACCCTATCTCCTGAAAATTTCCTTGCTGCGGTTAGACCTTTGGGGAAACAGCGTATCGCCGTTGTTAATTCGTATCCATATATCAGAACGAAGGCCTTCTCTCTTAATTTTTTGCACGATATAAAGGAAAAGTAAAATAAGCATGTGTGTAATGAGGTATGTAAAACTGGAAGAAATGAATAAAAATAACTAACTCTTTTAACAATAAAGTTATTTGTAAGTCTTTTCCTTTTTCAATCGCCATTATTTTAATTAATTATGTCGATATTTCAAATTCCTTTCTTTAGGGCATATTTTAACTATTAAGATAACATTTAAACTTTAAATGACGAAATAATTAAAGCCAACTTTCGGAAACCACGGCATTCAGTTCTTTGCCCGTGAGCTTGCTTCAGCAAGTTATCTCTCGAGCCACTTTGAGAAGGCGTGCCATAGGTTCGCCATCCATATGCTTAGGGATGACTGATTCCTTAAGATGGCACAGAAAGGTATGTTAGGAAAGGGGTATTAGAAAGGAAGTAGTAGGAAAGGTAGTAAGGGTAGGTAATAGTAAGCGTTGAAGTGATGAAATAATGACAACTTAATCTGCAATCTGATCCAAGGAATTACATATGGTCACGGGGTTGGTACGATTCAGTCACCCCTCTACACATTTCTGCGTGTTGTTGCATACAATTCGCTGAGTTATATAACTAACGATTTTATAGATTATACTGGTAGATTAAATGTTTTGTAATAGTATGTGTAAGCGGGAATGTCTGTTATATCCTTGCCACCGGAACCTTGTTCCACTTGTAAGGTTTTAGCATAATAATAATAAAATTATTCAGAGTAATTAAGGAGCCTTAAACATTGTTATTACTTTCAGTAAACATTACATCTCACGTCATCCAATATTTGAAATCTTCTGTTAATTCAAATCGAGCTCTCTTCAGATGGTTTCCAACTGGACACAGCTTCAAGCTACTTAGGAATATTTGTTTTGAACTCACGAAGAAACTGAGCCATTAGCTGAGCAGCAATTTCCTGGCAAAAGGTCAGAGGCGAAGTCGTCATTCGCTATCACTAATACTTTAAAAGTCTGATATTATCTCTTCGAATTTTCAATAGCTCGAATGATCAACATATTCTCGGCACTGAAGTTTAGGACACTTCTGGGCAAAGCGACTTCATATTCGCAATTTCATACTTTCAGCGATAATATTTATGAAAACTCAATTCGAAAAAACGTCACTCTTCCTTAATATTTTAGTACAGGTAATTGAACATGAAAAATAATCAGTCGAATTATAGTTTAAGTGTGGGTACACGCGTAGAAAAAAACGACTACCAAAGGAGTCTAATCTAAATCAAACAGTCAATAGTAGTCATTTTAAATTGATTAAATATGGAATGTAATAACCTTCTTGAGCCTGCAAACATTTTCGGCCGAAGAATTCTGGGGAATGAAAATGGGGTCGTCAAGATCGTTAGAATGAAATTCCTTCCCAAATTATCTAAACGCAGCTTCAGTATTATCCTCTCCTCGTTTCCACATCTGCCACTTATTTAAGTGACCATACATCAAATCTAAAAATCATTATGGCGTCGCCGCCCATCCTTTTAAGTCATGTCGTAAAGACAAACCTGTGCCTTGAGTTAGGTTACGGAAAATCATTCTACCTCGGAGTATAAGACGTAGAAACTTTATTCTTGCATCTAAATTGACTGATTTGCGACAAGACTTCGTTGTTATTCACTTTGTCCTCGCCTAGTTGAATTTTTTATGTCAAAATTATCTTGACGAGAGTATTTATTTCACGAGAGATTGTTTCATCACCGAAGAAATGTATGGTAATTGTTTCATCTGACAAAGCTAAGTGGAGTTGGTAACACAAGATAAATTTTCATCACCAACAGAAAGCACCTTTGAGCTTTCTTTCACCTTCATCTAACATTGACGATGTCGTCTATATAAGTATTTCCAGAAACAGATTTTTTTTGAATATGGGTTTTTCCAGCAATTGAACATTCCTTCCGTATTCCAGTAATAGAAGGTTGCCTGTTTGTTAAAAACATAAAGCACGCTCAAATACTTCTAAAGCTATTAAAAACTGTCTAAAATACCTAAATAGAAATACCTAAAAGTTATTTTGAAATAATTTCGTGATCCATATCCTGAAAACAGCTTCGAATGCCAGCTTTTGCGAAAGAAATTTAAACCATAATTCGTAAGGAGAAAATATAATCGATGGAAACAAAGGCATTGAAATGTTCATAATATCTGTTGAAGTTCTTCACGACAAATTTCGCTCCGCTATTCCTATAATAATAAATAATAGCGGAATGAAGGAGTTTTCACATTCATCATTCCAAAAAAGATTTAAGGGGAAAACGGAAGCAGGTCTTAAAGGTTTTCATTGATTACATTTTGCTATAAATAATATTTGTGATAGAAATGAAAAAATAATAACGAATTACTGGTTGCCTTAAAGTTTCCCATGCCTATTAATAATTTATCTTGGTCTATGATCAGGATTACCCCTTTAGGGTTCCAATCAACCCGGAAATATTTTTATTCTGACCGAGAGATTTCATCCGAATTTCTTAATAACAATACAATTGAACAATTTTATTATAAGAGTTGATATAGGATTGTTTTTTCTCCTCTTTCAGTAACAATATTTCAGTAGTTTTCTCATTGACCACTACTATAACACTTTAATTGAACGCAACTACTGGAGAATTTTTCTTAATTTAGTGGAACCCCTAATTCAGGGGAACCCTTATTATTAAACCTCAATGTAATGGAAGTGTAATATGGATTTTTAATGTACAATAGATATCGCAAAAAAATCGATTATTAATGATCATCAATGAAAAAATAATTATTACTCGCAGCTCAAATAATTGTGTAAAAATGACGATGGTTACATAAGAATGTAATTTGAATTTTTGCTTTGTATGTACGTAAATGTTTTTCTTTTATTGCATAAAGTTAAGATTTTTCAAGCTATTTAGGTCCTACAATTATAAACCAGTTTGTGTTCATTAAATTTTCTGGGATCCTTCTGGTAAGCCAACGCTGGCTTGGGAAGCTGTTAGGTAAGGAATAGGTCTCCATGAGAAAGCTAACACTGGTCGTTTCTCAAGTAAATTTCAGTTTACTTCTCTTAATAATATCGCTACAGCATGTGGCGCTGAGTAATAATTAATTTCATTAATCCAATAAATTATTCATTCCTCGCAATTAAATGAAAATCGGCCGAAGGCATAGTAAATGTAGCGTTAACAAAATACGCACTGGCGTAGATAAATTTTAATTATAAAGGCAGGAAATAACTTTGTCTGCCTTGATCCGGAGACATTTGACACTTGCTTATTATCAATATCGAACACGACTGTTTTTCGATTATCACAACATGTACTCAAGAATCAATTATCTCCTAAAAGGTCAGTGAAGGTAAAGGATAATCGTCTAGACTGAGTGGAAGGAAATACACGTGTATGTTATTGTACAACTCAGAAATATATTTTATTGCTTCCCTTCTCTTCGCATTGTTCAATGAAAAAACATGTTTGTCGAGAAATTGCTTTCGAAGGGATAAGTATTTCTTCGCTTCAAATGTATAGAAGATAGTATTAATCCAAAGTCGTTGATAGCATTTGTTTAACAAAATAGTAATTTAGTAATCTACCGCTCTTTTCTAAAATTTCTTGATATACTCTTATTATAGTCCAGCGTTTTCCAAATTTTTTCATGCACCCGCCCCTTTGGATCCATACCACCGCTCCCAAAATATGGAAATCTTCGAAAATTAATATCTGTAGGGCCATAACTGAAGAAAGATAAAAAGGAAATTAAACACTGCAATGATAAAAATATCTACCAAGTTACTGTGTGACAATTTCCTGATGTTGTAATGATGCCATAAATCCAGTAAAACTCTACTGAAGAGAAAAGATGAAAAGAAATGGAATAAAATTCATTTTCGTCTAGCGCTCCAATAGATTAGACCAGCGCCCCTAGGGGGCGGCATCGCCCATTTTGGGAATCACTGCTATAGATTATCATGATAATATTTACTCCGTAGTTGATAGTAACATTTATTCAATGAAATGTCACTAATTTACTGCTGTTATGAACCTCAAAGTACACGAATACATATGAAAACTAATGGTTATCGTGAAAGAAGTTCTTCTGTTAATATTTTACACTATTTTCAGTCCATGTTGTCCGCATGTACCTAAAATACACGTTTATTGAATAGATGTTGCAACACTCTACAAGTATGAAATCATGTTGAGGGTGAAATCACTCACTAGTTTAAGATATCTCCTGCATTCATTTGAACCAGAGGGTAAAGAACACGCCCTGCGTGTTCCCCCTGCCCCCCTTCCCCCTGCCACACGCCGTAAGGCGGCTTGCAGGGTACTTATGTAGATGTAGATGAAGAACTTCGTCTGGCGCAATGAGCCTCACAAATACTTTTATGAATAACAAAAGACAAGGCTGTACTTGAAACATTTAACACAAAATTAACAGCTCATAAACAAAATACTAACACGGCCTGACTTCAAGGCCAAGCCTCATCATCAGGTCCATCTTATGACGGCCTCGAAACCTTGGTAGCAGTGGTGTTTTGTTACGCGATGCAGTATACATCAAACAGTGTTTTTATTACAACCTTGTGATATCATGGAGTTAAACTGGCGAAGGTTGAACAAACACATTTTTATTCTATATTATACCTTAACGTGATTGTTTAAATGTTCCGTGAACTCTTGAACTGTTCCGCGCTTGAAAATGAAAAGAATACACCTGTAAACAAATAAATAGAGAATGCGAGGAAAGTACAGGCCTTATGATCGATTCTAAGGAACTTTATAAAGGTCAGGAGAGGTGCATTATGACACGAATCCCCATAATGGCAAGCGAGACAATTATTTTGGCACAAGAAACTCGGACGATCCTAGCCCTGTTATGTATTCTTAACTTATTACTTATATTCTAATAATCTTACGACCTACAATTTGTCTTTACGACCAACAATTATACATCTTTTTATTTCTTTTTTAATTACTCGACACGATTTTTATTTAATTGTGACATTTTTCACTATGGCCAGAACTAGGCTAAAAATCGTTTTCAACTCTATTACCGCCTTAAATTTTTATCTAATTTATTATTTATTTCCGGTCAACCATGCGCCGATTTTTTTTAATGCGTTCGTTTTTTTAATTTCTTTTTAGATCCAAGTAGTGGCCCAGAGGGTTGGATTTTTGTGACTCCTAAGACGACTTAATTCGAATGGCGCGCTGAGCTCTTCAACAGAAACGATCTGCTAAATCCTTACGAATAAAGCCTTTAAAAATTCAGTTCCACGATTTTTTTTAATTTAACCGACCAAAGAAAATTTTGTGGATAAAGTCTAACGACCACGAGCCACATGCAATTATATCTGGTTTCACCGGAGAGAGTTGTCCGTGCCCGTGCCCTGTTACGTATTCTTAAATTAAAATATTAAAAAGGCAAATAGCTATGAGTTCCTTTAAATAATATTGGTTTCTCGTCAAGAACAACGCCTTAAGATAATCATTGACGAAAGTGATATCAGCAACTCATGGTAAGACTTAAAATCATATTGGCACGCAGTCTTCAAACACGGCACTTTTCCGACAATATTTTTCCAACAAAGGATTAGCCGTGCTCGGTACAGGCTGGTGGGCAACTATGCGCACGAGGATAAATGTATATTGCGCTAAATCTCACAGAAAGTTTTTCAGAAAAGACATTCTAAAACAATAAATT
The DNA here is from genome assembly GCA_000376725.2 of Ladona fulva. NCBI lineage: Eukaryota > Metazoa > Arthropoda > Insecta > Odonata > Libellulidae > Ladona > Ladona fulva. The sequence continues at coordinate 619,900 of KZ308555.1, forward strand.
GCAACATTCACGGAGGAGGCGGTCACTTTGTGGAATCTTGATGACATCTCGAGGAATTTGAATAAAACACGGTTTGGAACAACAAAGAAAAATTACGTTTACTAAACTACAATATATAATATAATAAAATTGCGTTTACTAAACTACAATAATTCGTTTGGGGCTAGTTTCGGCTAGTTATTGTCATCTTCGCTTGAAGATAAATCCGTGATAAAACAGTGTTTTATTTAAAAATGCCTCGTGATGAATGAATTGCAGTGCTGAAACTTTCACTCAAACTATGAAACCGTAATAACTCTAAAGCAGCGATTCATAAACTAGGATTTGCGGATCCGTATGGTTCCGCAGAATTACTCGAAGGGGTCCGTGAGCATATTTTTTTCCTAGCTACTTTGGTATTAACCCTCGCTATTTTCTATTATTTTGTTATATTTGCCATTTAATTAAATTGATGACGGACCGATACTAAGATGTTCGTAATTAATACTTTCCACCTAATAACATGTGAAATCTTTTGGTGCAAAATTACCTCAGCAGTTGAGGCGCCATAATCCCGATTCAACTACCGACATGTGAAATCTAAATATGTACACGAAATCACAAAATTTTAGGGGTCTTAGAACGAAAAAATGAGTAAAAGGATCTACTTAAGTTTATGAATCACTCCTCTAGAGGGTTTTAAAGCTGCGTAAACCATTTCTACTTATCAACCCTAACGCAAAGTCAAAAATAACCCACGAGAGAAAAGGGTTATTTCTAATACTTTTCAGATAATTAATGGAGATATTATGGACTGTAGAAAAAATAATCAAGAATGAGGATCAAGAAAAAGAAAAGAAGGTTGCGCTTCGCCAACTAAAGGACTCAAATTAGAGAACAAAGTCAAAAAATCGCACCCAAAACTTTCCAAACATACTTGACGAAATTTTCTAATTCAGGATTTCGTGTTCAAGAAAATTATACTCAATTATAAAATGACGATGTCCTTGAGTCAAATTGATGGAGTTTTCAAGGAAACTGATTAAAGATTTAATAGAACAAAATGCTCGTGAAAAATTAAAATTCCCTGCGAAATGAGGACTTCAAACCATAATCATCAGAAAAAAGAACGATTAACCAATTTCTAAATTCTTCAGAATTTTTAGCTAAAATGTGAGAAAAATTACGAAAAAATGAATTTAAACCTTAAGGACAAAGTAAAACTTTAAAAATCGCAAGCCCAAGCTAATAACTAGTGAACATTAAAACTTTTTTTGTCCTGTAGTAAGGCTTTACTGTACATTTCCTCTGAACATATTTGAAGTATCGTTCCATCGGGAATAACTGTCCATTCATAAGGCCACCTTATTATTGCCTTAATTCCTGGAATATCCTTATTTTCTATCTTCCTATAAATGAAGTAGAGTTTGTAAGTGTGTTTATGTTAGTCTGAAACTCGAGAGCCATAAGTTGCACAACTTTCGAACTTTATAGATTTTTATATGTCTTTCGTGCAGGTTCAATCCCAAATTAGTAAAAGCGCTTCCATAAGAAGTTCATGTTAAGGAAGCATGGTAAATAGCTGTGCAAATTATAGAGAAAAAATGTAGGATTTGCATAGTTATTTGCGATGCTTCCTGTTATGGAATTCTACAAGGATAAGGCTTCTTCGATTGATTTTTAAGATCATGATAAGTTCACTTTTGTCGCTAGCAGGATTTATTTCTTTTGCAAAATTAAATCAGAAATAATGATCCTGGTACATCGAGACCAGCACTAGAAGGAAGGTAGTTGAATACATATTTTTATTTTGGTCGCGAAATATTGCTTTCGATTCGAAATTGCGATAATATTGATATAATGCGTGAAAATCTTGAAGTTGCAAATAACCTGCAATTACCCCCTGACGACAATGAAAAAGTGTTGATTCTGAGCTCATTGTCAGCCTAAAATAAGAGTACGAAGAAGATTTCGTCATTAGTTCGACTCCATGTTTACCAGGTAAATTTGCAATGGTATTCTTTTTGGAGTACACCATTTGGTCAAATTCTGTGCGTACTAAATTTTCCTAAGTTCTAATCCTTCGTTTCTATATTCTACATATACATTCAAAAGTAAACGTTTGTCCTTCTACGTGTTCCTGTAATTGGTGAAGCGACATATGTGCTTTTCGTTGTGTAAATAGTCTGTCTCATTAGCTACATTATCTTTAATATTCTAGGAATATATATCTACACATAATAAAATAATTAATTACATTTTCTAATACTCTCTTGGGAGTCCCGTAAGTCGCAATTAGTATTGGATTTATCAATTTTAGTTCCCCGTTGATTCGCAACGGGGAGTAGGAAGATAATGGATTATTGTGTACAGAAAAAACACTTAATCATTCAAAATCAGAAGATACCTAATGTTCTTTTCCAAAACCAGAAAATGATTCGTCTCTATTTATCTTAGACAAACTTGTGGTCTTAGTTTAGAATGTTTACGACTGAGAGATATTTTGGGAACATACCTGATGGAAATTTCACGAAATAAACATTCTGAATAGTACATACATATGTGTTGACGAAGATGACTTGCGGGGAACATGTTTTTCACGAATATCACTTTCTGTACGCTTAAGGTCCTTACCTTCAGCAGTGATTTCGAATATTATTGAAAGACTACTGGAAACGATCCCTCAACTCAAAGAGAATCTTCGACAACTATGAATATCGGTCGTAATTTTGAAATTTAATGGGAGCAGTAGCGGAGTGGTTAGCGTCCCAATACCAATGTCTCGGGTTCGATTCTCAGCCAACCGGATATTTCTGGTTAGTTCTGTACGTTTATGGGATAGTTGTGAGTGTTCGTCAACGGTAGTTATTTTTGAAATCGATGTAATTGGGGTTATCTTCCTGTTTCCATTAAAGAAATTATTACTATAAATTTCAAAAAATATCTCTGACGTAAATCAATAATTTTCTGTTATTAATATACGTGTAGGTTGTGTATATTAATAACTTTGAGTTAAAATTGTTGTGTTCTACCTGCAGATAATTTTTGTTACTGAGTGATTAGTGTAAAAAATATGCCATTACCTTTGTGAACCAGGAGCAGGCGATTCAGTTATGTTAGGTTATTACCGCCGATGTAAAATCTTTAATTGTGTTAACAAAAAATCCAACTGGGCACCTACCGACAAACAATGTATGGTTTTGCAGGACCCTATTATGGTCATGGTTTTTCTTTCAAAATTTTGAATTTACATTTTTACGTATGTATTTTGAAATATTTTTGGGATGTAAACAAAAGAGCAAGGAGCCGAACACTGACATATTTAGTCTTCTCTTTATATTACATATTGCATTTTAAACTTTCCTTCATGTTACATTTTGAGTTGATAGAGTTGGAAGTAAATAAGATGTATCACATTATCATTAATTTGAAATAGTATTTTGCTTATACAACAAATACCAACTTCGCCACGGAAATTCCGTATCCTTATGTTAGTTACGCTATTTATTACGCATGATCGACTTAATGACGTAAGCAATCACAAAGACTCGAGAACTAAATTGTGCTTTCGCTAGCATTTGCGATCTTCTTTCCGAGTGGAAATGGAAAGCGAGTGGCCCACAATTTCACTTTTAAAGCCCTGTATAAAATGAAATCAGGTATGAGGTGCTTTCAGGGGTGCTTCCGCTCAAACTCAGCTGGACCCGGAAGAATTCAAAAAGACGAAAAGGAAATACATGGCGAAGTTTCAAGCGAGGTCATCAAGTCTGGGTCTTTTTGTGTACAAGGAATCGCCCACGAATATCACCGGAGTTTCGTGACGAAGGTGAGGCCGCAGAGAAGGAAGCCTACAAGGTTAAGCAAATGGATGTGGAATTAGAGAAAAGTGCCATTTCTCCTAAAATTGCCTTTAACCTCAGAGGCATTGACGAAGGCATTGAACTGCTGAAATGTTTCAGAAAAAGATGTGTGTGCAAGTAAGAGGAGATGTTTATTTCAGTTACTGTCCACAGGCTATCCATGTTAAACAGGTCTGTCTGTAAAGTCCGCAGACCGGCTGGAACCTCATCCCCTATACCATCAGCTACGAAGAACTAGGAGATGGAAATGAGGCTTACTAAGCAAGATGAGGAGTGAGGTAGTTTCCCCTTGTTTATCTCACTGAGGCAGAATGCTATAAGCAGAAAAAGCCGACGTTAGTAAAGCACAATGACTGTACGAGTAACACTTTTCGTATCATTGCATAAAGAGAATCCTTAGTTAATGCTATTGTTCAGCATAACTCATAGAGTACATAACTCATACATAATAAGTAGATTTCATACCACCATAGCCATGAACAAGACTGAGACAAAAGTAAATAAAAGACACATTTTTCTCTATCTCGTACCATAAGATAAATGATAAATATTTAATTCATCAAAATATGATAGAAGGGCCGTTAAATAGGTTTTTAGAAAATTTGTTAGCTTCGAATATCCATAAATTTAAATTTATAACATAAGAAACCCATGTAAATTTAATTTTTTTATTTTCGCGGAGACAGTGTTCGTGCGATTCTGGTGGTAGGACTTAGATCGATCAAAAAGCTGTTATTCCGACTTGCCGTTTTCGGAGACTTAGTATACAAGATCCGGGTTCGAGTCCCGATCCTGTTAGACTTTTTTCATGCCCGATTTTCCTTTGTAAAAATTTCAGACGCTCGTTGGCCGTGGACGATGACTCATAGTCGGACGAACTCCTCGCCCTTGTCTACAAAGCGCATGTTGGAATGTTGAGGTAAGGAAGCTTGATTGGGTAGAGCAGTCACCCGGCAAGTGGAAGTTCCTGGTTCGAGTCCCAATCCTTTCAGACTTTTTCACGTCCGTTTTTCTCAGGGAATTTTCCTAGACGCATGCCTTAGCGTGCAAAGTTATCTTTAAAAATAAAATAAAATCCTTACGAAAAACTGTTAGATCTTCATTTTAAAACATAAATCTCTCATTTGATTGGAATATACCGTAGATGAGTTAAGTGCTTAGGCCTGCAGGTGAGAATTATAAGAAAGCATTCCTTCTAAAAATATCCCGTGACCACCACGAGAATCATATATTTCATTCTCTCGTATACGATATCCCTCTAACCATTCATGAAAAGTACTCGGAAGTTTTAAAATGTGATTGAGTAGAAAAACGCTTAAGAGGAAGTAGACTGATAGACTAGGGCCGTATTTATAGTCGACTGCCAGCAGTTTCCTAGCACCTAGCAGTCCCCTAAGACCAAAAGTGGCATTTATAGTTCTTTTCCATCCCCTTACGGACGACAAGGGGATTGCCAAGCTGAGTAACTGTGACCCATACCCTAGGAGACCCCTTCGGCGTGATATCTGAAGTGTTAAAATTTGGTACTAAGAATATTACCGTCACTTCGCGTTCCGCCTTGTTGTGTGATAGCTTACTGTGTTCTTTCGATCTTGAAGTATCCATTATCATCCATTATATCATTTATCATATTCATCTACATATTATTATATTACATTACCCATTTTTCCCTTATTCCATTTCCCCTCTTTCCTTCCATTTATCCCCTTCATTTTACCATTAAAATGGATAACTTCTCGGAGTTCGCTCTTCGAGTTCGGAGGCCAGCTTACCAGCAGTCTCCTTGTCGGAGGACTCTGAGGGGTTGTTTCTAAATACCACTATTATAGCAAGCAATCGCCTGGCAGCTTTCTCATAAGGAGAGTGCTAGGGGAAGGTTTGGGTAACGACTATAAATACGGCCCTTAAGATATGATATTCCTGAGAGAATCAAAGAGGAGATACGAGTGTTGGAATAAATTAAAAGAGATTGACATCTTGGCTGGGGAACATATTCCTCTGGAATTACTTGCTAAGAAGAATCATAGAGGCAAAAATTGAAGGAAAGCAAGGAAGGGGGAGAAGAAAGTCAGGAATGCTTGATTGCATAAAAAGTGACAGAAGCTACCATAAGAAGAAGAAAGATGCTCGGGATGGAGCGATGGAAAACATTCAGCGGAAACCTGTCGGAAGACAGTTCCTAAGAAGAACTACTCTCGCTGTAGATTGTCAGACCCAACGCGCGAACGCGAAACGTCCTTAGTGGTCGCTAACACTTTCATTCAATCAAAAAAACACACGCCAATTATTAGCAATGAAATAAACGCGGAAACTGCGAATTTAAGATTTTATTTGTCTACCCGAGAAGGCCGGAATCTCGCTGAAGAGACAGTGGGAGACCAAGGACTACCACAGGTATACCTCCGAGTCATGTCTTCGCACTTCAGACGCTAATGAGGCAGTGTAATGAAGGTGGTAATACTACAAAGGAAAGGGAAGAGTAGAGAGTAAAGGCCATTAATACGGTACTTTAATTTGACCTAGAGGGGAGAGTAATTACATTTTAATGGTGTAAAATTTAATGTCTCGCGTTTTTACATGAGCCTGATATTAAGACGTTTTACGTCAAACAGGCCGATAACAATAGCTAGGACAATATTAATCGACGAATGATCGACTTTGCTCCAACTTTTCAATTATTTTTATAGCTTCAATGCCAAAGTGAGCTTAGATACCTATATAAAGCTGCCATATCCTCAAAAAGTATCGTATTAATCCAAAAAAAGGTGAACTATTTGATTTTAGTGGTATCTGCAAACTATCGACCGACGACTTTAAGACAGAGAATGGATTCGGACAAAATATTATGGAAAATTCATGTTCCAGTCATGTCGCTATTTTTCACATTTGTTATTCCTTTTCATTATAAGATCCACTACTTGTAATATCCAAAGGTATTTTCTATTTATTAATTAGATTCGAGCGTGAACTGGAGACTCATATTTCTATACTTTAAACTTATGCTGAATATCTCCGCGTTTTTATGCTCACAATTTAAATCGCTTAATCGCTTAAATTAATTAATTTTTAGGACAAATCCAGCATTGAAAAGAAAATTCTAAAATTGTAAATGTGAACGAAAACCATCACTCTTTTTTCACGCAGAATTTCAATTATCACAGAAAGACGTGTACACAGAAACTGTCAATTTTGCTCCAAGAGATCCTCTTTAAAATCAAAGTACTATAATGAATACCGAATGCAATACGATAAACCAAGAGACATTCCTAAAAATATATACTCTTGGTTTGCGATGAAAAGAGGAAACTTTTCAGGAAAATTGCATATATTTAAGAATAGGTAAATAATAAGATGGATCAAATAGCTAAGCCAATGTTACAAGTATGTACATAAGATTCAGAATAAAGGTGAATCGAAAAAACTAATATGTTTTGCGAAGATGCTCCCATCAAAGAAAGCTCCACCTGCGGTGGCTGCAGAAGTCTTCATCCAGAGGAATGTGATGAGGAAAGAGTTGAATAGACCGAAAGCTATTTGTGCTTATCAGTCATTCAGAAGAAAACTCGTTAGGTGGGGTTAACAGCGGATTCAAGGCTTAGCGGCATAAAAGCTATTTGTCACAGCCTGTGAAATGGCAAGCGAGGTTTTATTTCAAAATACTTCAGAATCTCCAGTTAAGAGAGAATGATAATACATAGCAATTTTCAAATGAAAAATAGGTAGTTGAATCCTGGTGCAAGTGCTTTACCATAATTTTTGCAGTATGATACTTCTGAGATGGCGATTTTTAATGTTAATTAAACTAGTCGTGGTGACCATCATGCGAAACGCGATAAAATATTACATGTGCTAGTTCTCCTTCCGCCATAGGGTAGTGATTACAAGGAGACAAGGTAATAATTCTCGTTACTCAGAAATTCATGCAAGCAGAAAGGAGGAAATGAATACAACAAAATGTAGAATTTAAGGCTTCAGCTCGGCATGATTGAGAATTGTAGAGGGAGAAATTATGTTGCAACTAAAACTAGGGAGATAAAATGATGACATAGTGAAATTTGAAACATAATGAAAGCGCTCCAACCCCAAGGTCCCGGGTTCGAATCCCAGCTAGTCGGATTTTTCCTGTTAGGGAATGGTAGTGTGTGTTCATTTTTATTGTTTTTAATGTTAATCATTGGAATTAGTATCCATTATAAAAGTTATTATTATTATTATTAATTCATTAATCAATGTAAGGATTTGAGGAATTTTAGTGGTGAATATATGGATTGACTATTTAATTTTACAAAAAGGAAAAGGAGTTCTGCACTCCTGATGCACACCGTCAGGTGGCTAGCAACTAATAAAAATAATATATTTAATATAACCTTAGCAATATTCTTCGATTCATATCACTAAGAGGATTAGATCAGATTAATGAAAAAAGTAGGTTTTTCTGCGATTCTCAAGCAACAGACATATTAATTAATTGTTCTTGTCGTTGTATTATGGCGATTGCCAATTTCACTCAATTTATTCACTCCCACCTATGTTTTTTATCATGCTTGCTGCGTTTTGTTATGGCTTCTCCCCAAGATTATAAATGATGTAATAACTGCAGGATAGTTACCTCATAATATATTACCGTTAACAAGTTTATAACATTTTGAATACATTAGCCAACAAATATATTCAAATTGTTAAAAATGTGATTTACATATTCAGGGGTGAATTTCTGGATTAACCTCTTCATAAAGAAAAAGATCATTTATAATGATACATTCAACTTAATGATCAAGTATCGCTAGTAAAACTATACCAATTGCAAGGAATTATCGCGATTGTTGTTATCGCGACTCCTTCTTTACAAAATATAAACGATTTCTGCCAAAATGGATCACTAGAACCAACTCGCAACAACATGGACTTCAGAGAATTTTTATGGACGAAGATTTAAATCACTACCGACTCTGAACGTGATTGCCACGTTTAATTACGAAAACTGAATGGCGAGGTGTAAATTTGACCTAGTACAACAGTCGATTCGAAATGAACTCTTAACTAGGTACCCTTAACTATTAGAGCGACTATTTGGAGTTGATATATTTATTCATCACCATCCAGAGAGGTTTCTGAAATTAAACAGTACCATATTTTCAAAAGTGTTTCGTTGACTGACTTTGAATTCATCTCAAATCAAGCATGTGAGCCATGCGTTTCTCATCGCTTATCTAATTGAGTTGAATTCTGCTAAATCTCTCAACTTGAGGCTCATTGTAATATTTTGGAAGACTTTCTAATTATTTTTCAAAATATACCCAGAGAATCTGACGTGAATAATACCCAGAGAATCAGCAACGAGATATAATAGACCCAAATATTCAAGCTGAAATAAGCTCAATTTGAAAAGTACGTCGGGTTGAAGAGAAAACAAATAATAAGGCGCTTGAGACAGTGGGGGGAAAGAGGGTTTTCAATGTAGTAAATAAACACATCGGGTGAAATGTTGAAATGAGATGGATTGCTGAAGAAATTAATTAATTAAGGTAAGACATATTCATAGGATGCTGGATGATACAAAAGGGGTTACCAAGAAACGAAAGAAAGGGCATTGAGCAGGAAATATTAACCTACGGAAAGGTAGAGCACTTCTGCATGTATGCAAAATTGAAGCACGAACTCATGTGAAATAGCGGCTCACGTATAACGTACCAGGAAACTCTTTATCTATTCGAAAGAGAGAAAAAAGTTTCCACGGATCAGAGGTTATTCGGTCTCCTTCAACTGTCAGCCGAGGGTTATGAAAAATGAAAATTTGGTCGAGGCAAGGATAAAAGCACCGTTCCAGAAAACGCTGCCTACTCAAACACGAGAGGCTCATAGGGAGTTGCATGGGCAGCTCTCGGGTCACAATGGATATATGACGACCTTCTCGAAATTCTCTCCGGGTTCTGGAAAGCTTACTGCAGCATTATGTTTTCTAAAGCCCGTGACCATAAAGCGACCATTCACGTCAGTTGGAGAGAGGCCTTCCGGAAACAAGATTAAGGTAAGGTTTGGGAGGCTAATGGACAAACGAGAAGCGAAATGGACTGACTTCCGGCAAAGGTGAAATGGGATCACGGGAGCGATAAAGTTTCAACTGTTTTAACTCCGTTTTGCTTTTACTGGAAAATTAAGGTGGTCGAGTAAACAAGGCTTAGCGTCATAGACCTAGATTCGAAGTAACCCAACGGCCAAATCACGTAGTAGAAGAGAATTTTATTCAAAAATAAGCACAACAGGAGATGGCGGTCGATTACGTGCAACCCCAAAAAATGAATTTCAATGGCTACTGTGAGAAGAGGCAACTGATGCGGGTAAAAAATATAACAAGTTAAGGACAACTTCATAGATACTACGTTATTCGACGACGTTAATCTTGGTCAGAGAAAAAATAGATTATTTATTTTACGGACAGTAATATTTAATATTCGTGGTAGTAGTATAATATTCGTTACGTAGGAAAACGGGTAAGGGTGACTTTGCGCAAGATGTTGCGCACCCAGGAAAAATCCCAAGGAAGAAAGGACTTGAAAAAAGTCTGACGGGACCGGGATCCCGGTCCCGTCAGACTTTTTTCAAGTCCTTTCTTCCTTGGGATTCGTTACGTAGTTTCGCGTAGTTGAAATATATTTTATAGAAGAAGTGTTGATCTTTCTATTTCGTTACTTTAATATATGCAACACCAAATGACATAATGATTTCAGATGCGGTCTTATAATGATAAAGGGTTCCTTGCCGAGGGTCTAGTTTATCAATTCATGATTATCGGAGCAAGAAAATGTTTTGTTTCGATGTTTACGTATTATTTGTTTTTAATTTAAAATGTTGATGGGTGGAATCTGTAATTATTAATTTATTTATAGGGCATACGATAATAACGAGGTAAAATGATTTGAGAGTTTATAGTTCGCATCATCGGGAAAAAATATCATGGATTTTATCTTCCTATCGAACGCGAAGTTATAATAATAATAATAATAATAAAACGACTTTATTTCTGGGCGAGATAGAGACTAGGTAGTCTCTTCTTACATATAACCCTATGTCATAGAAATATTTTAATATAGGCCCTCTTGGGAGTGAAACAGAAGAAAAATCAATAAAAGAATAATTATTATCGTATACGGGTTTCAAAAAAACCTAAGTCTGCACTTATATAGCCCGCTTCCGTCAAAATTTATCAGAGTTAGCACTTACACCATCACAATTAAATCTTAAAGAAGAATGGACGGATAAGGTCATTCAGCACCCATGAGTAGACGAATACGATGATGACGTGAATTGAATCACGAGCAATAAGGCAAACATCAGCGCCCTTGATGAGATTCGAACCCACACTATCTAAAATACCAGCACGTCCCTGAGGCTAATTTTGGAACTACAAATAAGATAAGTTCAAATTCGTTGGAGTGGAAATGTGAATAAATCCGTCCCTATCCCAAAATCCCCGGAACGATTAGAATGCTTCACAGCGCGCGTTGCACAACCATAACTTTTCTCTCTCCCTTTTCAAGGTATTCCTCATAGATTCCGAGAAATAGCCTTAAACTAATTCTACTCTATTCATGCTCGTGGAGTTATGGAAATGTCTGAGGGAATACGTGCTCATACAGGTGGTTCCGCTTTACTCTGAGAAGCCCTTGAGTCCATGTTTTGATGTTGCCAAGAAACTCACTCTCCCCACACATTTTAGAGAAGTGCTAATGGAAGGTTTTCGAGCGTGAATCTAAATAAGTCCCTCGTTCTAAAGACCTCAGCCAAGATTAGCAGCAGAGAAGTAACACCTTAATCCATGAAAAGGATGTCTCGTATGCATTTTTGTTTGATATAGAGCCTAATTATAAAATTATAATATCTCTAAAATCTCCTTGTGACAACGCTAAAAAATTCGACATTACAGAATCAGATTTTCATAGGAAAAGGTTTTAGCCTAAAAGTTGGGGTAATCCATAATCAAAATAAAGGAAAAATATCATAAAACAAGACAAATATTCTTTGCAGTAATAGTAAACCTGATCGTTCGTAGAGTATTGTTTATATCACAATTTTACAATTTTGACAAATCACCAAACATCTTCGTATTCCCCAGGTACAACACTGATAAGCAGATGAAGACTTTTCTTCCACGGAGCTGGGCAATTTTGTATTCCACGAGAGATCGAAAATCTAACGATTGCTAATTATATGATGTGACAAGCTATTCGACGGGCATGATATGAATTGCACTCATATACACGTATTTGAGTTCTGCACTCCTGATGCACACCGTCAGGTGGCTAGCAACTAATAAAAATAATATATTTAATATAACCTTAGCAATATTCTTCGATTCATATCACTAAGAGGATTAGATCAGATTAATGAAAAAAGTAGGTTTTTCTGGATTTCTTTTAGGATGAGGTTCCAAACGGAATATCATTCTTCCAATGATAACTAAGTCGACCTATGTGAGACAAATATCTTTGGATTATATTGCAGTAAGCATTGTTCCCGCTGAGCGCCAGGGCGGTCGCCTAATAATTTAAAAGTGCCGCCCGACCGATTTCTCGAGTGACCAACACATTTCTCGAAATTTGGAACCTACCAGCTCTATTTTTCACACAATTCTTTATGATACTGCTCTTTATGAATACAGCTATTGTATTTTATATTTTATTTCGCTATTTAGCTACCGGAAATCAAGAATTGACGACTTACATTCTGTTTTAGCAATAATTGCGAACTTAGGGAATCTCAGCGAATGTTAGGAATGTTATTTTCGTCCAAAGTAAAAAATATATAGGGAACTATAGAAGTGAGCCGAGTATGTATATTTATTTTCCTACGGCAATATTTTTTAAATAGAGCAATCCCTCTTTAAAAACCTTATTGTAAAACACGGTAATATTCATAACTGACAGCTCAAGGCCTCATTACAATGATTTCTGGGTTCTTCCTTACCGTAGAAAAGGACATAATAATCTAGAGGTTAATTTCCACGATTAAACCGCTAAAGAAAACCATTTAATGCATGAATGTAGAGAAAAACTTTCCCAACAGGAATGAGAATCGAAATTGTTCAAAACCTAATTATCCAAGGAACCCTGTTGTAAAATGAATCGGCACCGTGATGGTTAAATAAGCATTCCATTGGTTCACGGTACCTCAAAAGTTAATCTTGCCTTTCGAAATTCTTACGAATTTAATCTATAAACTCTCTCTCCTTCTCTCCAGTCTTTAGTAAAAGACAGAAATTATAAAGAAATGATTTTGGTCAAGGAGAGAAATAATTTTTTCTGCTTTTCCTTTAAATCATGTTTCTTTCCTGCCTCAATCTAACGAAATCCTTTCGGTTCCTTGAGCATGCGCTTTTTGTTGGCAAGTGCTTCTTTCACTTTTGCTTTGCATTTCGTTTTACTTCAACATTATAAAAGTAAGATTTTCGCAGATGAAATGTAAAATGTACCCTTGAAATATATGACGACATTTTTAGAAAACTTTTAGAAATAGTAGGTCATCGTCGATTTCGTAAATTGCGCTGTTGGATTCCCCAACATCGGCGAGGAGAAGTCAATTTATAGGAAACTATCGTTTTCCATATCTTTTTTTCGTCCATAATGTTAGAGTGATAGAGTTTTTAAAATGTATCTATGAAATGAATTGATGGAAACTTCAAACCTTAATCTAATATTATTTGATAATTTTCTATTTTTATCTTACCCTTTCTTATAATATNTGAAATAACAATACCTAGGTGATTTTCGTGATCAAAAAACGTTAAGAATGAAAGTACATCTTTGATTTATTCATTTTTTTAGTTTTCTATAACTTCTATTTCATAAAAATAAATCAAAAAGATCCTTAGCAAACAAAACATTCACCTTAAGTAGTCAATTTATTTTTGGTTCACTTTCATTTCCGAAGAATAATGACGATAAGTTGGCTTAAATAATTACTCGAAAACTTAATTAAGTAATTAAGTTTTAAATATCTTGATAGTTTGATAACTAATGTGAATATATATAAAACCAAACTTAGAGGTCATCCCCATTTATCTGATATTTTTGTCGTGGCCGTTTCTTACCCTAATCTTCATCTCCATTTTCTCTCGATTTCCCCTTTCTCCTCCTATTACCCCTAATACTCGTACTCCCATTTTATTTCTCCCCTCTTCATCTTCGTTACTCATCTACTTACCAATTTAGGCACTGACGAGGTGATACCTAACGAAGAAGCATTCTTTCGATACAATAGCCTCCACGACTGACTAGAATATGAAATTTATTTTATCAAAGTCACTTGACTCACAGGAAAGGCACCAAAGGATGGAAAGGAACTGATCAGATAAAATTAATCAAAGGAAGAGGCAAAGCGATTATTCTTGGAAAAGAAACAAGTAACTTTGTAAAGAAATTGATACTAGTCATTTGTTAGCAAATTTCCTTTTGCTTAATATATTGCATATATTTAAGTCTGAGTTTGTTTTCCTTAATCGTCATTTCCCATTTTGTTCTATTGCAAGTTTTTGTCCGTTTCCTTATTTCCGAATATATGCCTTTCCTTATTCCTTCCTAATTATAATTTTTTCGCGGTGTTCCCCTCAAATTTCATACTTCCCTATCTTGATGCGGAAGGCGATGTATAATTTACTTATTTGAGTTATGATTGAATAAGAATGAGTTATTCAGAAGGACTTGGACTTGGTAAACATTTCGTTTCCGAACATCACTAAAATGCCTAAACTCATTTTGATAAATTTCTAAGAAGCCATTTATGTAATAATTACGGCGTGGATGATAAATAATCAATCAGTGCGAAATTTTCGAACAGTTTTGTAGGACCTCGATACATGACCAATAACTGACCTATCGCATATTTAGCTTCATATATGTTAGGCAGTCAACGTGTATCGGATAGGTCAGAGGTCCTTTCCTGACACATTACACCGAGGAAGAAGCAAAAATTCCTCCCTATTTATACTAACGGGAATCCCGAATGATGGAACCTTCCCGAATGCATAAGAGAATTTGTTCATGAAAAGTCTCCATGATTCATTTAGAACAAACACCGAAGGCGCCTAACCTCTGTGACTGCTGTCTACACTAGGCGTGCCTCTAACCATAGCCTTGACACACATCTCCTGAGGAAGGGACATGTTCGCAGGCACGCGGAAAGAAGACACGTCAATCGCTGTCCTCTTTCTCCCCTCATTGACATTCAATTAAGGAATCTCCGAATGAACAAAAAGATGTGCCCCTGAAAATGCATATATATACTTCGTACGGATCTGATGAATAATGAGCCTGAATAGCGTTCATTCTTTCAAATTTACCCGAGCTTAGATTGAGTCAGAAATGGTATGACATATTTCCTAGCAAAATTTCCATTCTAATGCAACATTCCACTAAATAAAGATGAATCCTTAAATACTTTCCTTCTTCGTTATCAAATAATGTTCATTAAATTTGAATTATTTTCATGAGGTTTTATAAATAAATAAGCGAAATTAGCCCAAGGAAAAATAGAAGTGAAATAAATAGCGACATGAATGGTATTCGAACCCAGGTATCCCACTTCCCGGGCAAGAATTCTTGGGTTTTAAGGCGCATACCTCCTCTTGCAATGTTTATTATGTATGCATTGCTATAGCAAAGTGTATACCTTTATATCATCGTAAGAGAAATTAAATTTGGGGAATGAAAATTGATTATCAAATTCACAATCTTGGAGGATCATTTAAATTTACCATCTAGGGAGAGCATTCAAATTCACAATCTTCTAGGATCATTCAAATTCAATCTTCTAGGATCATTCAAATTCACAATCTTCTCGGATCATTCAAATTCACAATCTTCTAGGATCATTCAAATTCACAATCTTCTAGGATAATTTTAATGTACAATCTTGGAACTCCGTCAAATTCACAATATTTTGTTAACAAAGTATGAAGTGTAATTCGTGGGGCCGGAAATGGTTGCGAATTCGCTGCACTATCCGACACTAAATATTAAAGATACAGTCCAACGCAATACCGCGGGTAGGTAGTGTTAAAGAATGTAAATTGAATCATAATTATCTCTAAAATCTAACACAAATGATCTTAATTCAATTTTAATTCAAAAATATAATAACAAATGATTTATATGGATGACATAAGCGAAGTAGCAAAGACGGCCAAATACGAGAGAACGAATGTAACAAAAACGTTTTGATAGATTTCATACGCAAGAAGTTTTAGAGATAATGAAAACTACTAGTCCGAGATTAAGTCATGAGATTCGTATGGTGGATTATTAGACGAGGAACAGTAGTTCCTCGTCTAATACAAGCTGTAATAATAAGTAATACAAGCTGTAACAATAAGTAATACAAGCTGTAATTCAAAATTTTATATATTTATTGTATAAGCAGCATTAGAAGGAAATGGGGCGAGATAGGGATGAAAGGAGAAATTCCAGGTTGAATTACGAGAGATAGGTGATAGTACAAATGTTAGTTTGTAAATCGTTGTTAAAAATTTTGAGTGAACGAAGTTGCTGTCGGGAAATCGTAAGACTTGGGGAATTACAAAAACCGATATTTGGGTTCATTATCCTCAATGATGATGAAAGTGATACAAAATTATTTCTTAAAACACTGAGAATAGTTCGAAAAATTAGGCAGGCAGATGAAATTGAATTACATTAAAGCCTAAGAAGTCTCGATTCAAAGATGTGATAAATCTCCGCAATTACGAAAGTCAAAGATCCTGACCATTTCTTCTCCACAACAGGAATAAAATAGCATTAAACAGTATTGCTTTTTAAAGCGAGAAAAAACTTTGTGACGCTTTTCACTTTGTCAGGAATTTCTTGCTCATGAAACACTAAAGTAAGGTGCAGCATGAGTTATCGAGATAATCGTGTTTCCACCTCTTTCAGGTGTCCTCCACTTCTAAACACACCGATTTAATTCACTTATCCTGTAAAAAGAATTGTGAGTAATAGCGTCGTTCATAATACTAAAAGTTAGAAAAGTCGCAGCGTCATCTGGCGACTCAATGTAAGTCGAAACAAAGGTGGGTTCAGACAAATAGCTCTTCTTGTTATTTATTTACCTTCACGAGTTAATAAGCTCATTAAAAGAGACTACTAGATGAATGACATGATCCACGCCCCTTTCTTAAATCACTCATTCTTCCATTTCTTTTTCAATAATATTTGCAGCTGGACAAGTATTAAGTTGTGAAATTCGCCTTGAGTTTATTTCTTGCTAAATATCACTGAAATTTTTCCTTCGTGACTCATAACACCAAATCATCATTATTTCAAATGATAAATTGCTGTAAGTACTATTCCTCAAGATTTAGGACGTTTTACACTTCCTTTTACATATTTCCAATTTCTGTGAGTTTCTTAATTAACTACAGAATTACTTTTGACCATTCCGAAAAATTTGCCAAAATCAAATTAGAGAAATATACTAAACTGAAAAGTATTACGCACCATAGAACGAGGTTAGGTTAACGCTATCTAAAGAAAGCATAAGAAAACTTATTTTACTTTCCTACAAGATATTTTTGCAGCTACATTACTTAGGGAACAAAAATACATCTTTAAAAACTGAAATAACAATACCTAGGTGATTTTCGTGATCAAAAAACGTTAAGAATGAAAGTACATCTTTGATTTATTCATTTTTTTAGTTTTCTATAACTTCTATTTCATAAAAATAAATCAAAAAGATCCTTAGCAAACAAAACATTCACCTTAAGTAGTCAATTTATTTTTGGTTCACTTTCATTTCCGAAGAATAATGACGATAAGTTGGCTTAAATAATTACTCGAAAACTTAATTAAGTAATTAAGTTTTAAATATCTTGATAGTTTGATAACTAATGTGAATATTTCAAAATGTTCCCCAAATTTCTTTCGTGTTAACAGCATTTTCTTATCTTTCGAGGTGGAATACCTTTAAAAGTTTGTGTTCAGCCCAATGACAACCGAATCTCATCTCCGATCTAGAGGTTATGAATTCAAGATTTCAAGAAAAAATAAACGTGCACACATGCAATGTTGAAATACTGCGGAAAACGCGGCAAAATTTTCTTAAAAAAATTTGGATTCCTTGGACCGAAACATAGAAGTCATTTTAAGAACGGCCACACAAGGAATAAGATCTGAGATAAGTTCTTTCATATTTTAGGGCCCCAACTAATTGGGTATGAGAAGAATTAACAGAAGTGGAGGCCACGCGGTATGAAATTGGAAACCGAGAATCGTAAACCTTGACTTTACAGTTTGAATTTCCACTTCGCCTGCAATGATGCAACAAACTGCGAAATGCCCTCTTCCTGTTGTTGCTCGGTTACGAAAACAAATCCTTTGATGGAACGACGTACCCTCCATAAAGATCCGTTTTCGTTCAAACGACTTCCTCCGTGACAATATGATGACCCCCAACAAGTCAACCATTAGCGGGTACATAATTCATTCGATGCGGTTGGATAACACTCGCATGACTTAGCATAAGAATACCTTCGCTTGAATCATATTCTCTCATGGTGACGTTTTCTCCACCGCGGCTCACCTACATACCAAACATAACCACGCGGCACGCTAAAATGGTGTCCTTCAACTGAGCGTTAAGTGAACACCTGAGCTATTGGGGGGAACGGGACGTTTTGCCGCCGCCGTCTCGCCACATAGCCTACCACTAGCCGCCAATCCGCTACGAGGTATTTTGAGTTTTTGTGTCATAAACTACTTGCCCTTTCCAATTAAGTCTCCCGAAAAGGACGTCCGATTTTTGTAGCACGATAGCTCAATTGGCTAGAGCAGTCACCTTTAAACTGGATGATCTGGGTTCGAGTCTCGGTCCTATGAGACATTTTTCATGTGCGTGTCTCTTTATGAAAATAGTTGTGTATTAAAAATATTTTCACGCGTACTAAAATATTTATGCACAACGCAATGTAACGCACTCCTTTGATACTGGTCACGTGGTGTTTCTTTCAGTCTACATTCATTTATCTACCGGCAATTGATGATCCTTCAAAGAACAATTAATTCTTTCTCTCCTGTCACAAAGCCAAAGATTTTTCCGTTTCGTCATCGATATGCCCACTAGCACTTTATAGAAAAGCCATGAGAACGAAAAGGTTAATTATGATTGCCACGGAAATCGTCTATTTCCGTTTGTCATAAATCTATTCGAAAGTCGACATTTACGAGCCCAACACTCTTTCTGAAGAGCGTAAAAAACTGATTGTGCGCCACTTTACAACTCGCATTGTGGGACTACGTAAAAGGGTAAATTTATATTGCACAAATTATCATCTCCAAAGACGAGGTGCCTTTGTCTTGCGTCAGTAAGCGCTCATTTCACTGGGAAATAATAGAAGAATAGAAACGTTTTAAATTTTTCATTCTCCTCCTGCCCCTAAGCTCACCAAGGAATAAATGATCTCCGACATCGTTCTGGTGCTTGTCGATAATGACCGAGAGATGTGCTGATTCATCTTACGCAGCGTGCAGGGGATAGAAAACTTCGATTCGTATGCTTTCCGTTTAAATTATGGCAGAATTGTCGACGATAGGTAAGAATTGGCTTCCGTTTTAACTATTATGAATGTGTTAGATTGTTATAGACATACTTATTAACAAAGTATATCTATCGCATGATTAGGAAATACTATTTATCGTATATAGGCACATTCTATTCTATACTTGCCTCAAAAACGGTTGTCTGCAAAATAAATAATGCTATCGGAAAGAAAATAATTTGAGGCAGAGTTGGATGTTAAAAATAATGTGTTCCTTAAATTAGAGAACTTAAGGCACGCTTACAAACAGAACAGGAAAAAAATCAACATTTTCGTTTTTTATGCAATTATGGTAGTAAATATCCAAAAGTTAAACACACACTAAAATCCGGCATCAATTCCATTCAATACTGAAAAAATTCAAACAATTTTGACTTACTATGTATTTTTACGCAAATTTCGCAACAGCGCCCGAATATCTCCCGTTTAAAATGTATGGGCCAATGCGTTTTAAATGGTGTCTTCATGATGGTGAATCAAGTATAGATGACTTTATATGACTTTATTAAGGCGATATCGCGACTGAAAAGTCTCTTCTTCCATCTAATCTGTCGTGAATTATATTGATAAATACATAAGTAAAATACTTTTAAATAAAGTTTAATACTTCAGTAGCTATCGATGAAGAAAAAACCTATGGTGAAATCTCAGGAAATAAAGATCCATAGCAGGAAACACAAAGAAGGGGGTGTGAAAAACCTGCGAAAATTCTGGCATAATTATTAGAAGATGGTCAGGAGGTTGAAATACAGGAAACGACGCCTATGTACTCGTAATTGTGTTGAAACATTTTTGTAAGAATTTGTACGTCGTCCCCTGATTCTAATACTAGCTGGATTACCCGTTGATTCTCAACGGAGAAATGTAGAGTTAAATATACCTGCGCACCACCGTTGATCGGAAAAAATGTTTCATATGTGTAAGTAGATGGCAGTAATTTTACTTTCCGAACCATGAAACCAAATAAATAATTATACGATAAAGTACCTAACGCCACTTCCACTCAATGTTCAGTCTGTTAAATAACAACTTCTTCGATGAATACAACATTCTTTTAAAAATTTTAAAAATGTATTGGAAGATTCAGGATGACCAGGACCATATTAATTGAAAAAAATTCCCATCAAAATTGAAATGATATTTAAAATTATTTAATTCCATTAATATCCAAGCACACGATCCGGTAAAAATATCAGTGTTTTCTTATGCATGTGCTCAAATTAGAAAATATTATTCGCCTATCCTTATAAAGCAAGAATATATTAATGTTTCATCTCGTATCCAGACAACATGCGTGTGTAATTGTCCACGTAATCTGCACGTCTCAAAATTAATACTGTCTACGTTCATCGACTGCCTAGTGATTTGTATATTAATATTATAAAATCTCGTTGAACCGGAAACTACGATCATTTGAATTTGAAGGTGAGCTCAGTAGAAATGAGACGTAGGAAAACGGGTAAGAGAGACTTTGCGCAAGATGGTGCGCACCCAGGAAAAATCCCAAGGAAGAATGGACTTGAAAAAAGTCTGACGGGACCGGGAATCGAACCCGGGTCTCCCAATTGAGCACAGAGTACCCGACCGGCAATTGGGAGACCCGGGTTCGATTCCCGGTCCCGTCAGACTTTTTTCAAGTCCATTCTTCCTTGGGAAATGAGACGTATTATAGGAATAAACAGATCTCCATTTGAAAACACTTTTTTCATAATTGTAACTTCAATATTATTTGAGAAAAACACTTATAATTAACCCGTTTTCCTGTGAATTCTGTGAATTACCCGTTTTCCTGTGAAAAACACTTATACTTGAGCTTTATTAAATATTTACAAACGCACTTTATTGTGATTCGCAAGAGTTAATGAGGAGTAAGGAAGATGCTTCATTGGACGTTGCGCTTGATAAAGCCATCAGTTGCTACGCAGCCCTTATTACGCCCTTGAAAGTAACCGTAGAGTAAAACTTTAATGACAGATCCTTGCGTATATACTATGCCTTGCTAAGTAGATAATGCACATTACTCAAATAACAACTACGTAATTAGTAAGATATTGTAGCTCCCTTCCTGCTCTTCTGAAATCACTACCCTTTTCTATGAAATATTTGAGCCTAAAATTAGGAATCCGAACGGCAAGGTATGTACTTAGTAAAGCATTTAAATTTTTTCTCGACTAACCCCGGGAGTAATTGCCAACTAGTATTCCTGCGAAAAGTAATAGAGATGCCTACATTTTGCGCGAGGCTAGATTCATAATTTATCTCGATAAGAAAGCTAAAACTTGGAAGAAAAATCGGAAAATGAAGAAATATCGAATTGAAATTGAGTAAAAAAGAACTAGAGATTCTGAAATGCCAGTTCTAACCCGTGGGATACGAAAACACCCACGTCTAGTGAGAAAGTCTGTGAGGCGATGTACTATCGTCGAATCACAGATTTCTGCTATAGGTCTTAAATCGTTCCCATGGCTACGTTTATGAAATCCATCTTGAGAGTGATACTGCAAATTTGATGTTAATAGGAGATTTAAATTGCAGTCAAAACGAACCGGAAAGTTTTAACACAATTCGCAAATTGTAAGACTCGAAATCTGGACCTCAGTAAAGAAGTTCTGTCGCAGTAAAAGGCTACGATTCATTGACGGCGCGTGACGTCACCCATTTTTTTCAAGTGTTAGCAATTAATTAGTGAAACGAAAGCAAAAACAAAAGAGATATTTTCTTCAATTCTCACATTTAAAAAGAATTTAGACTTGCCCAAAATTTTCCTCGAGTTATCCTATTCCGTCATTCTGCATATTTTTCGATGTTTTTTGAAAAACTTGCGTCATCAACCGAAATCTATACAATTCCTCCATTAGTGGTGCTTTTACTCCAACGCTACCGTGTTCATCTTCTGTGATAGTAAGGAATATTCAAACAAATAAATCGCATTATTGAGGTTGCTCGATTTTTCTCTTCAAGAAATAAATTTTGTACTACTGATTCAATTGAAGACTATTTCAAATCCCATTTATCATAGTAACATAAAAGCTATTCGAAAACTTTCATTCGACGAAGTTTGTGGGATCATTTCCTTCTATATTCTCCTGACAGCTCAAAAGACTATGGAAGTACTTTCTGGTTCAAATCAATAACTCATGATCATAAAACTAATTCACGGTGTCAACTATCCAGCCATTTAGATTTTCCCGAGTTTTCCAGGGAAATATTTTCAGTTTTCTAGGTGTTCCATATCGCAAAATGTTCATGAGAGTAATAGCTGCACGTCTGAAGACGTTCCTGGCAGCTGCCCAGCCCAGAGAATAAGCTGGATTTCGCAAGGGATTCAGAACTATGGACCACATCCACACGCTGCAAGAAATTATCAGGAGAACGAACGAATACGAGATGCCACTAGTACTCTGCTTCGTGGACTATGCCCTGGCCTTTGAGTCGGTAAGTACCTCCTCCACACTGGAAGCACTGGGAAACAAGGAATAGATGCCAAGTACATCCAACTTTTACGCAGCATCTACAAGGATGCCACGGCTTCTGTAATGCTGCATGAAGAAACAGAAGAATTCCGGATTGAGAAGGGAGTGAGACAAGGCGACTGCCTTTCACCAATTCTTTTTACAGCCGTTCTGGAAGAAGTTTTTAAAACCTTAGACTGGGAGAAAACAGGTCTACGGATCAATGAAGGGTACTACATAAATCATTTGAGTTTCGCAGATGATACAGTACTCTTCGCAACCAACGGTGAAGATCTACTATAACATCAAGACTCCAAGAACTGAACACGGCGGGGCAGAAAATAGGACTCAGGATAAACTTATCAAAAACTAAGGTAATGTGTAATTCTTCCGCAGCACAAGTACCAATCCTACTACAAGAGGTACCCCTTAATGTTTGTTCAGAGTATACTTACCTGGGACAACTGGTTACAACAGGAAAGAAAAATAGGATCAATGAAGTGAATCGAAGAATGAAACTAGGATGGAGTGCTTTCGGAAGGAAATTCAGTCCCAGTCATATCACTATTTTTCATAACTGTTATTACTTGGGTTTCAGCCACACGGCTCTTCCGTGCTATGTTACACACCTCTTCCTAATCCATAAGAAAAATTCTTTTGACGCAAAACATCGACTCCAGCGTTCTGTATAAAGAATGGTAATTCCTAAACTAAAATCATCTTAATGGCATAGTGATATTATTATTTATTTGTGGGCCTGAGAGAAATAATGCTGAGCTGCGGTAAATCCTTCATGAAAAAGTGTTTTGGGTAACTAACACCCTACCCTATTGAAAAATGATTTGATCACTTGAAACTTCGCTTCACTTGAAAAAATGCGAGTTTTGCTAGCATGAGGCACCCTTATGCATGCGATATTCAAGTGGATGAAAAGTGTTACAGTTACGAAAGTCTTAAGGTGACCTCTTTCCAGTCAGATTCGTCTCGTTTAATTTACAGTCCCGGAGTATTGACTGTTTGACAGGACAATCTTGTTCCTTGTCATAATGACTCAAACATCCGGTACACTAGATGCTATAAGTCAGAGCGACAACTTGACTGGATCTAATTTAATCAGCAGTTTAAAACCTTGGTGCGCTTTCTCATCCGAGGAGGCAGCGATGACGTGTCGCCGGAGCGACGTCATCATTATAGGCCCCTTCGTATCTCCTCCCTCAATGCATTTATAAAAAATCACCCTGGTTTATTTCTTCTAGATCATTTAAATAGCGTGTAGTAAAAATTTCAACTCCTTGGGTCAAAATTGTAAAAGGAGATCGATTATTAAATCATACGTTCATCAAAGGTTAATAAATCACGATCGGATCTCAGAAACGCGGATTATGTTTTATGACTATATGCCACATTTCTGCTAAAAGTTTGATTTTTCTGTGACACCTGGTCATTGTTCCACAAAGGTGTGAAGATAACCGAGTCATAGATTTGCGCGAATTTACAGTGTTCTGATTTGGTTTACGTCGACTCAGATTACGCAGGAGATCGCAATGGACTCCAAATGTATATAATTTTAAAGGTAAATAAATGCTCTTTTGAACGATGTTTAAATTGTCCCATTACAATGGCAGATTATAAAAAAAACGAACGCGTCAAAGTCCAGGTCTATACTACTTACAATCCAAAAATAGCGCATCCACATTATTTAATTGATATTTTAACTTGCAGAAGGTACTGTAATCTATGTGAAGAACCTTATAAAACGAAAATCAGTCTACAAATATAAACCTCTAAAAAACACAGATCTCTCCATTCTGTTATTAGTGCAATTTGTATTTCGTATTCTTCACTCGACTTACAAACGTAGAGTAAGAGAGTCACGGCCTCTAGACTACAGTTTCACAGAATAAACATCCTTTGTTAATTTCCACACATCATGAATTGCAAGAAAAATTTCATGTTCGAGTAAAGTTTTATAAGACCAAAAAGAATTTCTTCATGTGCAAATACTTTAGAAGAGGTCGCGTAACAGACATGAAATACAAGAAAAGAATTTTTAAACGGAGTTTGCTTGAGAGAGGATGGAATGTCGGAAACGGACAAGACTAATTGTGTGATCAAGGTCGATATATTAGCGACACGTGACTACCGATAGTTTCTCTGAAAGAAAGGCTTGTTACCGCATAGGCGAGAAGATCGCAGTCATTCTCGCTCTAAAAAGGATAATATTATACAAATCCGCAACCACAATCCTTTCAAATGCCAAATTATTTAAGTATTGAAAGTAATGAGGCGATTTTCGAAACTATACATGATAATTCTATATTTTAGGGGAATAATTCTTCTCTATTCTGCGTCTTCGTTTATGTAAGCATTTTGGAAGCTGAAATGCACACGATGAATTTTAATTTTATTCCTGCGATCGTAGCTCACCGAGTAAAGGCGATCTCACAAGACGTTATTGTAATAGGCAGGGGGAAGATAAACTAGTTTGGCTTCTCTCAGAAACCATTACTACTGACTAGAAAAACTGGAACGCTGTTTAGACTAAATTCACTATAACTCTATGCGATGTGTGTTTAAAAATTCAAAGTAGTTTTCTTTATAAACTCAATCATACATATTCAAATCTTAAACGATTTCTCAATGATTCATAGAGCTACCTATTCATGAGCTAGATCCTCGGCTAAACTCACCATTTGTTGATTAAACCATTACTGTCCAACCCGTAGACAGATGGCTGATTCGTTATTGAAAGTTTTAAGAAATTCTTTACCCTAAAGCGACGAATTGAAAGGGAAAATGTCAATTTTGACGTTAATTCCCTAATAGTGAAACACATTACCAAATGTATACACCACAGCAGTAATCGGATTAGGATAAAAACATCTGTATTAATTACTAGTATTTTAAAATACAGAAAATTCCCTATATGCGGACCGCGAGGTTCTTATTCTAGCTAAAGCGGCCCAAGGATTATACCCTTTCATTTTCACTCATGTAAACATAGGTAAACGCTTAAATCACGCTTCTTAGAGACGATTGCTTCAATCACTGATGTTATCATCACAACTGTTTAAATAACAAGAAAGACGTTATCAGGTTTATCAATGAGAATTGTAACTGTAGTGATTAACTATATGACTGCCTCACTCAGTGAAATTTTCTCTCTACTATCAAAATTTTCTATCAATAAATCATCAACTTTTGTATTAGAGATTCTTTGTACCTTTCCCTTAAGTGAGTGTAAAGCAACTTAACCGATCCCGGATCTTTTAGCTGCGATAATATCATTTTTGTCGTATTCCTGCCGCTAGATGGAAAAAAACCTTATGTAAGTCCTTATTGGATTCGAATACATAAATACTTTTTCTTTAACTTTTAAAAATACCGCAGAAATATATATAGCTATATAAAATAACAAGCCTAGGTTAGTCTACCCGCGCTATGATTTTTTTCTTCATTGTCGGCCAGGAGTCGAAATAGGACAAAGTGCATTGAGATGGTAGAACCCTGATTCTTTATTCTTGAGGGATAAGTGGATTGGACATCTACCGCGGCATGAGGGATTGGTGAAGACCATAATTGAGGGAATGGTGGAAGGCAATAATTATAGAGGAAGACCAAGATTAGAGTATATGAAACAGATAACGGAGGACATGGAATGTAAAAGCTATTTGGAATTGAAGAGGATGGCGGAGGATAGAGAAAGGTGGAAGGCTGTCGCCAACCAATCCTGAGGGATTGAAAACCAGAAGAGAAGAAGCAGTTGTTGACGAGAGAATTACTTACTCAAATGGCAGATTAACCAAAGAAAATTCACTCTAAACCACTCGAAAGAAATGGTCCATGGAAAGACCGATTCGAAAATCGGATAACAAATCGTTTAAACTTGAGTTAATTTGATTAAACCAACGCAAATGGAAGAACGAAAATACTCCTTCATCATTTGCTGTTTTAGAGAGAGAATTGTCGCGTCTATAATTAGTGTTCTAACTGATAGTCGACTCCGTCTTCTGCGGAATTTAATCAGCAATGGCCATCTATACGATTTAAGTCGCTAAATAAGAAACGTTTTATTGAAAGTTTCTAAAACATAGTTCCTCCATTGAAATTCTTAATTTTATAATACACATCAGCCACGTCAGCAACATCAGCGAAGAAGACAACACGTCATGGAGAACATGCTTCTACCTGTATTTAGTGTAAGCTTGTGGATGATTAGAAATGCAAATCTCCTAAATGACGGAATCGAAACAAATTCTAACGCTTAGTAAGCCCCCAAAGTGTATGTAATAAACTCAATATGTAGATGAGCACGAAGTAAAAAATTTAATGTTGCAAAAAATGTGGTGTTGTCGACCGAAAGTGCACGGAGAAATCGGAATGAGATATTGCATATTTTAGATACTAGCTTCAAATTTATGTGGAAAAAGAAAAATTTGTATAGTATCAAAAGAAAAGAGTGCAATCAAATTCAAGGAGTTCATGCTAAAACCGTCATCAAGATAGGCTGGGCAAAAGTTTCGCAATAGAGGTCAGACTTAATGATAAAAATTTCTTAAGTAGTCAGTAGTAGTAACGTAACATTTTACTTACCAAGTAACAGTAACATTCTCACTTTTTACAACCAAGCCTGGCCATAATAAAAATGATACATTTAGAAACAGAAACGTTTGAAATTGTTATTATTATTATTAAAAAGTAAAGAATGTGGATAGTTAAAGATTTGAGGATTGTGATGTGAAATTTAAGATATGTGAGAATATTCTAAAAGAAGCGATGACGTTTGAAGGGCTGGAGGCTGTAAAGGGCATGATAGAAACACTTGTCAACGTGTTTTAAATAAAATATGTACGAGGTTACCAACCCAGGACAAAAGCAACAAACAGTCATAGTAATTTTAAAGTAATCTTAACTCTCTGTTCTATTTGTAATTACGGTAGTTTTTTATGAATAATCAGAGTCCTCAAATGTTCAAAATATCCTTCAGATGAACGCTAGAGAACTAAAATCTAATGATGAAAGTGATGAAACATTGATAGGAAATAAATTCGTAACAAAAAATGGATATAAAATAATATTCCTTCATCAAGTAATATTTAACTGTATTCTAAGACAAGAAATGTTTTGCTTAGAAATTAAATGACTTACAGGTTTGTAAATTATTTTTATATATCTAAGCGAGCATTAAATATAAGACGTCGTATTATACATCAAACACTGTTTGAATCTACGAGAGTTTGAGAGATGGTTGCATTTACAGGTGATTTGAAATTCCACAGAATAGTGGCGCTAGTGGACGACTACACGAATTATGGAAGTAATGGCTCCCGACTTAAAGAAACTTCAAGATCTGCGAATGACATTCATTGGATAAAAGCAAGTGAGAGTGAGATATGTGAGAAAATATCTATTTATATATATTCTCCAAACTATATACTACAATTTCAGAAATTGACAGAAATTATCGAAGAAACCGTAAAAAGTAGGCACCAAAAATTTAAATGTACCGATTTTAAATAAAAATTGGAATCTTAAAAGAATGAACACTTTCGCAGCAAATTTTTATTGACTAGTTTCTTCAACGAGTTGAAATCCTCAGTATTACTTCATATAAATATGACAAGTTGTTGGCGAAAACTAAAGAAGATATTAGCAACACGAATGTATTTATTCTTTATTCAGAAGACAAACAACCAATAATTTATAACTAAGACAATACTAATATAACTTATAACAAGACAAGAAACTATAGCTATAACAAAGGAACTATTACTATATAACAACAACTTAGTGATAAATTATCGGTTCCGAAATCCAATCTCACATAATATGAAATTACAAAAAGGTTTTCATTAAGGATTCATCATGAAGGATCTATTCTTTAAGCAAACTATTTCCAACTGCTGGCAGTACCATTATAAATTGACAGTATTTACATCGCTTTAATAAGCACCTGGAGAAACATATAGCAGGAAAATTAAGAGAGTAAAAATGCGTTACTTTGCCAGTAACTTCATATAACTATTAACGGTCTTACGCCTGAGGAAAGAAACAGTTTTAAAGGAAAGATCTTAACGGAATCTGAGACACAATTCTCAAAATGATAAAATGAAATCGATAATCAGAAGTAAAAAGTTAGCTTTTGGCATTTATAGTCCACCCTCTTGGCCAATATTCTATTTTATCGTTAACTGTTCTATTTTATTAAGCTCAAAAAGGAAGAGCGCCTTTTCAACTTCCATATGTTTCCCGGTTCTTACATTACAGGTTGATGAACATATGGACTTTCGCTATGTATATTTTTACAAGTGGATACCCAAACGAAATCAAAAAATATAGAATTATGTTTCTAAGACACTTTCGAAGAATATGTTTGATATTGGTAATTTTTTATCGCCAAAAATGTTAGTTTTCGGTCGGTCGTATTCTGTAACATAGGCTCGTAATATTACGTTTTACCAATACAAGTAGATAAGGATACAGAATAGATCTATTACGTCGGACAACAAATTCTAAAATCAAAGTTATACAAAGAGAAGCAGAGAGTAACGCTACGTTAAATGTTTGAATTTCGCGGACTTCGATACATTGATCGAATCGATCGCATCGAGAGCATCAAATCGGCTTTCAGCTGTTCAGTCGTCTTTGAAAGTTTTGAAAAGTTTGAAAACATTAGTGATAAAGTTTGTATAGCCTTATGTGACACACGTTTATCTCAGTCTGACTGCCGGAATTTAGGCTATTTAAGAGAGTTTTACGGCTGTAATAAATATTAATATAGGGTGTAATGGCTAGTATAAACAGTGATACCTTGCATGATCTAGCATATTTGGGCACTATAGGTATTTTGAAGTATAAAATTAATGATGACTCTGAAAAGGCAACTAAACTTGATATTGTAAGTAAAGAAGCTCTTTCTAATCATAATAACGCAAAAAATTCTGTTTCATATTAGATCTTTATTCCAGAATGAAAGAATGCCGATTCATTGGGCAGCGCTGGGTGGACATTTAGAAATTGTGGAATACCTTGTGGGGCTGAATTCTCCAGTTGATCCACGGGATGATGTAAGTAACTAAATATTAATGAAAATTATTTAACCTTGCGTAAATATCTTCTGTACATTATCGTGGCAAATGAAAATAACTAGTCTATCGTGGCATGTAAGTGCGAGCTCTGTGTTTAAAAATTAAAGGATAATATTTTACCCAGTATATTGCCATTTTTAACTTTATCACTCCGCCATTAACATGAAAAGAACAGGAACTATTTTAAAGTAAAAATGTTTGTAGGTTTTTGGATTTCTTATGTCATTGATTAACTTTGCCATTAGTAGTCATTCTGTTCTGCTTATTCCCTAGTAGCTTACCATAATTCTTCATATTTATCCTTAATAAAATTGAATTTTCCGGTGTGAATCATACTAGCATTAGTAATGACGTTTTGGTTCATACAATATTATATCATGACATAGCTTATGACTGAGGCGATTAGTGTTATCCTTGAAACTGTACTTACAGTCTGGTGCAACGCCCCTTTTGCTGGCTTCATCTGCCGGAAAAGTTCCTGTGGTTAAATATTTACTTTCGAGGGGAGCTGATTCCAATATAAGTAATAGTGGAGGACACTCTCCATTGCAGTATGCATCTTCAAAGGGTTGGCAGGAGGTGAGCTGTTTCATTTTCAACTCTTTCACAAGTCTGGAAATAGATATTTGGTTTATAGTTAATATTTAAATACTCTATATTAGAGAGTATTTAAATATTAACTATATTACTCTACATTAATGCCGACCGCATGGGAAAAGGCGATGAAAAAAAAATTTAATACTCTATATTAATCTAATATCTATACTATCTAATTCTATTTAATCAACTTATAAATACTTCGAGCCGTTTGTTATATTAAGGTGTGGTGTTTCAAGATTAAATTGCTTGTAATTTTTACCTATAGTTTTCACCTATTCTACTGTAGCACATCTGTTGCATATTCTATGTAATAAATGCTGGAAAAGCTCATCAGCAAAATTCATATCTTCTTTCTCAAATTTAATATTTTTGCATTTATTATTATGTATATATGTTATATTCACAAGAGGTAGCAGTTTTACTGTAATAATTGTTCATCATGCCAAAGGCTTACTCTGGGTTCTTGTAGGGCTACATGTGACATTGAAATGTTGCACTAATTTGTGAAATTGTTTAATTTTAGATGAACTGATTACTTACACCTACTTATTTGTACTTAAATTATATAACTTTGTACTAAGAAGAGGCAAGGTTGATACCTCATGGAACAAATATTTTTTTGGAGGCTGGAGAAAATTTGTCTTAGGTTTTCTCATGGTTTCTGGAGTTTCAGTAACATGAAGGAATTAAACCCTGCTTAGACTTGGTGGCTCTAAATGCCTTTAAACCTAAGTTTGTTATACAGTTTGGATGAGAAAGTTTTGAACTGTTATATTAGAGATAGTATTGGTTTTCAAACTAGGAGGACTAGTTAGTACATAGCCTTCTGGTACCAATTTCTGTTGGGTAGGTACTGGTATGCCCCCTTTTTATCCCTTTGTTGGCAATTGCAATGCATTTGCAAACTAAAACAATTTAGGACTGAGGAACTAATAAAAACAGGGTAAATATGTAATGTAAATGCCTTCCAGTTGTGACATACAATATTTTCCCAACTTTATTTAACTTGGCTGTCTAATGGATAAGATGCCATATTGCTAATCTATATCAAGTATATTCTTGAAAGGAGTACACTTTTATAGGATGAATACTGTAGAAATCCTGAAAGGTCCTCAAATTTAATTATTTTTCAAAAATTAGGTTACTGCATCAAATTACAATCACCACGTAAAAATCATCTATGAGCATATATTCTTATATTAAGTGCCTTTCACATTTGATTTGTCAGTGATATGACAAATACTCAATCTTCAAAATTCACCTCATTCTTCAAATCAAAAACTCCTCCAAACAAACATTTCAGATAGTATAATGTGACATTTGTCCCTTATGAAGCTATACAATCCTTGGTTGAATCTGCTTGCTGCTGAGATGAGAGGCAGATGATTAGGCAGGAATGCCTTATTATTTCCTTAGTTACATTATCTTGTTTTATTCTGATGTGATTTTAACGATATCCTTTTGACTTCAATGTCAGCTGTAGACTAAAGGTAATCTGCCAGTGAATGAAATGTGCCATACTACAATTACAAGTGCCTACAGCATTTATTTCTCCCTTAAAAAAAGTTAAGTATGCTGTTTCCAACCCCACTTGTCACAACTGACAGATTACTGATTATCTTCATTTCCTGAGCTAAAATTAAAGCTAAATAACAATTTGAAACTATATAGAAAATCCAGATTAATATTGCTAGCTGGCTTCAGGACATGGTTGGAATGGCTTGAGGATTCTGCTTACCAATGTTTAGTCTCAGAAAGAACATGAGTAGTATGATTTTATTCACGAGTTACAGTTGATAATAAAGAATTATTTACTACATTTCTATTTTAATATACGATTTCAAACTTCAAAGATATTAGCAAGAGTATGTGCTTATTTGCTGTCCAATTGATAGTAGGAAATTTCTCTGTCATGTCAGTTTTTTAATAAAAAGATGAATTTATAATGATGGCATTTTTTCATTTTCAATCATATTAGTTATTAAAAGTTTTAACTCAAATTTTCAATCTTCTTTGATCATAGATAGTTGACTTATTACTAGAGAATGGAGCTGATGCCAATGCCAAGGATGAAAGAGGAGCCACTCCTCTACACAGAGCAGCATCCAAAGGCAGTCAGTCCATTATTGACCTGCTAATTGTGAAGGGAAGTGCTAACGTAAATGTGAAAGACATATATGGAAACACTCCATTGTAAGTAATGTTCTCAGATTTCGATATATTTGTTAAAAAGCACTGTTTATTTGAAAATCTATGGAGGCAGCCAAGATGTTGTGGAGGTACATTTCATTCTGAATGAAAGATATATTACATAATATCTACTTTTCAACGAAATTTATTTTGGAGACTACTGGTTTTGGGTTACACTGCCATCATCAGGTCTCAAAAAATTTAAAAAACACCAAGCAATATATATAGGGAGTCAAGAAGGGGAAAGAGTAGGGGGCAGGGTTCGCGTTCGGAAGGTACTCACTCAGTAGCCTACTGCACAGATAGGCTTCGTCCATGCCAGAAAATAGGGGAGGCAGTGCTTCCTGAGCAGGAGAAAGCATTAGGTATAGTAGAAATTACCCCTCAAAAGGCCTCCATCTTCTCCACTTTCTCCCCCTCTCTCGAGATGCCAAGCACCTTCCTAACATGAATGGGCTGTACTGGATCCTAAAGTGGTCTGAGGGTCAGTGTGGGGTAAGGCAAGAATAAGATGGAAGAGAAAGAAGGGGAAAAGGTGGTTGTTAATTAGGAAATATTTCTAAAAACTGGAATGATGCAAAGTTTCAAACTAGTTTAGCATAATTGCTGATGTATAGTTAAAAAACCTTAATTATTTGATGATCATTTGCTACTTTCTCTGTAACTATCTTCGCAGCATAGATGGAAATAAGGATGAATCTGGCTTTCTTTATAAATTTGTATTAAGTCTTACACTGATATTGAAACAGAATGCTTAGTAGTTTCCACTGCAGATTTTTATTCAGCTAATTTCGTCAATGAGTAGACATCTTCAGGTGGGAATCTGCAGATGTCAGCTCTTTGACAAAAATAGTCAAATAAAAATCTGCTGTGGAAACTACTATGGATTTTGATATGTGTGTTAAGTTCCACAAAGTCACACTTGGCCATATTAATTTTATTTAAATCATACATTGTATGACTTATTGGTTGAATGCTATTTTATTATCATTTAAAAATTTTGTTGTTGTATTGATTGCTGCCCTTTATGATTTTCCCAATTAAGAAAAGATTTTCATTGCACGAGTATGATCAGATAGAAAGAGCAATGATTCAATATAAGATTCTTGTAAAAATGTTTAGTTCTTTTATAAAGAAGTAATTTTAAAAATGTAGCTAGGTGTTATGGCATCTTTTTAGCCTTTGTAAATATTTACCTTGAGAATTATTTAGAATCAATTATTTCAAAAATAAGCCAATTCAGGTATTAATTATACTATATCAAGTTTAAAATGAAAATTATTCTACATTTTATGGTAATTTTCATTTTGGTTGAATACTGAATTTTTTGTCACTAAACCTCTAAAAAAATTAGTTCCAACAGTTTAATTCATGTTTAATTTACCATGTGTAATCAATGATGCATAAAGTGAAACACTGAATTGGAATGAAGCTGAGTTCTTTGGCCAATTTCATGGCCGCACTAAATTGGCCCACAGGTTACACGAGGCCCACTTGGGCTCACGTTCAACTGTGAACCCTAGGAAGACCTCAGGCAGTGTTTGGTATCACTATGTGGAACACCGCTTGCCTTGCTCACAGAAGCATTCCTTAAAAGAGTGGAAGAGACATGGCATGGTACTTCAGTGGCTAGAGTACCTGGAAAGTGGGAGACTTGGGTTCAAGTCCCACTCATGTTGCTATTTTTCATATGCTTGGGTTTTAAGGCACACCTCTATATGCAAAATTAACCACCTTTTCCTTGTCCTATGTCATCATTGATGGGGTACTTTAGTATTAAAAATCGTGGTAGTAGGGGGACTAGCACTAATAAGATGAATACATAAATTTCTAAGCTCTTGGATGACCATAACATGATGATAACTAACTATGCTATCTCTCTTGCTAGTAGGGTTTTAGGTTGTGAATTTAATCCTATATTTTTGTTTTCATTGGAAAAGTGAAGGTCTTTGTTAATTTATTTTATTTTATGAGAATTTTCTTTTATAATATTTTGCTTTTTTACTTTGAGTAACAAAAATGACCTTCATGCATTGTCTTAGTATACTCTGTTGTTGAAAATTTCTATACCTTTACAAAATTATATTTACAGTGTATTTACTTGTATGTTAGTGCACTTGACTTTGAGAAATCCAAATTTACTGTTATTTTTTAGATCAGGGGTCCCAAAACTCTTGAGAGACTGACTACATAAGTGCATGGAAAGTGCTGGTCTGGTCAGGCCAGATCTATTTGATAATTTATATATTTTTCTACAAATTGTAGTGTGTGTGACTGCATTAGAGTTAGTTTATATCATGCCTTAAAAAAGGAAAAAGTGAAGTAGTTCTTATATTCATTAAAACAAAAATTAAAAGGACTGATCAATTCAGTCATTTTAAATAAGAAGTGTTATTGTATTTGATCTTTCACTTAACATTGAAGTTTCAGTCTGGCTTGGATAAAGACCAAAGTTTTTTATTCATTATTTATTTCATCTATATTATGCATATACACTGCTGGCTCCTTATATATTCTTTATCGTAGAAACTTGGAGTGCAGGTTTTAATTTCCTTTTCCAAATTTAGGAGCCATTTCAGTTATAATTATTAAATAAATTTGTTTAAAACAGCATTGATGCTTATATTTCCTAATATTGCATTTTAACAGGCATCTAGCATGTGAAGAAGAGCGTGGTGAAGCAGCTCTGTATCTGATTGCCAAAGGAGCACTCACTGACATTCAAAACAAAGAGAAAAAGACTGCATTAGAGTTAGCACCAAGACCTTTAGCTTTAAAATTGAAAGAAGCAATGGAATTGGGCAAAGAGTTATCTTCTGCTGGCTAAGAAGTTTCCAGATGCAAATTGCTTTAAAAGCTGGAGAAAATGAATATCAGGAGTTTACAAAATGTTTCAGATCACACTCTTTGAAATGCTTCAAAGATCTGGCAATTTTAATGAGCACAATATATTTATTTATACGCAATGTTCACTAACAGCTTTCCAATAAATGGTTCTCATCAAAGATTTGAAACTCTAAATTCTTCTCTCTCTCCTTAAGAAATGATAATCTAGAGCTAAATTACTAATACTATATGTAATAGGTTCTCAATATATGCTACAGAAAGTTTCTAGATTACATTAACAAAATTTTATTATATTTTCTTAAGAGTTACCATGAAAATGATCTTGTTTTTCTTAGCCTTATTCCCATCTACTTCTACATATGCACCCTGAAAGCCACCTTTTGGCATGTGGCAGAGGGTGTATGCACTAAGACTGTACTTCCCTAATTGATTACTTTTGTGTATAATTCATGGAAAAAATAATTCTTGAAACAATTAGTCCAAGTATTTATTCCTTTCATTTTTTTGCAGTATCAGAATGTCCTATGTAACAGGAAGGTTTTACAATATTGGCTACATCTTATAAGACTGTACTTTCTCTACACTTATAAAGTAAATTCCCATCACTTATGGGGTCGGCTATTGATATTTGATAGTTAGTGGTGAAGGTGATGATGATTTTTTTGCATATGGTCTTAATTTTTTTGGTCAGCTGTCCTTCCTGCTACAAATACTTGCAATGAAGGGTGGGTTCCCCCCAGGATTGAACCTGGAACCCATTTCAAACAAGAGCAAACAAGATACCCTCTTGGCTATCTAGAAGCCAACCATTAGAATCATCAACCCTGCTGAAACTCTTGATGAGCATTTCTTGGCAGCATTATCTCTAGAAACTACTGGTGAGTCTTCAGTCTAATGTATTCCAAAGACTTACAGGTATCACAAATATTATAATTTCCACGGGATGTATTTCTATGAATGCAACCATGATTATATACAATGTATGCTGCTACCTCATCAATTTTATGAATTAGTAATTGCATAACTATTTCAAAATATGTTCAAGAGTTCTTTACTTCTCAGTACATTCATGTTCCCAGAAATTCTTCATTAAATTCTTTTACTGTTGTTGAATTTTGTGGAAAATTCATAATTGTGAAAATGATAAGACAGCCTCCTCAAAACGTATCATGAAGTGTGCCAGTAAAGTAGGAGAGCACTGGTGCTGGTAAGTGAATATAGTATATTAAATATCAGGAGCCTCCTGTCAAAGGCAACGTTTGCCACTGGGCAGACATCAACAAGCTCAACCAAATGGTGGAATACAGCTTTCAATTAGTATATACCCTTTCCTTTACTTCCTGATAACTTATCCAACCCTTATCATCTAACAACTTGAACCTTTTTCTTCCTCTGTTTTTTTTCATCCTGGTGCAAGCATTTGTTTTCAATATATGGTACAAATCTACAGATCGATACAAAATTTTTCTTTTCAACCCTTTAACCACACAATTAGGACGTATCCAAATGAGTATATTTCCACATCTTCCATGTAATTACTTAAGGGGACTATCCTTATTAGTAGTAGTTTATTTTGTGATTTAAAATAAGTTCAACTTGTCCTAAGGAGAAATTTATAAAATGAATATGATTTGAATTTTATTAATATCCTGAGAAAATAGTCACTCCCTGATTATAATTACAATGTCAGAGGGTCAAAATGTCTTATGTTTGTGAACATAAGAATAAATTTATTGTAATATAGTGAGGACAATTGACGAAAATTTTTCCTCTGAAGAAAAGTCTCGGAGAGACTGTTTAATACCGCGAATTTCTTGGTCTTCGGAAGACGAAACTTGAGCAGAAACTCCGCGGAGATTCTAAAAAGAAGCTGATGGAGTATAAAAAGCGTATCGCACAACCTGGACGTAAAACGAGTTACATTTTAAGTCTGATTAAAAATGCCGATGAAAAACCGGTACAGTCCACATACAGTGAAAACTGTGTACAACGAAACCTGTATAGAGCGGAAACTTGTTCAATAAGGAAACATTTCTTGGTCTTCACCTGCGGTATTGACATTTGTAATGAAACTTGATAAATGACTGGAAAACTAATCATCTGCGGAATAGATAACCAGGGAATTCAATTAGCTTAAGGAGTATGCTAACATTCGGTAACTTGATTATGGACAAAAACAGGAGAGTGAACAAGATGAATTGATCAGGATGGACAGGTAAACATGCATCTACAATCTTAAAAACTTCAACACGTAACATAGGTTCTATGGTGATTATTTTAATCACATTTCCTCTGACATGTCTGTGATCCTTGTTTAGATGCAACTGAGTGCTACCATCGATCTCTTTCAAATAAATATAATCACCTACTTGATATGAAATAATTAAAATTTTTGAATTAAGGATTCTTGGAATGCAAGCCATGGAAATTTCACACGCAATTTCAAAGCGTTATTGTGTATAATTTAGATAGTGATGTAACTGAAAAATTTTATTTAAATGTTTATTTTGAATTTTTAGCATCATGCTGTTTTGTTATATCTTGATTTTTCAAGAATATCGGTGAAAAATCGTTTTTCCTAATCTGAAGGGCTGACAAGTGATACACCAAGTTTGCGGGTCACGGATTCCATGGAGATTTTTAGGGTATGTTCCTTGCTCAAAATAGTACACGTTTCCGACGTTCAAATCAATAGGCCTTAGTTTATGCAAAATCAGCATTTGCAAATCAATGTTAGGCAACCGCGCCATACACCACAATTACCATACGTATCACGAAATTTTCCACGTAGAAAAGAATTTTCTCCCATTTTTTTGATAAATGAAACACTTTTCCGCAATTAAACTTTATCTTCTTTCATTTCAGTCATTATTTGCATTTTCCGTTAACATTTATTCAGATGTATGTTAGGTCGGAACTCGAGTATCAATTACATATAGATGGTTCTCGGCTATGTACTGGGTACAAATTTTTTTCAAACTACAATCGTCGTTGACTTTGCTTATGTCGTACGGGAACCAACGGAAAACTAACATCATCGATTCGATCCTAGAGGGCCCAAAATTCCCGATTTTTCCCGGTAAGAATGCATTGTGCGGATTTTCAGTAATTTATTTTGAGAACTTTCCAGTACCACCTCAACAAAATTTTTATCAAAATCCCCGGACAAAAGTGAGAACCACTCCTTGTCAGATACACAATTTCTGTCACAGCTTATATGTTTCAGGAAGCAAAAGTTTTGTTTCAAAGGACGGAAAAGCTGTTTTTATGAAGATATTTTCCCTTTCCTAATGGCACATTCCTTTCCATCAATGATGAGAGCCGGAATGAAGACGAAATCCGCGAACCATGGCAAATCATTCAAAAAAATTAACTTGGTCTTATTTCATACAGTATTTTAACAGAGGAATAGTTGATTTCGTTATATGATAGCTAAGAAAAAATTTAGTGATAATGTATTGCAGACCTGGAAGTACTTTTCGTTAAATTTATAAAAGATACAAACTTTTAGAAACCAATAGAATACTATAAGACTCAGTATCAATTGGTAGACGGTATAAAAATATTCAAAATATTATTTTACCAACATGACATCTTTGCACTCTAGAATTATTTCCAAAGTTATGATAGTTTGTTCAGGAAAAATCCCATTTTCGACTTCGCATCGCATGCGAAATCGGGGTCCTAACATCCTTTTTTCCCCTCTCGCTACATCGTCTTCCATTCGGGTTTTTACGGATAGGAAATCAGCTGATGGTGGTATTATAATGTTAACCTCGGTCACTTAACGACCCATAAAAGTGGGCTTCGGTGGAGGACGCCCGGCTTCTCCAGGGTGGCCACATTTTGTAAAATCGCTATGTGGGACAACTGGAGTGGACGAAATAGGGTGGGGACGTAATTGCTACATTATGGCCAATGGTTACAAATGGCATGAGCGTCATGCTGATCAAATGAATACAGATAGGGAGAAGAGAATGCAAGAAAATATAAATTCATGAGGAATCCTCTACTTAGGACAACAGACAATAGTTGGTAAATACGTCTCATATTCATTATATATACGTCTAAATTCACGCATATGCTACAGAATGATAAAAAGAAAGCATTTAAAATAAAATACGAGTGTTTCATTTATTTAATTTAGTTAGGAGATTTTCACTCTTAACATATCGATTAAGGAAATATACATTAAGTATCGACTGAATTCTTTTAGTTTACAATTATTTACTGAGGATTCACGAATCTCTCATTGGTTACAAGAAAAACCTAAACCGTGAAAACGTAAAGATTCTACTTCTATTGCTGTTAAGTTCGTCCATCCAGATACAATATTTCTGTAAGCAGAATCGCTATTCACGAACTAAAAAAATGTAGCCGAAAACGTTGCCAATGAAAATTGATTTTACGAAGTCGCATAAACTTTCACAAATAATTAAAGAATTTTCATTCGACAACTTTTTTTGGTATGCTCAATCGGGTAGTAACTTGACGCATACAGACCAAAATATCATTTTTCTTCAATAAACTGTTAGTTAAGGAATAACAGGCGTGAAAAATAGCGACATGACTGGGACTCGAAGCCAGGTTCCCCACTTTCCCGGCAGTTATTCTAACTACTGAACTACCATGCCGCGTCTCTTCCACGCTATTTGGGAATGCTTTTGTAAACTGTAACTGTGAGTTCACTAAAAATAAGATAATTGATGATAATTTTCAGTCACTGATTACAAATATTGAGCAAGCCTTACAAAGATAGATGACAGTAGGAAACAGAATTAAAACGCCTATAAAAATATTTAAAGAAAATATAGCCAATTTTAAGTAGTAGACAAAGAAAATAAATTCAACTTGAAATAAAATCTTTTCAGAGAAATGTGTTAACTTCATTTGCCAACGAATCTTAAATATTTTTCGGTTCGTAATATGGACCATGGCCAAGAAAACTATTTCATAACATAGTGAAAGAATACTTCACTAATACATGGTTACACCTACATTTTACGAGCTAAGTAATTTGAGTGTAATATTATTTTCACTCATACCGCTTGGAAATACTCGATTTTATTTACTTCCAAATTTGTTCGAGCGTCCCTTCAACCCTAATTTTTACTCAGAAATTTATCTTAGAGAAGAAAAATCAACCAAGATCCTCGCTTATCCTTGAGAACTTCAACCACTCATCTTAATGAGATGTCTTTCCCGTGTCACTTGGCTTTCATCGAAGCTTACCAAATTACATTACTCGTGGATGGATTCCTTCCGTTTCTCTGTTTAAACATACTGCTTACGTACAGTTTCTGGATTCAATATTTTGAAATGAGCTTTCTCTGCTTTTCAAACAATAACTTTCCGTTTACGTAAAAATTTTTAAGCCGAAGATTCAAGGTCTTGCGAACAGTGTAAGACGATTTCTCGATGATGAGATCATGACTGCATTCTCAGAGATTGCAGCATAGGCTGTGCATATGCAGCGGTCATGAATTCCACTCTAACCGTTCGTGGTATTATGTACCGAATTAATGTTGTCACGGAAATGTATCAGATGAAGAAAAGATCCTGTGAAAATGTTTAGTAACATTTCTTCCTAGAAATAATTAGAAGAGATTGCGAAACGGATCCTAAAAAAGGAGCGAAATATAAATCCTAAACCAAAAGAATGTTAAAGTAATAAAAGTAAGCCGTGAATGCAAACTTTAAATAATAATTTTAGATCCTGAAAATAGTTTCCCATATTTAAAACTATTTAAAATCATACCCAAAATGTATTGTACTCCAACGGTGTTGCATAG
The DNA here is from genome assembly GCA_000376725.2 of Ladona fulva. Classification (NCBI taxonomy): domain Eukaryota; kingdom Metazoa; phylum Arthropoda; class Insecta; order Odonata; family Libellulidae; genus Ladona; species Ladona fulva. The sequence goes on from KZ308555.1 coordinate 661,294, forward strand.
CAGTATTTGTATTATGTTAAGTTATATAATAATAACTTGAAACTATGCAATCGGCTGGGTGAAACTTGAATGTTTGTATAAGAATCATCGTTAGATTTAAATTCTATCCATGAAAGGTGAGATTTGGTATTTTTACAACGATATGAAAAAATTTAGTTGACTAGAATACAAGGAAAACGGGTAAGTAGCGCAAGATGGTGCGCACCCATGAAAAATCCCAAGGAAGAATGGACTTGAAAAAAGTCTGACGGGACTGGGAACCGGGACGGGACTTTGCCCACAAAGTCTCTCGAATGGCTTGGAAAAATGTTCTGCCGGGATAGTTCAACGGACAAAGCACCCGACCGGCAATTGGGAGACTTGACTAGAATACTTAGGTTCTTATGTGTTCACCTCATACAAAGCAAATTAGGTTGTAATCAACCCCACCAATAGCGCACATATGGAATCCCCTCTACATCCCAGGAAAAAGGCGACCATCACACCAATAATCAGCCAACCAACAGGCAATTTCTCGATTTAAGTTCTTTTCTCGATTTCTCGATTACGAGCAGTATCATGAAAAACCATCATAAGCCGGTGGTGCAATAGATAAGAATAAATTATTACCCAGAATGGGAGATCCATTAAAAGATGTACATTCATACTCTTCGAAATTAGCAAAGAAATAAGGAAATCCCGGCTCACATTTACAATAAATATTCGATAGACATATGAAAGAAATCAGTGTTGTACTTGAAAGAATTCATGTAAGATGGTTAAGTTTAACATTCCATCTAATTTTTAGGTAACAATTTACATCAAGGTTAATTAGGTTTGTGTCAATGTCTGCAATCAAATACATGAGCTTTTCTCGAGTTTAACTACTTTTATACATTTAATTACCCCACGTCTCTACACCGCATGTAGGCGAATTCAAATCATAATGGTGAATCTCACCTACACTTATGTTTTATTTTTAGAACACGACCGATGGTATTTTTATTTTTTTAGAAGCTCTATGAGTTTTAATGAACAGCATCTTGGGAAAAGTAACCTCTACCTAACACCGGCCATTTTCGAAATCCAATCAATTAAACACGGTTTTTAAGGCAAATTACGTATTTCGAAATAGGTCGGCATGGTGTGACATACTTCGAAATAATGACGAAGAATACTTCAAAAATTTTGACATTCCCAGAAAATGTATGGACAGTAAGAGATCTGTTGTGATAAACGCGTAAAATTTACTCTAAAGTTTGCTCAAAATTGAAATTCGGAAGGTAATAAAAGTTTTAAACTAATTTCACAAAATTCGAGAAAACAGAGGATGGAACGCATCAGCTACGAAGAAACGGATTGCCGAGAATTGCGGGAAAAATCGATCGTACGATCTTCAGGTCAAATTTAACTGCATGAAATTTAACTAAAAATTAAAAGCAGTAATGTGTCGCTTCGTAAGTGCTTTAATTCTCAAATATTGAAATTCTGGAAATACGACTAAAACTTGGTCTCGTGTAGGACCGCTTTAGATACTAGTAATTTCTAAGGAGAGGGGAAATTTTAAGGGAGCTTGAACGTATTTATTTTATTTTCGTCAGTAACTCTTTTTTATTACATTTGTGAGTATCCATTATTAAACTTTAAATATATATAATAATGTTCGTACAAAGAGCAATATTGCCCGGGAGAAAATGCCAACCTGGCCATTTTCTCTGTTTGTTTTACAAAATAAGTAAATTTTAATAAATCAAACAATACAACGGATGTAAAAATTTTTTGCCATCAGCGAAATTTCTCTTTCGTTTCTTTATCTAAAATGAAGCTAGTGAACCATCCGTTTCTCATCGCTTATCTGCAAAATTAAAAAGTTGCTCTTGCAAAATGGGCCCCCTCTTGGCCGGCCCTGTGCTCATTCATACTCTGAGCCGATGTACGTACCGATGAGAAATCAACGTTCAGGAAATTTCTAAAAATAACAATTTTGTACTCTTTAGGAAGTGCGATTAGCCTTTCACAAATTATATATCCGATAGCTTCAAATTCAAATTTAGAAACAGATAGCAAAATACATAATTGGCAACGTTAACTTATATAATAATAATGTCTTTATTGAAGATAGAGACTTACTAGTCCCTTCTTACATATAACCCTTTGCAATTGAATATTTAAAAGAAAGAGATATCTTTCGGGAGATACAAAAAAGAAAAATCAATAAAAAAATTGAATGTTATGAGGGTTTAAAAAGTCTAAGTCTGAACTTAGGGAAAAAAAGAACCTGCAGGAAAACACCGTCGAGAAGGGGGTCGTGAAAAACCTGCGAAAACCTACCGACAGTAGCAACTGAAATTTAATAATAAGGCGGGAAAATAACAAAAAGCTAACAGCATCAAGCCTGAAAAAAGAACATTGCTTATTCATTCATATAGAAAGTACAGAAACAGAAAATAAGAGATTTTGGATTTACACAAAATAAAACTGAGTAAAACTAACAAAAAATAATAAAGTAACGAGTAAAAAGAAACAATGAATACTGCAAAAACTGATGCCAAATTAAGAACATTCTATGCAAATGTTTCAGAAGGTTTCGAGGAGGAACTCTAAGGAAACTTTTAGTTAAACACATAAAGATCGTTTTTGAAATACGATCATTAATGAAATTCTTGCCTGGAATTTTAGTTAGTTTCTCCAGAGTAGCGAAAGTCGCATAAAAAAATATATGGACCGAAGGTGCTTACATCGTACACATAAGCGCAAATAAGAAGATCATGGAAAAGCCATCACTGCGAAACTCACCTTTTCTCAGATTAATCTTTTTTAGCCTTATTTCTCCACTCAGCTGTTTATATACCGTAATACATTTCCGCCTCGTAAGCCTGTTTATGATGCGCGAAACTTTCACTTAACTGCTGAATATATTAAACGGTATAATTTCTAATTGCTTAAAGAATGGCAAGATACAATATCTGCAAGAAAATCTCTCCCACTGCAATGTCACCGTGAGCCTTCAAGAAATTCCAATTTTTTGCCCTTTTGCTTGTTCAGACCTTCGTAATCAATGCCGAAATGGGCGCCGTTATGTATGCTGTCCTTCTGATGCGTGCATCGGTAAAGGGCAATCCAGATCCATTTAACTCGATTAGACCCATTAAACTTCAACGTAAGAGTTGTGTACAAACCAACATCGAGAGAACATTGAAATGTTCAATTCGCCGATGCCAAATAGAAAACGAGATGCAAATGTCACAAGGGAACAAACGGTGAAAATTCGGATGGACCAATTTCTAATGGATCTAGGGCATAATTTTAGGAGGAAGGAACCAAATATCCGGAATGCGGACACTATCGCTGGCACTTAGCGAAACATATAAGACAAATGTTCGTTATTTGATAGGAAGAGCTTTCGTAGACATGATCTTTTCACCGTGCGTGATAGAAAGGAATATCTCCATAAGGAAATCATTTGCGCCAAAGAAAACCTGTACATCGTCCTTGTTCAAAGTGATTTCTCTCGAGTGCTCCCTCGTCAATGAAGTTCACTCTCAATTGGCGCCGAAAGAAACTCATGATCTCTCGGCATCCTTGCCGTCGGCGGCCTTGACGGCTCGACGCCCGAGGCGTCCGATTTAGGGGAACTTCCGAAAATTTTTAAGAATAAACTCGTTCGAGGAGTTAAACTTCCTGCGAAGGAGAAATAGAAACTCAGAAGAAAGCTGCGGGGAATCCGGGACAGTTCGCCACCTACCGGCAACGCAACAACTTAGCGCCTTAATAGCAGAAGAAACTCCGCAGCGTCTCCTGTCAGCGGCAGGAATAACTACGGCAGTCGAGTAGCCCTTCCTAAACAGCGGCAGGGAGGAAAGGAGAAAGAGTGGTACAGAGAGACGAGGGCACTTGGCAGGCGCGCGACCACCATTCAGAGACCGATCCGTGTAGGACTCAGTGTTCAAGGTTTTTTACTCTGAAGGAATAATTTTGTTTGTGAAGTACCCGACGGGAGTCGAAGAGTCCACCATGAGAGATCGTGTGCTCGCGGTGCTCTTCGTGCAGCTGCTGGGACTTCATTGTCTCTTCTACTCTGGTGAGCATTAATCGAATAGTTATTTTTTCAATATCCGATAGCTACTGTAACCCGAGATGTGACTGGTGACGGTACCGTGGCTCATATTTTTTTACCGAGCCTTAGCTGTAATTTCATAGGAAGTGATTCGCTGAGATTATCCGATTTCCCATTAGAATACGCACAGCAGGCTTCATACGTGAATATATAATGTTAATTCCTTGTGAAACTTAGTTCAATAAATGTTAAAATGATTCCATTGTAACGACTAATTATTTTCTGTCGCTGTAAATAATTACTTCTGAATTTCCCAACTGCAAACTACTAATACTCCTTTAGTTAAATTTTACTTTAATTCCTATAGTTTCGCGTCCCACCATTCATCGTGAGTGAAATAACACGCAACGAAAAATAGAAAGCATACTCCTCTTGACACGCGTTCAGCTATCTCCGGGAAAACTAGCATCCGCCCGTCTTTTAGATCCCACGTTAAAAATCCCATATCCCGTGCATTTGAAAACGGAAGATTTAAAAGGCGATTTTCAGATGAGAACCGGTGCTGGCCCGTTTTTATTAAGTGAAAGTTTTCAAAGTAGTTCATTGCCATATTTTCTCCCGGGTAGATGTAGAACTCGCCATCGACGCGGATCAAAATTTCTGCTTTCTTTTCCCGCATTTTCGTAAGCAATTGTTCGTCCGCGACGGACCGGAGATTACGAGCACTGCAGACGCGCCGAGCGGGGGTTGTTTTCGTTTTTTCGAAACGACCTGATTATCCCCCACGGTGTCTGCCTCTTCCTCGAAGCCCCTCTTCTTCCTGGAAGGGAATGCATCTCTTGGGATTCGCGACGGAACGGCGAGGCGGAATCGATTGGAAATTTTCGTCTCACGGCTAAGGGCGTAATCGCTCGGGAGCGGCCGGCGAAACTCCATGGACGTCTGCAGTTAACGGAAAATTTCCTGATGAATGGACGCGCGGCGGATTAACAGACTGCGGTCCGCATACGCATACGTCGCGTCCGTGAGGGAGAAGCGGTTCCGCGACGCCGAGTTACGCGCCCGCACTCCCACTACTCCTAACGGTTTCACCATCCTAGACGCCGCTGTAGCATATTCCATAGGTCTTACCTATCGTCTTAGGCATTTGGTCAGCGTTCAATTTCATTGCATACGAGATGCGATTGAAAACCTTTTCCTCTCGCTAGGGAACGATTTAGTGTTAACTTAAACCTGGAGAGACACCACGGTTACAGTCCGAGTGACATTGCAATTGTTATCTCTTTTGGAAGGAAAATCCCAATAAAATTTATCACTTCCATAAAATCAAAGTGCGTTTTATATATAACATTAGAACCTCCTGGGTATTTCGGCTCATCTGTAATTACTCTTGGTTTTGTTCACAGTATCCGTGAGTGCAACATTCTAATAATGTTCCCACATATTATTGCTTCATTTTTGCGAAATTATTTATTCATTAGCCATGTGTACCAGAATTATGTGCACTGAGTTTGGTGTGCCGCACAGTTGTCAAGAATTTCATGAGGTTGAAAATTACGCTGTATTTGCACTTGATTCTCGATGTATTTTATTATTTACTGAAGGGTGTAAAAACGGTTCGTGGAAAATCGATTAACTTTTTCTTTATTAATCAAATTCAGACTAAATGCTCCAAAATTACAGTTGAGTGTGCCGCGAAGTCGCGAGTTGATAAGTGTAATAAGTACGCCGTGTGAGGAAAGAAGGTTAAGAAACACTGCTTTAATGTAAAATAGTAATTTCATTCCACACCTAATATTTTTGTCCCAATCAGTTCAAATTCAGATAAATGATGAAACATATGCTTTTAGTGCGCCGCGAAATTTGAGTTAGGACACGCACACCGCAGATGAAAATGGTTGAGAGGTGTTGCGCAAAAGGGTAGTAGCGCGACGAAACGTCTCGTCATCACCCGTAATTGGCTCGATCGCATGACGGAAATCGACGTCAATCAACCCCTTCCCGAAAGGAAAATGTTACGGCTAAAAGAAAAAACCAGACGGGACGGAAACACTCGCCTCTTTAGTGCGCTGCGAAAGATCGCGACGGGAGGATGCTCTTTTTTTTGGAGCGCAAGAGGGAGAAAATTTCGGCCACGTGAAGATAGAGAGAGAGAGATTTTAACGCGCGTTCGAGGGCGAATTGTCGTGTGACGCCCGCGGATGGAGGAAGGATTGGAAAGTGGGGGAGGGATTCAAAGGGGGGAGATGTGAAGGGGGTAAAGGGTGGGAAATAGGACGCGGGAGGGGAGGGTGAGGAGGAATGCGGGGGAAGAGAGGCGCGTGGGGAGGCTGAGGGGATGGGGGGACGGAGGGTCCGGTCAGTAGGACAGCCACGGGATTAAGAGAGTCCGATGGAGAGAGGGAAGAGGAACCCATGTTCACAATTAAGATCATATTCTCATGTACACAAATCAGGAGACGCATAAACAATTCGTAGACGACTCACGATGACATTCGCTCCATCGTAACCCCGGAAAAAGAGAAGAAGAAGCGGTTACATATGCAAATGCGCGGTAGAAATGGAAAGAGATTTGGAAGACGCCAGACTTTTGACCCCCCGCCGATCCGAAAGCGTTACCCCAAATATTTCCCGCGCGGATTTTCGTTTTCAGTAATTTCTAGCCATCCGTCAGCGATGTGACTTTCCAATCAGCAGACCTACAGGGTGAAAATTTTCGATGTATCCTGATGTAGTCTAGGGGATTCAAAATTGGCAATCTTCGGTGGCCTGAATTGAGAAGCAGGACCCATTCATCTGGGGGGTGAGTGACAACTCATTTTTTTAGATGCGTCCCAGAGCCATTTAGAATGCGAATACGCCAATTTAGACTTTCGAATGTATTAGAAATCGACTTTTTAGTTCGTGCGTGTTTGCTATAGCTGATAGAATTCGTTGAGAGTGAATTATACTCCTCTGCAAATCGTTATGTTTCCCTCTTAAAATAAATTTGCTAAGATTCGTTTGTTCTCGTGCTGCAATCTTATTGTTCAGCGAATAAACTGAGGTGCTTCCGCTTTGAACAAATGAGGTCTAACTAAACATTACATAATATTTACGACACATTTTTAAAAAGCAGCATAGTTTTCTTAGCACTCTAATTTCATTAGATTATTTTTTAAATTAACATTTAGACCTCATGTATCAATTAATTTCGAATCAAAGGTACTTTATCATTGAGCTTGATTGGTCTTTGGCCGCTTTCCTCAGAATATTTTACTTAGCGGGTCTTTTCAAACCAAAGTATATACAAGGAAACAAGCATATAATTAAATTACTCGTAAGAATTTTAGGCATTCGTTTCGCGATGATTTGCGTGACGAGGCGTTTTTGTGAGAGTGAATAACATCGTTAAGGGAGGAATGTCAATTGGGCTTGCATTAGTAGATTCCCGTCTGAAATATCATAGTTGGAGCGATTAATCGATTTTTTGCATTAACCTGTAATGATATCTTTTAAAGGAAACAATTTACATGCCCATATGAAAGTTGTTACATACTCATATTTATAACCATTGATTTTCGTTTCCAATTGAGAAATTTTGTATCACGAAAAAGTTTTATAACTCGGAATGATATTTTACAAAACTTTCAGTCATAAAAGGCGAAAGAGGGCATAGAAAAGGAGTAATAATCTTTCACTAAAAATATCAAAAAATGCTTATTATTCAGACGTAAATTTATGTTAACCTGTGCCAAATGGCTAAAACAGATTCTTAATTATGACAGTCTAACGCACTAATCATAAATCAATTTCATGATTCGAAGTCGCTAAAAATTATTTTCATAAATATTTTCTAAAATCGCATAGTTATAGCTGGAAAAATTTTTAAATATCACAAAATTAAAAATTTTTAACAATACTCTTTCTTATCATCATCATCTACAGAACGTACGACAACCTGAGCATTTTGCATTACATGCCTATTAGAGAGGAGATCCGATGTTTTAGTTGTGGATTTCTTATCTAATAGATTATTATTCTTCATTGGTTAACTTCTGAAAATTGGTGTGTGGCTGACCTTTATTCACCCTTAGAGAGTGGAGTAAAAGATTCACTAATAGCACTATCAAGATGTAGCTTAAACCTGAAGAGAAAAATATTTAAGGCACACGTTAACTTAAATTGACTCGTTGCAGCACTAAAATAAGGTATCTGGTTGTGAAACAGAGAAAGCTGACATTCTGGAAATGCTTCACATTGAGATTTTTCGAAGACAATTCCTTTCAACGAAAAAATACGTTAGCTAGATTAAACCGTTAGGAAACCTAAAAAAGATTTACATTCTCTTATTTGTGACCTTTGCTCTAACCTTTCCAAGTAACTTTACAGTAGCTAATTGTCATTGGAATTTATTTCAACCAACCTCTTTATCCAAGAATCGGAAAATGATGAATTTTATAAAACATGATCAGTAAAGGATGATACATCCTGGCTAAATAAGAATAAAATACTTTCGATAAATTCATTAAAGTAAATTCCATCAAAAATAATTTAGCAGTCTAATAATCAAAGTTAGCCGTCAGTTTGTACTTTTAAAGGAACTCATTAGCTCAATTTCGCCAAAAATAAAGCCCTATTTATTTTGTGAAGAAGACAACGTCCTAATGTTATACGAATTAGTTGCATTCTCCTTTACACGAGAAATATATCCTTAGGAAAATACAGTGTTGTTATCTTTCTAAGTACGGCACCATTGCACAAAGTCAAAATTGAGCATATCAGATTCATGATCATTATTTATTTATTCATTAGCGGAGACGTAAAAGTAAAAATGATCAAATCCATTAAATACTAAAAGAAATCTATTCTTCAGATAACACGGAATGACAATCCCAGAATGAGCCTAGAAATGCTACGGTCTACAAATCTTTTTAACAATAATCTTTAATAAAAATAATAATCTCATCTATTAATAATTTTAATAATAATCTTATTTTGATCTTTTTTAAAAATTAATTACCGTTGAGAATTACGTCCGGAAAATACCTTTTAAGTCCTATCATTCGATGTTATTTTAGACCTCATTCTTGTAATCTGACTGGAGGGTGAAGATTATTAGGAGAGATGTAGCGAAACGATACGAAATAGAGGTCGGCCACCTATGGCACGCGAAGAGCTATACAACAGCACACTGCACGGCCACTGCCGATCTCATTGGAATGTGCATACAAGAAAGGGAAAGCAATTTTCATTGCGAATTCTTCGACTTGCGATTCCCAGGCTTTCCCTTTTCGTCAAAATTGAGTTTGAAGTCTCTTCTTCCCTATTACAATGGAAAATTCAATGGGACATGCATGGAAGAAAACTGTAACTGATTTGTTTCGGAGGCACCCTTTCTGAGGTTCCGCTTCCTATATAAAATGTTTCAGATTATTTTAGCGCGTGCATTTTCGTGAGCGAAAGAGTCTTTTCTAAATATGTCTACGAGAGCGGAAAGATAAAAATCAATGGCAATTCTCACGTATCTTGGTCGTTTTAATTTCACTCAGATACAGTTAGAGACGATTATATTATTTGAAGGAGTCGAATTTATTCTCCCAGTTTTCATCACAAATAATGCAAACATTCCAAAATGTCATGCTCCTTAGCTAGGTGTAAGAGAAAGAACGGTAATCCGGAGCTTCCCGTTTGTCTCTGAGCGCGAGTTCCGCTTGCCGAAAGACGGCTTACGGAGTGTTTTTAAACCTCTAAACCATTAGCTAGAGTTATAGGGTTCTAGTTTTTTCTTTAAAATAATACTATTCAAAATCTCACGACGAAAATTCTACTACCTCTGGTATCCGGAATCCTTTTCAAGCAATTGGATCCTCGTTTAAATCTATATGATCACCACGTTTTCATGTTCCACCAGCAACAATTACTATAGCCTTACTTCTCTAAGACGAAAATCAACATATTCCTTAATTTGGGCTACAGGTCTCTCGTTCGTGTAGGTAAATGAGAGCGTCGATATCGCAACCCGATTTTGGAATTTTACCTCCCCGTAGATTTCCTCGAGAAGACAGAAAATAAGACATTCTAAATAAATAATTAACTTTCATCTTTTGCTTACCAACTAACCATAAACGGCACTTTCGTTTTTTTTATAGGTTAGGTCAATTTTTCACCGTAAACGCTTAGCGATTTGATATTTTATCAGGGCGTGCCACATCAGCAGCTTGCCCCTGAACATCATGGATTCGCGATTTCAAGATCTTTAGGTCACATTAGAAGCGACTGGGTGAAAGAGAACTGGGAGAGTGAAGGGGTGGGGGAGGTAGAGAGAGAGTGGGAACTTTATGCCGAGCTCCTGGATGACACCAAACTACTGCTGGAAGAAAGTAGCGTTCACGATGCGTCCAATACATTCACAATTCCGGTTGAGCGGTGGTGATTTATCTCAAATTTACGATGTTCCCGAGAAAAAGAAATCCTCAGCCCTGAATGCACAGTTATCATGGGAATATCCCGGCAGTCGAGACTGACCTTGTTCAATGCAAACACGTTCCGATTTTAATTAAGAAAATCCCTATCCTCCTATGCCCTAGCACCCAGCTTTTTAACCTATTTCTTGTGAAAAAATTCATCTTACATTCGGGTAAATACAGTATTCCCCAGTACTTTACAAATGGTACAAAAATCTTCTTTATCGGATGTCAACCTATAGTCTCAAATCCCTGAAATGCTAGCAGATGAACTGTTGTAGCTGGGAATTGAGCCAATTATAAACTTTGTTATAATCCGAGGAGCGTAAAATTCTATTGTATTTATAAAAATTACCTTTACACTAAAATACTACACTAAATTTTAATCTACAGATTGTCTTGCTCCATTTCAATACTGTTTAGAAAATTACTCCTATTATACTTAAATATGCCAAGTACTAAGTTACGAAGGCTTCTAATTAGTTAGCCATTACAAACGGCTTAGTATAAAGCTAACTAAGTATTCATTCCAAAAATGGAATCCCCCCTGCCACACGCCGGAAGGCGGCTTGCAGGGTACTTATGTAGATGTAGATGAAAATAGTAAAGCACTTATACACCATGGAAAATGGTAACATATAATGATATAATGGTAATGTTCCACAAAGTTACGGCCGCTACAGCTCATTACATATCTCTGAAGATATATAACAGTCCTTTACTTTTGCTCAAAATAAAAATTAGATAAGATAAATATGATTTTAATCCAAAAATTTAGTCAAATTTTCAAATTTATCTTAGATGATTTTGACTACAAGTTACCACTTTAACCACTGCCGGTAATTCAAAGACGTTGCATGTTGATTCGCTGTCCTGATGTTACAATCAGGACAATGAATGAACACGTCCCGATTCCTCTTAAACTCCCTAATTTTCCCATAATAGGAAGCTCGTCTTTCCTTCTGGGTAACCAAGCACATAGCGCGTTCGTATTTGGTGAAAGCGGTCTCGGGTTCGATTCCCGGCAAGGGTCCAAATGTGTGAGATGACCTCAGCCGTCGTACTTTTAAAATTACTACTACCGTTTAGAGTCACCTAACACTCTTTAACTTCACTGAACTTTGCCATTATAATAGAATTACCTTTACAGTTGTCTTTACCTGCTACTTTGGTGAAATATGGTCATATAAAACTAAATAATCTAGCTACGTCCACAGTAACTATATTTGAAAAACACGACCGGTTTCGAGGATTACCCCTCTTCCTTAGGCCTTGAGGTAGATCGCTCGAAACCGGTCGTGTTAAAAAAAAATATTTTCTGTAGACGTGGTCAGATTTTTTTAAGCAAACAGAAAACAAGTTCCATGAGATATCGCCAGAACTAATTAGTTTACCTGTTACCTTTATTTACTGCAAATTATCACGCAAACACATGGAAAAGCTGTGAGCATACCGAGTTATCTATGTTATTCCATTACTCCATACTAAAGTATCATATTAAGCCAACAGGGATTGCACATTCTGCATTTGGACTGCATCCCGGAACTTATCCTATGGCTCGTAGGAAGTGGAATATTAGAAATTCATATTTCACTTTCGAAGTGAGCGAGTTGAAGTTTGCACAGTCTGTGATTTCTCTTTGCCTTAATGAGGGTTCAAACGACTTTTTCCGGCGGGTGTAGCGGAAACATATTCATATAAACTAAAACCATGTTGTCATTTGATAGAATTTGAATATGAAGGTGTCAATAATTTGAGGATCGCGATTTCGCACCCTACAGCGACACCCCCAAAGTTTAATACAGCTGACAGAATGAATTTACGAATAGATGAATCATTCCAGAAAATTATAAAAAATTAAACGATGTTCGATGCATTTCATCTTTTATGGAAACACCAAGAATTTGCTGGGCAGGCTTGAGTGACAAAACTGCAATCTTGATGGTTTTTTGGGGTATATTAACTATTCGCGAGTTTAACCATCATTATGTCTTTCTTTATCAATCACGATAAATTTAATTAATAATTTAATAGTTTCACTAAATATAAAATTTTTATTGTTATTATTCGTTAATCTCAGTATTTCCAGCTATAGGAATAGGAATAATGATAATGCACTATTTCGATCGATGGAATACCTTCGCGCGTCAAGTAAGAAAATATTTACGTCTTTCATCGAGTAATTTTTACTGTAACCGAATACATCCATACTTCTCTTGGCATCCCAAGCTCCGTAGTTACTGTTGTATCACGACTGAAGTGAGATCACGTTATTCATCGCGAAGAAGGAAAATGTATCTCACATGGATTCATATCAGAATTTCGCTAAACTAATTACTATTTGCAGGAACTATTATTTTCCGGAAGTGTAACTTATAAAAGGAAAATAGTTAAAAATATTAGGAAGACGGCGATTTTGATAGTACTTTCTGTCGTTGTTATTTGCAGACTTCTCTCGAACACTGAGCTAGTAAACTAAACAATTAAATGCAAACTAAAAAAATAAACGGTAAAGAATTAAAAAATAAAAGAGCCCACATATTTTCACTCCCTCGCAGTAACATCGTTTCATTAACTATTTAACATAACTCTATAAAAGCAGTGTTTTCATTGATATTAACTCTGCGAAGCAATGTGGTATTCTTTGTGGAATATCTTCTTAAGAAGACAGTTAAATTATGGGAGGAATGCAGAAAAGTTAAATTAACGAAAGCATTTTGACGGAATGGAGCGATACCTATTGGGTGGTTCTCAACCATTTGTCAACGCATTGGTTCCAACGCTAAGGTCCAGGGTTAAAGTCCCGTCTAATCGGAATTTTCCTGTTAGGGAAATTATGCCTGTGTCTGTCATTTACTGGGTACTCATTGTAATTATCGTATGACTGGATTTTTGTGGAAACTTTAAGAAATTAAGGTCTAGTGATTCGCTAAACTAACCAATCCTAGGAATACTAACGTTTTGTGATGAAAATAATAATAAATAATAGTTGTAGCATTTGAGAAGCTTGTAGCCTACAAAAAATAAAATAAAACTAGAACCTCAAGTAGATACATTAAAACAAGAGAGACAAAAGGAATAATGAACCCTAAAAATAATTACAGAATGAATAAAGAAAAATTAATAATCCCTTATGAAGGAGAAGAGCAATATGAATAGGTTAAGAGAAGAAAATGCTTGGTCGGTGTGATAATCGAAGTGAAGTTAAATTCTAGAAGAGAATAATACTTTCCAACTGATAGGTGAGATTATACAAAATAAAGATACTTATCAAGTTATCAGGTAGAAAATAAAAATACAAAAGAGAGCTAATGAATAACATGAAGTTACGGCCCCATTAAAAACGTAAAAGGTAAACAATGCTAATTTTGATATTAGCAACACTGAGGGCCTGAAAATTTCCCAAATTTTTCCTATTGTTGGAAATGTAGGATGTAAAATCCAATCATTTTATAAAGATTAACATAAACATCAGAACAAATATTAATTCACCAAAAATCCTCGAAGATAATTTTCTGAAACCGAAATAAAACTATGCATCTCATCCACTCAAACATGCCTCTGGGCACAGCTGAAAGGAGTGGATATTTTCGAAGCCCTGAACAGGATGATGGCTCCTCTGAAACTGAACAGGAAGAAAGCGTGCAGATATTTGGGTGTGGCCATTTAAAGGGATGCAGGATGTCACCGATGCGCTTTGCATTTAAATATTCGGTATGCGGCATCTCAAATGAAAATGCCGGTCGATGAACGCTTTCGTGAGGACTGGGTTGAGAATTATGCGGAGGCTTTACCACATCAACTTCCGTTCCGTAAATTTGACAAATTGCGGAGAATCATTAGCGTGCGAAATACACCAAAAGCAATAGTTTCCACCGTAATCCCTCCGTTACTAATTCGTGCATTAACAAAACTCAATGGGGCACTAAACCATTAGTTAAAACCATTTCTATTTTTGTAACTGATGGCAACTGAAAACTCGAGGTTTTATGAATTTCATAACGCTGCTGCTGCGAATTACAAAGAAAATACGAAACGTTTCTAAATGACAAGCACATAAAGAAGTATACATTTGAAACTATCGTGATCATGCTGTACACTAAGATCGTGCATGCGGCACATCGGTTGAGAAGCTCTTCCATAAGGTTGCATGAATGTCATGCTATAAATCAACATTCAACAAAAACCATTGAATCTTCGCTTAACAAATTTCCTGATAACATGGATTCCGTGTTATTGGAATGTGTTGAGCACTTCCTTCTCTAAACAGGAGGCAGCTCCACTTAGCCAATTAGAGAGGCCTGCTTTCTCCTGAACTCATCGGTTCGCCTTATTTGATCAAAACCAAATATCAGTAACGCACTTTTTCCTGGAAAGCGTTCTTTTGCCCTTAAGTTGGGATTCCACGCAACGCGAGTTTCAACTGAAAGTGAAAGGACAGTATATCGGAGAAACTAAATTTCGCTCTTGTTTTACGAATTCGAAATTTTATGACAGGAGCACTGCGAAAACTAGGAATGTCAGAAAGTACTGTTAATGATAAATGGGTGTCCCAAGCCGTGCTAAATATATAAAAATAGCTCCATTTTTGGATATGTCTGAAAACCGTTTGGCCGAAATCTAGTACTAACGTATATTTCAGCTTTCTCTATGTCGAATTTTTGAAACGATTCCTTGTTATTAGTTGCCTAGTGTTAATCAACCTTTATATTGTAAAGATAAGAGGTAGGGGGTGGCATGATGCATCAATAACTTCACATAATATTATTACTCAGTTCCTGCTTCAGACATTTGACAGGCATTTTGCCACCCACTGAATTTTCTTTCTAAAATTTTATCATTATTTGTATTTTACCACTATCTCTCGGATTTCGGTGGCCATCTACAGTTATAGCCGTTAGGAACAGATTAGACCAAAGAATTTAGCGCAACACATATACATAAAAATACTAACCAATTTTTCATACGCTCCCACTGACATTAGATTCAAAAACCCCTAGGAAAAACGGAGACGAAACATGTCTTCCTAGGTGCATGCCTTAACGTTTAAAGTTACATTTACCCTTTTCCTTGTGTGTTATTGGGGGGTTCTCCTTACCACCACTTTGCACGGCCGGTTTCTCAACGAGGACGATGGCCATAGGTGCACACCTTAACGTGCAAAGTTATCTTTATACTTTACCTTACGTAGATAAAAATAAGTGAAAATATTAAAAGTTTCGAAAAATACAATTCATTGCATACCATGCATTGATAAACTTTCAGAGGACACTTATTTTTTAGAACTCCACACTCTTCCAACGACTCTAATTAATGTAAAATGGATATAATAATTTTTTTTCTGAAGTAACGAAACAATACGTTTACTAGATTTCTACTTTCCGAGAAATACAGCCTTTTCAAGGGTGGGACGTGAGGCATTGGCCCGTTTTTCTTGCCGTCTTAAGCTGGCTTTACTGATAGCGACTCAGCGCTTTCATAATTCAGGGAATAGTGATGAAACTTACGAGAGCCTTCAAATTTTAATCGAATCATTAATAACGTAAAACTTTGAGAAGAATCGCATACATTTTTGGACCGGTTCTAAATTTAAAATTAAAGACGATAACCCAGTAATAAGCAAGTCGGTTTTGCAACTGTCCACCATAGCGAATACTCACGTGACCATTTTATAAAAGAAATCTTCAGCCAATTGTTTCTGTGAAAGAAAATTTTACCAGTACAGTACCTCTTAAAGCAGGGGTGGAGAACCTAATTTCCTGCGAATGACCGCATATATGTACCAATCGGCTACACAAGAGTAATACATTGGGTATGATACACTTGAATTACTACAAGCACTATATTCAAATTGTTGAGCATCGAAATTCTACGCAACAAAACGAATTCCCTAAGTCAACTTAAAGGGAATATTTTCCACTTTATTGGTACTTGGCTTCACTAGCGAATTTGAGAAACGAAATAATTCTCATTAGGATACTTAAGAAGTGACGAAAATGCCGCAAAGAGCGTCCGGAAAGGCCGTAAGTTCACAAACTAGTTGTCTAGGGAGCGCGGTGAACAGTATGTAATTAACTATATACTGCTATAGCAGGGAATTCTTTTCACCGACTTAGCGTCGAATTTAGGATCATTTTGGGAGATGTTTTTGTAGTACACGTTAGAGAATTGCCTATTCTAACTACAGTTTGAATTCCAATGCTCTATCTTAACGGGAAGTGCCTCAAAAATTCTTCCAAAAATCGGTGAAATGCATCCTTACGGGAAAAAACACTTTTTCTGGGGTGTTCTGGGAACGAACCCATGATGTCTAGGAACGGTATCTTATTTTTCCTCCAGTAAGATAGTCGGTGTCTTTACGCAAAAAAATTTCTACGTCAGTGACGCTTTTCGTTTAGCCTCCGAATTTTTATCATTTATATATGTATATATATCCGGAGAAACGTCTATATATAACAGATGAGTAGTATTCCAGGAGCAGTTTTTTCAGCAACATTTTCCTGCTATCCCATATCGGTACTTTAATTCACTTTCGAATGTCTCGTAGTATGATGAATGGATGGTACGAAATAAATAAGTCACACCCTTGCCAACAACCATAACCAAAGTTAAGATTGTATTCAGTGAAATAAACATTTTTGGATACCGCAAGACTTGTCTTTTAATATTAAACTGATAACTATTTGTAGACTGCACGCAGTGAATGCTGAAGTACTAGGCCGTCTGAAAATAATCATCCCAATCATTACGGCTGAAGATTGCGGAAAAAATAGGAAAACTAGAAACTGCATTCGGCATATCCTTTTCCCCCGTTTAACAACCATTGAGCGGAGTCTATAGACCGCGCCCTCCTTTCCTTGCAGGAAATCAGTGGCTACCCTCAATACAATTCATTAACTCTAATACATCGTCATATTGGCGGAAACAGTAAAAAATAATTGATGGCTTGATTATTAAAATAAACGGAGGTAACCTTATTGCGGATACAGCAAAATATATCTGCCAGTCACTCTGTGGAAGAAGCACCTGTAAAATGTGGTATTAAATCTCTCCATCAAAACTGCAATCCTTAAAATATTGTAGAGTAACAAATCGGAGAAAAAGTTTCCTAAATACATTTCTGCGTCAAACGATCTCTACTATTTCAATAACACATACAAAAGATATAATAACAAAGCCATCAATGAAAAATCGAAAGAATTATTTTTAGAAACAGAAAGCGTGCAGTATGTGTTATATAATATAATAATAATATAATGTTTTATTAGCTCTGGGAAAGATGCCCATTAGAGCTGGAACATAAGTACATTATTGCTCTTAAAAACAGATACAATAGAACAAAGTAAAAAAAGACTACAAAATATGTTCCAAAGTTTACAAAGTACATGAAGAAAACAAACAAGATTAATCATAAGTAATAAAAAGATGATTAAATAGTTTGTCTTTAAAATATCTTAAAGAAGTAGAGTTCTTAATCCTATCTGGTAAAGAGTTCCAAAATTGGGAGGCTGTTATTAAGAAGGAGTTAACATAAGTGTTGGTATGAGGAATAGAGTGAGGGAATTAGGGCCGGATCGAGTGTTAACAGGAATTAAACCTTTACAGGTAAAGAAATCCAAAATATATTGTGGCAGCGAATTCCTAAATAATAAATAAAAACCAAGCATATATTTTCTTCTCACGTCTGGTTTTAACCACATTAGTTCCCTGCGAAAAGAAGATATGTGATATTCTCTTCGAAGATTGAAAATAAACCTATACAACTATTTAAAAGTCGAAGTAACTTGAGCTAATTACCACAGGTTAAATCACTGTACACAAGGGAATAATAATCAGACAATAATATACAGTTTCATCCATGATGTTAACATAAGTCAAAAATATCTAGAAAATATATTTATTCAGAGAATTCTCCTAAATTATTCCCTGAAAAACTTTAATTTCTAATCTAACTGCAAGACTTTAAACTGCTGAGGTAAAGGAGGTTTTCGGAGTTGCTTTATCGGATTTGATGATATTTAAACAATTAGTAAAATTACTCATGTTGAAGTGAGAGTAGAGACTGGTTTCAATATATTAATCCTTTTCCGAAAAGTAGTAGGCTACGGAACAAGGTGCTATCAGAGGAGATATAACAATTTGAAACAGCCTTAATTAGGGGAAAATATTTTTCGGAAAACTTGAAAATTTCCGGTACTTACCCCCGAGGAAAATGTTGACGAATGATTTCCTGTTCACTAAAATAATGGACTAACGCGTGAAATCTGATCATAATGAGCAATTAGCAAAAATCTACATCCTATATTTTGGCATTTAATGAAATAAGGCGTTCCTAGTTCATTAAAAAGAGATATTCTGGGGTACTAGTTACGTACTTGGATGCTAGTATTCAGCATATCTGGGATATTTTACAGACACAGCCAATTTGCCGGATTCCCTCTCAAGCTTGTCCGAATTCTCTTCAAGAGACTGAACACAAATGGGCATTTCGGACAACCAGAATTCCTACCATACTCTGGCTACTAACCAGAACGTAAAATGAGTTCTGGAATCTTCCTTGGGATACTTTCCAAACTGACTCTTCAATGCCCGATGGGAATTCGTGAACACTGATGCTCTGAAATAAATTCCTCTCTCGGACTCTCGCGAAACTTTCAGAAAAATTACAGAAAGTTATTTATAACCAAAATTTGCGAGTTATTTAGTTTTACTAAGACACAAATCTATGCTCTAATTTACAGAAAGTATATCTATAGTTTTCGTAGACTATATCTTCCCATTAATTTTTATCGACTTTTACTAATCTACTTGAGCAGGTTACTTGAGGATCTATTTTGCTATCATTAATCTTTGGTTATTGGAAATTTTTGTCTTTTGCGTAGATCTAGAATATACACCTCATTTTCTAAAGTCATCCGCTGACCGATACGGTCCCAAAGATTTCCTCTTTATATTTTACGATGATCAGCAACGATGAAACTCTTGGAGATGCTAAGAAACTCGGCATATCACTTATCCCACATCCTACTGTGAATTGTAATTAAATCGAACACTTATAATTTAAATTAATAATAAATCAATAGTAAATTTAAATGAATTTAAATTAATAACAAATAAAAAAACCTTAAATTATGTCACATCCCTAAGATATGATGGAACTGAATTTGAGTAAAACATTTTGACCTTTAGATAATAATTATGAAGCGATTAATCCAATTTCCTGAGTAATTTGAAAGTTTTAGGTAGGAATTTCCCCCTATATGGGATGAGAAAATCTCCGGAAAAATAGTCACGAAATTTCAAGTTCCGAAATAAATACGCAGAATCGAATGTAGATGTCCAAAATCTGGAGTGATAGAAAACGTTTAGAGGTATCCAAAACATAGCTTCTACACATGTATGGAAGAATTTGCGTCTGAAACGAGAAATAAAATATGAAAGAAGGTAGCTGAAAGCTCCTAACACAAGGTCAAGGTTCCATACAGTAGCTCGGTAGAGAAATCTATCAAGGACGGATTCACGAGGAAAGGTAAGCATTTAGAGTCCTCTAACGCAGAGGAACGGGATAGGAATAATTTTTCAGATTATATAACGGAGAGGCAATACGAATCTCATGCCACATTTACTGCTACATAAAACCTCATATAACTGAAGATGCGAGCAAGTAAACTTTTAATATAATACATTACAAATTTTTCGTAGTGAAAACCAGTTTAACTGTTGATAAAAGCAACTGCAACATTCAGTTTCTCAATACATTAAGGAAAAATGAATTGATTACAAACAATAATTTCATTCTCTCTCATTTCATTTCACTCTCAAACGACTTAGCTCATATACAAATGTGGTGCGAAAAATGGCAGCTAGATCTTAATGTAGATAAATGCTCTGTAGTAAATTTCTTCGAAAGGAAACAATTGAGTCAGAACCGCCCGTACAAAATTAGTGGAACGAATTTAAATGTAGTCGACTCAGTAGAATATCTTGGAATCACCCTAACCAATAACTTAAACTGGAGCACACACATTCGAAAAATATGCGGTAAAGCAACTAAAAAGCTCGGTTTTATAAAGCGTATTGTAGGTAGATGCGATGAAAAGGTTAGAGAGCGATGCTATTTTACGTTAGTTAGGCCCCATCTGGAATATGCGGCGAGTATATGGGACCCAGCGGATGAAACGAACTCTCGCGAACTCGAGAAAGTGCAGCGTAAGGCGATACGTTTTGTTAAAAAGTGCTACGATAGAGAAGCAAGTGTAACGCAAATGCTCACAGACGCAGGTTGGGAATCCTTGAAAAAAAGGAGATTAGAAGCTAGGCTGCGATTGTTAGATAAATTCAGAGGAAATACATTTTCGGATGACGTAATTGATATTATGCGACCCCCCTGCTACTTTGCCCGATCCGACAGTGAGCGTAAAATAAGAGAAATAGACGCGAGGACAAGTCGTTTTAGAGACTCTTTTTTTCCGCGAACGATACGCGATAATAATAAATTAAAAAAGTAATTCTACTCTTGGTGTTTACACCCCCTGCCACACGCCGGAAGGCGGCTTGCAGGGTACTTATGTAGATGTAGATGTAGAATAATACTTAAGTTCTTCCGAAGTCGCAATTCAGGCTTTAACAAACAGTTGAAGTAAAAGGCGAGTTAAATATAGAGAAAATGTGGAGAGCAAGGAAAAGTGGCAAAAGGAATTTTAAGAGAATATCACGTTGTCTCGGGAACTTTTCGTTCTTTTTTATCCTTTCCCTATTTGGAAAGTCCGAATTTTGAACTGTATTGTTACGAGACTTTCCACCAAAATCCTTTTTTTCTCAGGCGAGGTACGATGTTTTCAACTTCAATGCTGGGGCAAAATTTAGTGAAGTCCCAAAGCCGTAAATTTACCTATCTTGCCGTTACAGTTTATCCCGATTTCCTCCTCTGGAAGAAGTTTGGTGTGATATTTAAATTAAGCCAACGGAAATGATTCTCTCTCTTAACAAACGGATAAATGAGAGTTTCCGATTCTAGACTAGTCCATGTAGCATCCCTGTTTGGGAAACATTTACATCTACATTAGTACCCTGCAAGCCGCCTTTCCGCGTGTGGCAGGGGGTGCAAGCACCATGAATTTACTGAATTTACTTCGCTAATCTATTACTTTCGCGTATCGTTCGCGGAAAATATTAATTCTTGTATCGATTCGTTTTAGCATTTAGGAAAGAATATTTAAGAGGCAATACTCGGTAAAATGTGTGCAAAGAACAGTGGAGTTTCATATGAGGATGGAGAAGGTGTATCTCAAACTCTTAGAGGAGCGTGCTATTTATTCGTACTCTTATCGGCTATTTTATAGGGTTTATATTTACAATCAGAGAGATATTTTCATGTCCGTGGCACAGTAGCCACCGTAAGAGTAGAGCTACTCCAGGCAAAATTCTTCGCGAGTGACACATGCTCAAAGACTGGTGGTAGGATTCCAAGGAGCCTGGATGGTAGATCGTCAGACGTTGGCGGTGGGGGGTCTCAATCTCGATTCCCCGTGGGAGTTCACCACCCAGTAATGTGAGTGTTAGTTGGTGTTAGGAGTGGGATCTGGCTGAGAAAAGATAAGCCATAACCGCCATAACCAGCACTCAGCTGGCGGAGTGTACTACTATACAATGAAAACCTACAAACGGAAAATAAAAGACCTAGTTCGACTCCACCTATCAATGGAATAATACTTTAAAGTGCCACATTCCTAGACGAAATCCAACACAGAGGGTCTTTTGATCAAAGGGGATCATCTCAAATGAATCATTGATATAGATGTCGACTCAGAAGTATTTCGTGGACCAATAATAGTAAAAGAGACCAACAATACAAGAGTAAAATTAAAGAACCGGCCGCGACGGCGAAGTGGATGGCATACTAGCGCTCCAACCCCAAGGTCCCGGATAATCAGAATTTTCTGTACAGGGAATGGTTGAGTGTGTTAATAAATTGTTACTGTTCACGCCTCTCCTGTAATTGTTTAATAAATTGATGTTTATAAGGTCACCAGGAAAGCGAAAAATAAAATAAATAAAGTGATTCTGCAAATTGTGTGTAAATTAAAGAAAAACTCTCATTTCACGTTCGCATTTGGAATAACGTTATATCCGTTGTGGGTGGCGAAAGAAAGTGAACTACGAAAGCGTGACGTGGAGATGAAAAATGCGACAATTGAGCCGTTAGAAAGCGAGGCGATGCTTCATTCGCTTCGAAATACTCTTACGTTGTATTGCTTTTTTAATTGAAAAATAAAATTCCACCTTGGTGTCTCTCCTGAAGTGTGACGTACCGCTCGTTTGATATACTTCATTGATTCCCTATCTCGAATATGATGTTCGTATTCCCTTACATTAAGTTCCCTTAAATCGGTCGAACGTTTCTTTGAATTTCGTTGTAGGCCTTTTTCCTGGAAAATATTTTAATTATGATGCCAACCTTTTATCATTCTTTGATGTTTACTTTAAAACAACGGTCATTAAACAAAATTCGAACTTAATCCGTAAAAAGGAATAACTATTGGCAATTATAAATTGAATGGCAATAATGATGAGAAAATGAATTTTGTGGAAATTGAATTTCGTGAATTCCCTTGCGATATCTACGCTAATATCTACCATATTTTTTAAATATTTTACTCTGGGGTCTTGCGATAATAAGGTAGGGTATAGGGTACTATTCTAGGTTTTATAATCATTAGAACGTAATAAAT
Organism: Ladona fulva; assembly: GCA_000376725.2. Lineage (NCBI taxonomy): Eukaryota > Metazoa > Arthropoda > Insecta > Odonata > Libellulidae > Ladona > Ladona fulva. Next base: position 684,507 of record KZ308555.1, read on the forward strand.
AATACTAGACTATTATTACAAATTTAATGCCTCTGTGTTCTCTCAAACATCTAGGATTCGACGAAAACACTCAAATTTCACATTTCATGGGTATGGGCGTAAGACTAAAAATGCACAGCTATAGCTATCGATTCAGAATTCTGCCGTTACACGAACTTTAGTAATTCAGATTTGTTTAAATAACGTATTACATTTTTTGGAGAAGAGACAAATTTTAAAATAATTGCAATTAACCAGCTCGCTACTGCATACCTTGGAAGTAAAAGGGGAAAACATAAGGATAAAAATGTTTTCTTCGGATATACTGAAACTTAAATAATTTTTAAATTTATGGAGTCGGCTGAAAAATAAAAAGGTGAAATTTTTAACGTACTATTATCATATTTTTATTCTGTAACATGTGAATTTAGAACATGAAACTGTGTACGAGCCAGAATACGTAATATTCAATATGTGAAACCATTAATATTTCAAGCAAATCTGATGATTTCACCAAACGAAAGACCACGTGCGCACATCTTCGTGATTAGAATTTACAAGTTATGGTTCAATTCCTTCGATAATTCGAAGCTAGTGAATGAAAGGGTGGAAGAAATAGCTTTGGCTTTATTACGTACCTTAGTTATGGTAATGGCTTAGTTTCCATTTGGTCCACTTTCTATATCCTTTCGGTGAAAATCGAGCTTGAGTGTCTTATGTACAAAATGATTCAAATTCAGTTCGAGATTACATATTGAACGTATTCACCTATCACATCGTAATGTCGGTATTGCAATTATACCTGTATCTCAAAGTAAAAATAGGTTTTACGTAGAAGATTTTCCTCCAGCCAAACGATACAGAGAAATTAATATCAGATTCTGCCGTACGAGTTATTAGCCTGTCACATTACCGTCAAAAATAGCAGTTTGTCTACAGTCTCATTGAAAGATTAAATCAATTATTATATCTTTCCGAATATCAATCAGGATCAATAAGGATTTGAATAGGGCAAAATTCACAAGTCTAATTTTTGTGCTGCAAAACGTATTTCCGACGCAATTTTCTTGAAGGTGAGTATCCTAAAAATGAAACAATGATCTCACCTTACTCTGAAAGCCTGATCACCAGCGTGTTACTTTTTCTGATTGAGTAACCTTGCCATTTCCTGGTGACGCAAAGTTAGCCGCTGATCGCAGTGTGTGTTGCCTGCATTAAGGAGACTGCGATGATTTGCGATTTATTTGGAGCGTGGCCACGTAAAATGACAGGGTAAAGGAAAGATCATGGCGACTGCGTCTCTCATTGATCCATATCTTCTGTTTTTGATATCTTTAAGGTTAAGAAAGATTGTGAATTTTGGCTTATACTTTTTTCGACATTCCCGTCACTGATAATCAAGAATTGAACTCGATATTTAGCTGATTCCACTTAGCGTTTCTCTTCTTCCCCAAGACTATACATTATCACTATTCAATACTTAAGAAGTAAACTTTTTTAGAATGAGTGAAACGACAAGTGACTTCACAGGTTTCATAATTAGGCTCCGTATCCATTGTCATACTGGATAATTGTCGACCACTGACTTCAGCTAATACATAGTAGACTTAGTACATGACGTCAATATGATATCAAATATTTACCCAAGTACCATCCACGATTTTCTTTATCATCATCAAATTATCTTAGGCAATAATTCCAAATTAATTCCTAGCTTCTCATTATTGCTGTTGTAGAATATTACGAGTTAATTAGCACTCAGAGAGTCGAATTGTAGGTAGATATTCGAAAGAAAGCAAATACCAACCTTCTCTTTCTTAGGCGTAGTTAGATTCTCGTAAGAAGTTTCCAATTCAATTTGATGAAGTATTCAGACTTGTGATAAAGGTAAATTTCTTTATATCGAAAATTAATATTGTAATAAGACAATGAACAGGCGTGAGAGCGTTAAGAAAATTAATATTTATCCAAATTGATACATTTATAACGCGGACTTTATTTCTGAAAGTATTTTATTATCTTAATTAACATTCCTCAATAATTTTGAAAGAGGTTACTAAAGTTATATAGAATTTGATCCTACCACAAAATCATGCTTCGCACTGAATTTTGGAAAAAAATGGATAAGGAACATAAGAATTTGCATTTAAGAGAAGTCTAAGAATGTCTATAATTTTCCCGTGAGAGACCTTTAAATCTCCAACCAGTTCTTAGGGGAATGCTGTTACTCTTAAGGTCACCTCAGTGGGGGCTTTCATTATTTGATTTAAATTCAGCTTATGGTCTCATGCCTAAAAACCAAATTAAATCTTCGCGTTCATTTCAAACGCACTAATAACAATAGCAATATCTGAACTCATATTCCTTTTAAGGGGTATGTTTCACTTTCAAAATACCGCAAGGTAATATTTTTTTACTCTCATTGAACCACATAAAAATTAGAATGAATTACATAGAAAATTGACAAATGACACCGAAATTGTGCGTGACTTTATGAAAAATACTGCAATTAAATGAACTTCGATACCAATATTTTTATTAACAAAAGGCAACCGCAGAAAAGTGTTGTGTAGGTAGCCGAAATCTTTCTGGCATGGATTTCAAGATTAGGGGAAAGTGTGATTTATTACGAAACATTTGTCTCATGGCGTTAAAAGGCGGGAAAGTAGCGCATGCGAGACGACTTCAGAACGAAGTGGTAGCTTAAAGTGAGATTAGATAATTTTTGGAAAAATATTGTGAAAAGTGTTGATATTGGCCCACCATATTTCTATGACAAGCAATCGGTAGTTATCAAATTTTACAGTGATTAAAACCGGGACTTATTCTTAAAAATGTATCTCTATTTATATCATATTAATTTCGCATCCTTTAAAGCAAATTTAAATGATTTTTCTCATTGAAATTCCGTATTTTTCAATTATATTTTTCTGGGAGTTATTCCTACAAATCTCAATAGCGTGTAAGGCTGCAACAGCGCAACGTGTTAAGTATATAAAATTAAGTAATTAAAATTATATAAATAATAATTAAGAATTGATTTTATTTCTGTTATCTCATGAATAGTAATTTACATAGTCAATACAAGTAGTGTAACACACTTCAAAACCTAGTCCCTCGCTTTTTGGAGAATTGCCGTTGCACATTAATTGTAATCGGTATGAGGTTATTATTTAACAATTTGCATTTGACTAATATATCAACAAGTTGGTGTGAATACTTTTACTGTCTATGAATTCTTGGAGGTAAAGATTTTATTGTGCGTATGAGATTGTAATATTCACTTGAACGTAGGTTATAACAGTCAGGTTCATTCAGAAAGAAAATTTGACTCATCTTAAAGTTTAAATTACCATTCTTTCCGACTTCATCGTGCCGATTAAGGTGATCCTTTGAATTGAACCTATGACTAAATATAACTCGGAATTAGAAAATCCGAAGAAAAACCGCTCTACTGAAAACCATCTCGGCGCAGAAATGTGTTAGCATGAATTTTGTTGATTTGACCAAAAATGCAAACAACATTTATCGAAATAAATAAAGAAATCACTATCCGTGCAGCATCCACAATCTCTCATACTATCATCCTTAGGTTTTGGTACATTCACACTTGGTGACAAGAAAAGTTGTTTCCGATGGATACAGGTGGATATTAGTGGATGAGATTAGCGGAATTCTTAAATCATGACGACTTTGGTACGAAAATATAGCAAAGTAACAAACAGAAAAGAAATTTATCGTTTATTAGGTCATTGTTTTACCTACTTATCTCTTTCTTCTAAAAGAAATAAACAACATATCACCAAATAAGATAACTATCTCGAAAAATAGTCATATTTATGCATATCTTCATTCTGAAATTCTACAGCTGAAATTCGGCTTTGGTTTCAAGATTCCGAGAAAATATGGACAAAAGAAGAGCACTTTAAACAATGTGAGCTCAAGGTGGTGAAGCTGGCTTTTGACACAACCAACCCTTCAATAGCCGTTTCTGAGGATTTAAACCGAACTTAATAGCTTTAACAGCATGTATTGCAGTTCATCTTTCGTAGCTCCAATTTTTCCTTTAACGGAAGCAATTTTAATCAATTAAATTCACTCTCTTTTGCTTATTTGTGAGTGCAATTTCGCAAATATTGAGAATTTGGGTAAAATTTCAATGGGTGAAAGATTCATTTTAAACCAAAATGCCAACATTAAAAAAAAATTTATTGAAAATGTAAACGTTATTTAAAAATCCGATAAAAGGGTTAAGAAGGCTCTCATGCATAAGGAATGACCCTTTCAAAGATAATGGATAAGATGGATATTAATACCTCCATATCTGATCGTTACAACTTTAGATAAAGTCTCCTTTCGCAAGTTATACTTTCGTAATTTCACCGAATTTTGTTTTCTCTTAATATGCTCCGTTTAATTCCCATTGGGACCTTTGATGGAGTTAAATTTGTTCTATTCTCTCTTTAATAACTTCAGAACACTAAGTATCTTAAATATTATATATCTTAGGTATATAGGTAGGTATAGTATATGTCTTAGGTAACAAATAAATAAAATTATTGGCATTCTGAGAATTTTTGAGATCTTTGCTGAACCTCATATTCGTTCTCAATTTATAAGGATCTTGAAGAAACGCGATACATGGAGAACAATGCTATCTTCGTAAACCACTACTGAGAAGAGCGTTTTGCAATAGGGTCAGAATTTTAGGATCGCTCCCAGAGCTCAGAATGGAGGTGGTTACGACACGTTATGCTCGCTCGCTCTATCTCTAAGAATCTATTGCAACGTTTCTCGAGAAGTGCTCCCGATTCACTTCTGTTCCGCGAATATTTATGAGGCTCCTAAGATTCTCCCGGGATTTTTGCTATTTTAGACTTGATGACACAAGCCACTGCATATTTCAAACAGGCAATGCCCATGTAATGGATGTCTTAGTTAAAACGAAATGTAGATACTCATATCGAAGAAAAATTTATTTTCAGTTTCTTTATTTAACCGGTCGTAAGCTAAATCAACTAAAATATGGTTGAGTAAATGAAAAAATAGCCCAGAACAGGGGTGTAATCGGAAATTCGTTTGAAGGAGGTGTCCAAAATGTTTTACCTTCAAATTGCACACACTGTGCATTCGCAAATTTCTCGCCACTCATTACTCATTCTACTTAAAGTCGGACCTACGGAGAGACCACTCCACTGGCGCTGGTCTATTTTTTTTTGCGATTCGCATCTCTGATGAGTTAGTTTAGCCTAAGAAATATTTTATCATTCGCCTCTTTCTGTTGATTGGACAAGCGTGTTTGAGCTGAAACGGGCAAGAACAAGATTTGTCTACAGAAGGACCCCAAGTCATGCAGAAAATGCGAGATTGCCTAAAATACAGGGGCAGGCTAAATTCCGTTTGAAATGGCCATCGCCTTACGAAAACATCGAAAACCATGCTTGATTGCGTCCATTTAGTCATATATCGTATTTTTCAAAACTAAAATAATATTATAACCCAACTGTATTGAAACTAAACATATTTACCATTAGAATATTCCATTTTTTTAATACTAATTATGCTTCATCGAAAATTTGCACCACTCTCAGCGCTTACTTCGTATTGCTGAAATATAAGCGACCGGATAGCCCTATTTTATCAAATGTATGTATTATATCTCCAATCCTACGATCCCCTGTTGCTTCTATAGTTATTGTCATTATCTCCTGATATTAGGAATCGAACAGAATTCGTTGAATGCAAAGTAACATATCTTAAAAAATGTTATGGTAGTTGTTAATACTTTAACATTCAGTTATCTGTTGATTCTGTCTACTTCTACGACGTAATATTTACTTAGTACAGTAGTATGCTCCCCTATGCAACCAGCAAAATTTCTGTATATTATCTTATGTATTTCTAGGAAAAAATGACAATCATTTCGTATCATATTATGAATAAACCTTATTTTCCTGAAGAGTTATAGGACAACTTATTTTCCTATTTTTACTTGTTAAGTAATAAGATATTATTCTATCTCCTTACCAACAAACAAATCATACCTAAACACACTGCTGCATCTCAAAATAATGATGTTTGAGTAACAAAGGATGTTATTGTTGCATTTGATATATGTATGACATGCCACATGGCCATAAGTAACAAAAAAATAACATTTACGTGCGTGTATTTTAAGTGAGAGAATCTCAGGTGCTTTGAAATGGGAAATCTACGTAAATCGTTCCATAATTTCTTCTGTGGAGTTACATTTCTCACAACAATTAGGCCTTAAGCTTTGAATAAATATGCACAGTGCACAAACCTTAATTCTTAACATACCGAAGAGAAATAAGAGAATTTGGTAAACAGTTCAATAAACAAGGGTTAAGATGCGAATGAATAATCATTTAGTGATTTTTCATGTGTTTGTAGCTCTGTTAATGTTAGCATAGTAATAATTCAGTCTGCGGTAACTCTTGCTGGATAACTTCATAAATGTGAAGAACTACACAGATCAACTCCTCAGGAACCCTCTGACCATCCCTGCGGCTAAATTTTTCACTCATTTCCAGCTTCACTCTCCTCCAAACAGTACAATCAAAGTGAATCATCTGAATTAAAGGAGTCCTAGAAACAGACCCCAAATACTTAGGCAAGGTAGAAGTTGATTGCCTTGAGAGCTCTAAAAACTCTACAAATTACTTTAAAAAATCATAGTTACCAAGTTTTTGCCATTAATTCCACACCATTTCTGAAAACTACACTCATTCTAATCAATTTAAAATCAATTCCCCTAAATAAATTAATTAAAGTAACCTTTCATCCTCTATTACTTTTCTTTTATCATAAATACTGCTTGAAGAGTATTATTTTTATGTATGAATACTATGGGATTTATTTCAGTATTTTATTTAATCAAACATCCCATTCCTTTATTAATGACTACTTTGGTTTTAATAATCTTTTTCCGTTGCAAAATACCCTAAAGCTTTGAGAGACTGGTAATCACAAAGGGAAATACCATCCCCTAAGTCAAAAGCATTGTAAATTTTACATAGAAAAATAAATTACTTTATGATACAGTAAAATGATACCAATAAACCACAATTTATAAACCCTCATCTCTGTTGCTCATTGAGTACGAATTTTGAATTTTTCTGCAAATTTGTAACAGCAACAATCTCATTAGAAAATAAGATATATCTATTTCAAAGACCAAAAACTGGTGTAGCAAATAGCTGTCTTGACAGAAGAGAAGCAACAAATTTTATTGGCCATTAAAAACTGCAGTTCTTTTAACCTAAGCTTGAAAAGCCAAACCTTAGAAGTCTGAAGACCAATTTTTTGTTAAAATTTCAATAATATGCATTCATATCCTACTTGAGTGTGGCAATAGATAAATGCATTCACATCCATCCATCCATTTACATCTAGCTATCCAGTCTACATTTTACTACCATAAAATGCTTAGGTCAATAATTGAATCTATTCAGATGTAACCCTTAGAGACATTATATGTCATTCACATATAAGACCACAGTAATCCCTTCAATCTCATACAAGTCCCAAAGAAGAGTTTTAACGGAATTACTTCTTCTTTGTATTTTCCACAATACTTGTGAAAAATACAAAGAAGTAATATAGACAAAGGTAAATGGAAGATAAATTTTTCTCTATCTACCAAACAAATAAAAAGTACTCCATTAATCAAGATACAGTAATGTTGAAGTTGCCATATGGAATAAAAAACAATTATTTCAATTAATAATCTAGGAAATTAGTAATCTTTTATGTTAGAGGTTTAAAAAACACTCCGTAAGCCCTCTTTCACATTCTTTCACCCTCTTAGCATTCACAGAGGAATGTGGAGACCCCCTGAGGATGGAGGCTTTGTCTCCAAAATGATCATTGGGCCTTCCAAGACATCTGTAATCTAGAGCTTGCCGTTTGTCTCTGAGCACGAGTTCCGTTAGCCGAAAGATGGCTTACAGAATGTTTTTTAAACCTCTGATTCATAAACAGCCATGTTCTAACCTTCTTTTTCTTACAAATTTTATGTTATAGAATATTCTAGAATGATAAAGGTTTTGATATACATACTGTGGTACCTTAATTAATGACATACTTGGTTAATGATCAATGGCTTCTATCAGAAATAGTCTTGCATAATGACACAGACTTTGGTTTATGATGTCTTCTGGTCTAGATTGATGGTTAAAAACTGCTTTCATGACTATTAATTATATAAATGATAAATTTTGTAGCAAATATACATGAGTAAATTATATCTACCACTTTTTATAACATTTAAATAAGTTTGGCCTGCATGTTTTCCATGTAGGATGTTTGTGGGAGATTGTTCCTAGCATAGTAAAGATAATACATTCCAGGATTACTGCTGTTAACAGAGTATTTAATAAACATGTACATATAATTTTATTAGTTGGGAAGTACTTTAACATAAGCACATTATTTAGCAAATTTAATTTGTAATTTTACCTTCAGTAAAAACCACTGGAGAAATTGATATATTATAGATATTGAAATACATTATATATACCATGGATACCATATATTAACATTACACTATATCAATCTTTATAGTTGGTGGCCAGGCAGGAAACAAAGGCAAAGCAGAAGAGGATTACACATGTCCAGAAGATTCAGGAAATGGAAACTATGCTGATCCAGTGACTTGCAGAAGGTTTTATCAGGTAATGTTTAAGCAAATAGCCCACAAACCCATTCATGCTATATGATCATTAGATACAATTAATAACTACATGTTCTGGCAGGCTAGGCCAATGGATCAATTACATTGACCTTTCAATTGCCTAAGTACTGACCTATCATAATTTGTCGATGAGATGCTTCGATATAAACAAATGATCCCTATCACATATATATCAGACCTATTGGTACAGTTAATATTCAGCAATCACATGATAGAGCTATAAAATGCCAATAGTAAAAAATATTTTTGTCAATTCCAGTGGATCAAAAAATTTTATATTAAGTCAATCACAGCAACATAGATACAAAGGGCTTAAGACAATTTCCTCATGAACTCATGTCAAACTTAACTTTTGAAATGCCTTTTGTTGGGATTTATGCAGTAGATATACAGAGATTGTATAAAAACTTTATAATTGGATTTTATTTTAAGCTTCTCATCACATCCTAGGTGAATTCCTAGTACATACTTCTAAGCTATCATGGGGGAATCTGCCAATGATTGAATGAAGTTATACATTATCTGTCCAACGAAAAAAGAAAACTGCTTCAATAGAAACAAAAGTTAAATGACAATATGTCTATTCCCTCACACCTTTAAAGCATTGTTGAGAGTATGACTTTAAGGCCTGAAGAACAATGCAGTTGAAAATATTTGTAGGGGAAAGTTTAGGTATATATGAGGGAAGGGGCCTTGAAATGTAGTACAGTTGATGAAAATGTTAATTGAAAATATGGTAGAATGTGTGAGCTGCATTTGTTCTATTAACTGCTAAATATTTACTTGGTGAAATAAATTTAAAATGGATAATCTAGATAAGCGAAAAACTTATTAATTAGGTTGCAAACTTCCAACACTAAGGTCGTACTGAGGAATCTGAAATATAACGTATAAGTGTGATTTAATGGGAAGAAGATTAATCCCTTCACTACTTTTGTCGTCTGTAGACAACAGATATTTCCTCTGCAAGTGAACGAATGTCGTCTATAGACGACGGAGACTTTCCTCTGCAAGCACACAAATGTAGTGTAGAAACAACGCAGGTACAAGCTTATTCTTCAAAGAGAAGTGTAGCTTCCAGGTATATTTTTTGTCCCCTTTCTGGCTTTAATTGAGGGTTTCCTTACCCTTCTCCGGGCAACCGCATTGGTCTTAGGGCTAATGTGCAGCCCATTTTACAGCATGGGGCCACGGTTAAATAAATGTTACTGCAAATGTTTTGCTAAAGAATGATTTGTTTCCCTTTCAGTCAATATATCCTTGGAGTGGAAAATCTCATATTTTGCTTGTAGTTTACAGCTTTTAAACGAAATTATAGCATTAATATCAACTTATTTAGAGAAAATAGTAGATATTTCAATATCATTATGGCAGATTGCTAAATATGTTAATATCAATAGTAGAGTTTTGATTAAAAGTTGTACGTCATCAGCAAAGCTCAAGATTTTCAACACAAAAGACATATTGGCCATGTGTGCAACAAATGATTCTTTAACAAAATAGCTGCAACAATATTTAGTTTTGCTAACCCCCATGCTGCTTTAGGGGCCATAAACCTCCCCAGAGCCCCGCTGCGAAGGACCCAAAAGGGCAACTAGCATCGGCAGAGGTTCAGGAGGGCTTCGTGTCTCAGTCATATTTTTTTCTGCAAAAGCTTCGGAATATGGATATGATTCTACAAGAATACCGCCATAGTGAAAAGGTTAATATTAAAAATGAAATAAGTGAACTAAAAAAGAGTGAGATGATGTGTAGCATTCACCTTGTTTGGACATAGAACACTGGCAGAGCTAAGAGGTCCTAGAGGTTGATCCACTCTGGGATGCATTATTTGTGTGCCTAATGTCTAACAATATGTAAAAAGTATTTAGAGAGAGGTGATAAATGCAGGAACTAACCTAGATGGCACAGACTATTGCTGCACCACTAACATAGACTAAAGTAAAAAGGATTTCCATCAACTAGATAGTTTCAAGATGTGGAATTGAAGAAGAATGCAAAAGTCAGACAAATAACATCGGGATGAGATAAAGGAACAGAGCACCTGAGAAAATGAAGAAACTGGTATAAGAATAATATCCAGAAGCCAAATAGAGAGGTCATTATGTAAGATGAGTGATTAGTTTTATCTAAGATGGAATAGAGGGCAATTAGAGGATAGGAGAACAATGAATCAGAATGAATGGTGTCATGAACCGATGGACTTTAAATTAAACTGTTAAGCAGTATAATCGGTTTTAATTTCAGTTTTTAATCAATAATTTTGAAGCTAAAAGAAAACATACCAATACAATTTATTAGTGAAATCAAGAGAAATTATGGCATATAGATACTATAATACCTGAACTACCAACAGATAGTATGATAATGCATAATTAAGAGGGTTAAAATTGTAGAATCTGCATACATTGGTACTTGCTTATCTTCTAAAGCAGAGTAGTTTCTCAGTATTTTTTGCAAATCAGAATTCTTTTTATACAGTGCCATAGTTACGTATACCCTCTTCAGTTATTAATTTGGCATTTTCAGAACTGTTTTCTTATAAATCTTCCATTTGTTAATTAAGATGAAGATTTATTAAGTTGAAATATTATCCAGCAGTTGATATTATATTTGTGCTTATATCAAATTATAATTCTGCAAACACAGCATGCTCTGATGGGCACTGCTAGAACTGTAAGTTATCCATTAGAACTATGGGTTAACCATTATAACCACTTTAGATTGGCAGCTTCATGACTATATACATATCCTACGTATAATTTCATGAAATTTCAAAGTTCTGCAATTGATTTTGAAATTCAATTTTAATCAAGCAAATGTTTGTAAATTAATTAGAAAACAACCTTGCATTAGGATGCCACTGAAATGCTACATTCGAATTTAAAGTTTCTCAATTTTGAAGCATTGCTTGAATTATAAAGAGATAACAAGAGAACAAAAAAATGAGATTTTAAGCCTTTATGCTGTGAATGAAAATTATGTTAGATGTAATCAAACTCCTTGACTTTTGGGTAGTAGGGATAAGGTTGCTTATTATTTATTGGAAATGTAGATGCACAATTGTCTTTTGAATATAGAGGGTGATAATTTTTACTCAAGTTTGTAACATTCATAACATAATTAAATCTTTGCAGTGCGTGGATGGATATCCTTACCTAAATCGATGTCCGTCAGGACTCTATTTTGATGATATCAGTAAGCTATGTACTTTCAAAGAGGAGGCAAGGTGTGGACCAATTAATACAAGTAAGTAAGTTAGCAGAGAACCAAGGTGTTAAACTTCACAAAATTAGTTTTTAAAGTGATAACTTACTATTATATCATATAGATACCTCTTTTAATATTTTATGTAACTAATTAAGGATTAAGTTTAGCATATTTAATGCGGAGGATAGGAGTCGCAAAATTGGCTCCATGAATTTCGCTAATATAATAGCCGAAAGGAAAGAAGTTTACATACCGCATATGTTTTTAGTTTCTCCTTAAATGAAGCTATTCCATAAGTGACAGAATGGTGCCTTCTCCAGAAGCGTTACATGAAATCATCTTCTGCAGTACTTCCAACTAACTTTATAGTGCACTTCAAGTGAAAATGAAGTTCAAATACTTTAAGGCGATACATTCTAGAGAATCCATTGTCTTCTCGTTTAGCAAATTGCCAAGCAGAGAATTCTGGTAAAACTTGAGGATTGCTTCATATTTACTTTCTTATCCATCATTCGAGCGTCCAGATAAATAGCACAGCGACACGTGTCACGTTGTTACAGAAATTATCAAGAATAACTAAATCGCAGCTCGGATGAAGCATCCGTCACGTCACTGTTTATTACCAAGTCATAACGCATTTTCGCGCTCTTAATCTTAGACATGCGCAGAACATTTTTCTTTCTCTTACAACTTTCACGTCAGTAAGGTTTTTTATCGTTTTCATGTTTAGCACAATTATAAACCTTTCTTGACCAATATTAAACCTCGAAAAACATTTTATTCCAAATTCCGCAGCAGTCTTACACAATGCTTAATTTAAATTTACATCCGTACTTAATTTAATGGCAAATGAGATTCCAGTTTATTTATTTATTTCCCAAAGTCGCCACAAACATTCAGTTATTGGACTGTGGTAGACGTAAGCCGTAACAACGAACGAACACAAAAAACCAGAAAAATCCCATCCGGGACTTGAAACCGGACCATGAGGTTGGAGCGCTAGCTCGCCAACCAGTCCGCCACCGTGGTCGGAAAATTGACAAAAACTCGATTCTTTAAATTATCAGAATGCCATAAACTTACAAAGATACAATCAAATGAATAAAAAGTCTCGATTAAAAAATAGCTTGCATCTTTTCGTACGATATTGAGTATTTAATCGAGCAAATCCATTCAGGCTTTGTCAGAGTTATCTTCCACACCTTATAACCGTTGAATTTATCTTGACGAATTTTTGTTATGAATGTAAAGTTAAACGAAAAGAGAGAAAGCTTCAAGGGGCAATTATTATGTAAGATTGGATTCCATATAGCGAACAAAAGGATTAGAGAGACAGGAAAAAAGCTAAACAAATCTACTTACGTAGGAAAGAATTGTGACATTAGACAAGTTAAATACATGAAATATTGGTGATCTAAATAATCTAGAATCAGGCACTCCGTTACAGAAGATAGATGTAAAGAGTGGGCAGGATAAATTTTCCAAATGCTTAACAGGAATGGTCACCAGCAGGTAGAAGAGAAGGCAGGCAAGCAAGAAAATCATAAAATAAAGGAACAGTCATCATGAAGGGAGGTGAATGTTATAAAAAATATAGCAGTGATTGGTTTAGCAAGTAGATGTGAATAAAGAGTAGATTAAACAAAGTGAAAATGATCACTAAGGAGAAGAACTTTATTTTTGAATTTACTCTCATTGTATTATAACCTCTTCCTAATGCAGCAATGAACATAATCTGTTGTATCTCAGCTATTATTTCCTTCTAAAAATCAGCTTAAGTGTCAAAGAGAGAATTTGATTTTAAAATATTTCCAAAATGGATCAAAATTTCCTTTGATTTTACCTCACAATCACTCAATGATGATCATAGAAAATGAATCATTTATTACTAAAAGAGAATAAAGCAAAAGAAACTGAAGGTGGTAAAACCCTGTTGAAAAAAAAATCATCAGAAATTAGTCTGTAATTTTTATGCTCAACATAAATGCCAGTCAATTTCCTTGAAGATAAAAATATTTATCTTCATCACGAGCTGATATTATGAAATTGACTCCAAAATATATATTTTGTTTATTATGTGAGATATAAAGATCAATATATATTTCTCCATTATCTAATTAAATCCTAATCTTAAATTGATTTGATGTATAATATTATCAATCATGTTTTGAAAACTTACAAAATCGTACTAATTACTTTATCAATTTCAAATTACAGCACCAGCACCTTCAACAGAGCCTCCTTTAGATTTAGCAAAAAAATGTGATACAGCTGCATGTAACCTCCCTTATTGCTTTTGCTCCAAAGATGGAACTTTGATACCTGGAGGCTTAGATCCAGAGGATGTAAGAGATTTATAATCTTGAGAAGATATTGATTAACCCTATTTCAACTTTAAAATCTGCATTCGATGTTAAACATTAATATGAACTCTAATTAATTTAAAAAGAATTTCCTCAAAGAGTTCCTCTATTCTTGTATAATAATTTCTCTGTATTGTTTGATGTTTTACATTTTTAGTCTCTTTCCTTTTTAAAATCATTCATTTATATTTAATTGTGGTAATTATTCACACTGAATTAAAATTAAATCAAAATAATTAACTATGTAATATTTCCATACTGAAATTAAGAATATTCAATTTAATTTTTTATGCTAATGGAAATAATAATATAAAGGCTATAATTATTGAATTATATCATGAAACTGGAAGCTAATGGCCCTGCAGTAGAAGCAGTCTTTGGGTTTGGGAAAGTAAAATCCTCAATGCAAGAGGTCAGGGTCAGAAATAATGTCTGAGCCATATATATATGTAAAGATTCCCTTCTTTCTTTCAACTCACAAAAGAACTATCACCACCATCTCATCTCTGCCAAGATATCGCCATAAGGTTTCAGTTTCATTGTATGTAGGAGTTGAATATCAAATCAATAATCTCAGCTTCCTTCACTTACAGACACCACAAATGATTCTTTTGACATTCGATGGAGCCATAAACTTGAACAACTTTGATTTATATAGGAAAGTTTTTGAGAATGATGAAAGAAGAAATCCAAATGGTTGCCCATTAAGAGGAACATTCTTTGTAGCTCATGAATACAGCAACTACCACATGGTTCAACAGCTAGCACATGAGAGTCATGAAATTGCAACAGAAACTATTTCGTGAGACATATATTTCTTTTAATAGCTTTGCATTTAATTCATATGAAATAAGTAGCCTATAGAGGAATGCATGAATTCTTGCGATGGAGTATGTTTGCTTCATTAATAATTCAACATCTAGTGTCGCCTACTAATGCTACAGCTACTACAGGAAGTTTCCTTTAAGCAGATGGCATAGTGTAAGGGAGGTTAGATCATCTAATGAGTAAATCTAA
This sequence comes from Ladona fulva, assembly GCA_000376725.2. Lineage (NCBI taxonomy): Eukaryota > Metazoa > Arthropoda > Insecta > Odonata > Libellulidae > Ladona > Ladona fulva. The sequence goes on from KZ308555.1 coordinate 699,792, forward strand.
AAATCCATCATTGATATATTGTGAGAGAAAATAGAATTAAAAAAGAAATATTATTGTGTAACATTGCGTTCTTCTAGAAGACTTATGTTTTTAATCTTTAAATCTCTCCACACATAAAAGCTGAGAGAATATTATCTAAGTCAAATAAAGCTATTAAAAGTCTTTCCATTCTTGAAACTGAACTGTAGCCTTTGTTAACTTCCAAGATGGATAAGCATATGTTCTAATGAAAGATATGATTTTTAATTGCAATGCCTCCATCATGTATTAAGTAGAGGAATAAAAACAGTTAGAGCATTTTATGAATTGCTAATTTAAAGTTCACGAAAAATATTCATACATCCAAAATGGCTGTCACCATCATATCAATTAAAAGTAAATGAACATTTTTAATTATGCATTTTCTATTACTTTTAATTATTAGACCTTATGACATTGACCTTTAGAGATTTTCCTAAAAATTTTGAACTGATGATTGGAATACTCCTTTAATTTGTTTATTTTATTTCCTGTTTGCTTTAAGAATAAAAGAAAAACTATTCATTTGTACACACAATGCTTCAAAATACAAATATTGATATATTGGGTTGTGTAATACTTATGGTTTCAGTTTACAGCGAGGACTTGAAGACAAGGGCTATGAGGAGTGGGTTGGAGAGATGATAGGAATGAGAGAGATTCTGCATCACTTTGCAAATGTCTCCCGAAGCGATGTTGTTGGCATGAGAGCACCATACCTCAAACCAGGACGAAACACACAGTATGAGGTTAGGAAAATTCTTTGGAAATGAAAACATTATCTGTTCTGAAATCATTTGTATATAAGACATCAGTCAAAAGTTATGCTTTCTGCATGGACAATTCAAAAGGTGTTTAATCTTTAATATGTAAGTGAGATATCAATGTGTGGCCAGTGAATTTAATATGAGCTGCAATTAACTTGTCTGATGGAATTTTCTTTTATTTTTCAACAATTTAGGTTTTACAAGATTTTGGTTATATCTATGACAGCTCCATGGGAGTGCCACCAACTAAAGTTCCAATTTGGCCATATACTCTTGACTACAAGATTCCTCATGAATGTCGTTCAGACACATGTCCATCAAGGTCTTTTCCAGGTACACTTGAATAGCTCAGTTAAATTAGTTATTTTTATATGTGTACTGAATCACCTTTTCAAAGTTCACTCTGCTTCTTAATCATTCTGTGGATGTCAATACTAAAGCTTCTTTGATAAAATCTCCACTATTTTTAAAGGTCATGTGGACCAATAAATAAATAACTGCTAAGTTTTATTGTTCACATGAATGTTTCAATAATCATAGTAAAAATTTTAAGATACATAAAGTGTTTCATGTAATTTTTCAATTTTCTACAATGGCACAATCAAATCCTGTAATGATGGAGCTTAGAAACAAATTCATCACCTGATTACAATGTACAAAACTGGAAAACACAATTTTTTATCAGTAAAATTTGACATAGATTTACTTTATTATAAAACTTGTTAAATTTTATAAATCATCAGTAATGAGTTGAATTGCAAACAATTTGATATATCAATTCTAGGAGTATGGGAGGTTCCTCTTAATGCCCATTATGTAGAAAGCTATGAAGGTGGGCATTGTCCATTCCTTGATCAGTGTGTTCTCCATAGTCATGATGCAAATGAGGTGTTTGAATGGCTACAGGAAGACTTCTCTAGGCATAGAGACCAGAACAAGGCTCCTTATATGATGCCTTTCCATACCAACTGGTTCCAAATCAAGGCCTTGGTGCAAGGCTTGCATAAATTCATAGACTGGACCCTCACTCAGTAAGTTTCATTCATACATTGACAGATGAAGATGGTTTTACTTGGTGTGGTTTATAAACCAAAACCATCCCAATTGTCTTTTATTTACCATTTACATACTAAAATTTTTAATCAAGTCAACTCATCATTTACTCTTAAGACGATTTTTGATAGTATGTACAATTTTAATCTAACCATCCAGTCCCAACAAAATCTTTTTTCACATTTTAACTTTCAAAACATTAAAGCTACTTTAATAATATTTTTACTAATGGTTCTAGGACAATGTGGATGATTAACATTTCCTTTAGACACTCTAAAAGGAATAGTAACTTCTTTGGTAACTTTATGCATTAGGAATTTGAGGAGGCTCACATAAATATGTAATTTTCTTGAGTTTTTCTTAGGATATCCAGATCTACATTTTTTTGTACTTTCAGATGAAAGTTGATATTATTTCATTATAAAACTTGATTTCAGGCATGATGTATGGTATGTTACCATAACACAAGCTTTAGTGTGGATGACTGATCCTAGGACTCTGAAAGAGATAAATAGTGGTTATGATGCTTGGAAATGTGCACGAAAACCAGAAGAATTACCTGCTGCTCCTTGTAACCTACCCAACAAATGTGCACTGTCATTTAGGCCACCAGAAGCCAATTTTTCAACTACAAGGTCAGGGAAATGATCCTGGAGTAGTAAGAATTTTAATAATTGCTGTTCCTAGGGTAGCTTATTAAGATTTGATTACTTTTCTCCAGATACCTGACGACGTGCAGAGAATGTCCAAACAAATATCCATGGCTAGGAGATTCAGAAGGCACAGGAATTGCTGGACGAGATGTTTACAACCCAGAAAACTAGTTTATAGGCACAGTAGTAATCTTAAGAAATTAAATAGGAGCTGAAGATTCGAGAGTTGAAATTTGTGATCTCCATTTTCATTAATTATTGACTGAATGAAATTTCAGTCAATGTTTCATGCAAGAAATTTAAGACATATTTGGAAAACAATCTCATCAAGAATGTATCTATTTCATTTAATTATTATTATTAATCAGAATCAATTGATATCAGTGAGAGACCATAAGCATTTCAGTTGAAATACATGGAGTATTTTTGTACAATTATGGGAAAAAATAAAAAAATTTGTTTTGTATGTCTTGAGAATGGTTATTATCAGGGATGGCCATATTGTGGCTTGCAGGCTGTATACAGTTCTTTGTTCCCTTAATTGCAACTCCCTACCATCATGAGTTGATAAAAGGGACTGATATTTGTTTACCAGTCAGAGTATGAACTCGAGTCTTGGGAAACCCAAGAAATACATTTTCAAAAATAACTCAGTGCACTTACTTGCAATAATTGATACTTAATGTATTCCTAGAGAATCATGTTTGGAGTAAAAATCTACAAAGAAGTATACTTTAATTTAAATTATAGGAGTCACCAAACTGTTTAGCTCTGAGAGTCTTCTGGAATGCAAATCCATTCTCTACATCCAGTAACTATTATCACAGTTATGACGGGATAGTTCAAAGTCCAGACAAAGCCAGCTCGTACAGCATGCCACTGTAATACATTGTAGTTGTTCTTGCAGTCTCAAAAATATTCAAAATCATTCAAAAATTATCCTTGAAAAAAAATTTCATTTTTATTTTTAAGTTAAATTAAGCATATCATTTCTGGGCATAAAAATGTTTATACAATTTTCTGTATAAAATATTGTCCTTATTCAATATTTGTTCATTTCTAACTTTAGTAGTATATATTGTTAGTAGAAATTGATCTTAAAAGTCTGGGTCATCTAGAACCAAGGTCTGTACTCAGCATGAAACCAGTGTGGTTCGTATTACAAGTGTTAAGACCTCTAGATTTCTGAAAAAAGATTGCTTGAGAAATCAAAAATAGAGATGTTTTTAAATTAGTAAAAATATCAACACATACTCTTTCCTACTTATTTATTTTAAATAAAAATCCAAGGAAATTCTGTGTTCCACAGTCTTTTATAAACCCATTCTCAATAAAAACAACCATCTACAATGGAGCAACCTCTATCACCTTGGGAAAGAACAAAATTCTCATGGTATTAGAGAGCTATTAGTGCTTTATTCTATATGCACATATGGTAAAGATTTGGCTTACTTTAGCAATAGCCAGCATGATATAACTATGATTTCTTATGTTTCTCATGCAGTTACAACTTAAACATGAAAAGAATTTTACATGGTCGAGTTTTCATGTGTACAAGATTATATTTTATTTTTACATACATAGCTAACTATGAATGAAAATTTGTAATATTTATAATTTCTGAAATTAGTTTTTATGAAAACTTATTTGAGTAAATACTTTAAAATTTTAAGCATCAGTAGCTAAATATTTAGCCACCATCTATCTAAAGTAAAGGATGAGATAAGCTATGAGTGTTAAAAGGTTAATACTTTGAGATTTCCGTGTATTTGGTTGGCAGTGGGATTAAGTTTGACTACCCCTGGTTTATGTAATTTATACTTTAGTTGTTTTAATTAAAATGCTAGTAAAAATATTTCATGGCAAAACAGTTATTAAAGGTCAAGTAGATCATACAGTGAATGTGAATGAATTGGTCAGTAGATTGACAACCCCAGTGGCATCTACTTTAAAAGACAGCATTATTACAGCACTAGCTATTTCTTGTAAATCCAGAATTAATTTAATATTTTACATCTTTGAGTCAATATCATGGCCATGTAAAGAATCAGAATCAGTATCAATAAAACCACAGACAAACGAAATACCAAATTTTTTTTCTGGAATATGAAAGAGGATGCTAATGCCTGTTAAGTTTTTGATATAAAACAGTATAATAAAAACGTATGGGGTATTAGGAAGTATTCACACTATTTAGTAATTATATGATCAACATTCTAAAATGTTGCAAAAAATGTATAAATTGTCTTCTTAAACAAGCATTCGAGCTATTAAACATCACAACACAATTTTGGTTGCCATGATTAAGAATCTCCAAGAATGAAATTATGGTAATATAATATCCTTCCAGAAAGCAAAAACCTAAACATTCAAAATTATATCAACTTTACAGAAATTTGATGGACATAACCACAGAGATAATGTCTACTTAGATAAAACTGTAATCTTGGACTAAATCATGGTACCTTCGCAAAGTGTCACATAATTGAAGAATACTCTCTTTTTTTAAGAGAAAATGCAATTTAAGAGGTGACATAAAACATGGAATTCATCTATGGCTTTCATAACTCCTGAACTTTTTTAAGTACAAACAAAACTTACTCGTACCATTTTCCTTTACAAATGGCAAGGTATAAGGAAATGAAGATCTTATAGATAGCTTCATTTTCTGCCTTACATAACTTATTACATTTAAATTTGTGCTTTATGGGAAATAGTCATTTGATTTAAATAAACAATAATTAAAATTGCATCTATTATGGAACAACATACTGATGTTGATTTCTCAGTGAAGATATTCCATATTGCTAACAGAGGTAATGGTGCCAAGAGTACATACATAACTTTTATGTAAGGCAGATGTAATAAAGTCTGTGTTTGGGAAGGAAAGCTTAAAAACAGTACCAGACCTGTTTCATGCATTTAACTGATGCTTTTGGTGTTGAAAATTATGTAAATTTGAATACTTATTCATAGATTCACTACTTAGACAAACCTACAGTCTACCCATCTGGCAAAATTATTGAATGGTAGGTCATCAGTAAGGCTTGAAACTTCAAATAAGCAGGTGTAAAAAAATTGTTTTTCATGAAGTAATCTATTATAAGTAGATACTTCTTCAGAAATACCAATGTAAGGAGTGTAACAAAAAGTGTCTTTGATGCATTGATTTTTTTAAGGATGGACCCCAGGAAAAAAGAAATATTGAATCTAGGTATCATTGCTTTAATCCCAAACGGTCCAAAATGATACACCCAAAAGAAAAGCATTGTAGTGGACTTGATATATTTGAAGCACTTTTTGAAAAGTTAAGAAAATTTAAATTTGGGATGTTTTTAGCTGAGATGCTTCTCTAACATAATTTGCTAAGAAATCTCCCAAAATTATCCTATATTTGACTACAGGTTGGCAATATATCCTCATAAGAAAGGCATTTTAGAAAAGTTCAAGATATTTTTTAAGCACTTCCAGGAATGATAGAGATTAACAATATCGCTGAAAGAGGCAATTTTCCAATGTATTATACAAAAATATATCCCAGAATGACCTTGGGTTTGATGCCAGGTTGGTTTGAATTTTGCCCATTTAAAATACACAGAATGGATTTTAAATATTTTTGTGACACTTTCTCAAAACCTAGATAACTATAATTTGGCATATATGAATATGATTCATGGCTATCTTTTACAGGCCAAATTGTCTGAGTCCATAATGATACAAGGTTCAATGCCAAGGCAGGTTAAATATTCTTCTCTAAGAAATGTATAGGAAACTCAGATCCTATTCTGAGTTACACTCAGTGTCACTTTGAAACCTATGTGAAAGTTACCAAAGATGCTTCTGAAACATAATTTTAAAGAAAACTCCCAAAATGAACTAGGGTTTGGTGCTATTTGAACATATTTCTCCCATTTAAAATACACAGTAGATTTTTAATATTTTTCACAAAGCACTTTCCAAAAAGATAGATAGTTAATACTTGGCAGGTGGATAAGATCTGTGGCCATGTTTTACATTTCAGGTAGACTACTTTCTAATTGATACCTGGTTTTATGCTAGAGCAAGTTAAATATTCTTCCATATGATATCTATAGGAAACTCAGATTCTGTTTGAGCCACTTCCTCTAATGATTGAGACTTGAAACCTTAGGTAATTATAGAAGACTATATTCCATAATGTAATAAGCAATGATTTCCTCATAAAATGGTTCTTGGTTTGATGCCTGAATGATTCAATTTCTAAATAAGTTTCTGTGGAAATGTCTGTCATGTCAAAACTGAACCTATTCTTAAACTGGGAATGTGCAAAACAGGAGGTGGGAAAATTCATCACCCCAAAGCTTGCAGTATGCATGCAAATGTTATTCGTACTGCATATAAATATCAACATTTTTCTGAGAAGGAAGGAAATTATTCCTAAGTTGTGAGCAAAATGGAAGAATTTGGGAAAAGGTCATTAGTGAACATTTATTATATACTGAGTGATAAAAATATACACACTGATATTAAGAATCAATAAAAATAATTCATTTATTCTTTCAGTGTACAACATCACAATCATCAAGTCTCTATTTTAAACAAACATCAAACTTTCAACAAATACACCAAAAATTGATTTATAAAAAATTAAAAGACTTCATTACAAACAAAGATTAAATTTTCTACAACTGAAACAATTATTTAAAAATATATATTGGCTTTACCAAAATTTGCCATGAGGCAACAAATCTAGAATATACAGCAGTTCAACTTGGCAAGAAAATTACTTAAGATCAGCAAAATGCCAAACAATTTTCATCCTAATTTAGTATCAATAATAACTAAAATATAGTAGTAATAAAACTGATCCACCAATGGTGTATGATAAAAATATATAGTAGACAGTTAATGACCTATAGGTGACAACCTTGGTGTACAATCAGAGGCAAATATGTTTTCGAGTATCAATGTACTTATCCATATGGTAAAAACTTACACGGTTTTCATAAAAACTTCTATAAAATACATGCATTAATACCAGTTTTGCAAAGATATCTGTAAATAATCTACAAAGCCACACAATGTGTCAGCCCCTGAATACCTTCAGGAATATTATTCACTTTATTCTAGTTTGAAGGCCATTTTCTTAATTTCTATTATGAGTCTGAAGAGAATATTATGTAAGTCCTTGGAAGTACAACATTTTTCTGAGTAAAATATGAGGAAGTTGTAGTGATAGGCCATGCTTTAAAATGTACTCTTGAAAACTTCACTTAGGCATTTTATTGGCATGGAAAATTTATGATTATTCAACAAATACTTTCTTTGGTTAAAAACTGCAACCTCTCCATGAAGAAAGATGTTTCATGGACCAGGAGTCTAAGAAAAACCTACACTCCGAAATGGTGACAGATTTTACTTGATTGATTCACATCATATTAAACCTGCCTCATGACAGCATATGGAAGAAACTGAGAGGCCTGAAGTGATTCACTTGAGGATACTATAGTTGACAATAATATCAAACTTTACTTAAACATTAAAATCTTCAAACCATCACTCCACACCAAAAAGGAATATAGATGAGGATATTTAATTTCAATAAATATAAAATCAATATCTAAATAAAATTCACATACTCATCGCCAGGTTTTTTTCTGAATCATAAACAATTAACTTCAATTTTATAAGGTCTTACATATAACCTCTTATATTAAAATTAAACTCTTTATCTCCTCTCATTCATCACAAATTAATAGGTTATATTTTCATTTTGATAAACTGAACTTCACCATGATCATTGGAGGTATTACTTTACAATAAAACCTTGAAACCCTTTGAAAAAATAACAAATTAGTCTAAACTGCAAAACTTTTGGAGTTGATTATAAGAATGCATCTACATTCCTACAAAGCTTCAGAAAACAAGAAATACTACAACATTAATCAAAACATTAACTGAACGCAAAAATAAATCTATTGAGAAATGCAAGTTATGATAGTTACATTTTTTCGATTAATTTTCAATAATTTAAAAACCTTTTGAGAATAAAATACAATTAGAAGATAGTTCAGTGAGGAAAGTGAATGCACATAATTATTGTTACTTATAAAGTTAATTAAGATATAATTTTATAGACTATAAAGTTACACAATAATAATAAGATACAATTGAAGCAACATTTCTGACAAGCTTATAAATTTTAAAGAAGGGTACAATATAATATTTTATAGATTCATGTACTTTTGCATATTTTTATAAACAAAATGCAATTATCAATAGGAGTAGAGGAAAATCAGCATCAGTCTTACAATCACCTAATTATAAAAATCTAAAAATCTGAATTTAAGTAAATAATGAAAGCAGGTTGAGGAAAGACTTCAATAACATATTAATACATGTCTTACACCTAAAGGCCGTTCATTCAAGAATAATAGAGGATAATAATTACTTAAGAATAATTCATCAAGAGTGCATCACTGCTTTGATCTATTTCCCTATATCTTTGAAAAGTATTTCTCTAAGAGCTACTCTTATGAATCGAATACTCTCTCTCGGACAACTCCATCATTTTTCCCTATCTCTCAGGAGTAAATGAAGAAAGAGGCACTACAGAGGTGCTAATTAATAAACTGTGTGACAGACTCAAAAAGATTTCAGCATATGATTCTGTCATTACATCTTGTAGAAAGCAACTAAAAAGTAACCGAAGACTACACTTCAATGAAATTCTGACAAACAAAAATCAAAGACTTTTGGGATTCTAGCACTGAATCAGGTGGTTTATCACCAATATTCTTCTGGAAAGCTTGTCAGTTTTTTTTTAACAGAATAAAAATTGTTTTAGAATACATAAATGATGAGTTTTTAAAATACATTATTAAAAAATACACACATCTGTAACTAAACAAAATTTTGTGAATTGGAAATAAGATACTGAAATTTTGAAACTACAACATAATATGCACAGCTTCCCTGATGAATAAGAGAATATTGACTTCCAGATAGAATTGTGTACAATATGCTCAGAAAATTAAAAAATAAATAGTCAAATGCGAAATAATGTTTTACCTGGCATGATGATAATCAAGGACAAAAAGCAATGCTAGGCAACACACAATTAGAAATCAAACCAAAACAAAATGGAAGAGATGGCTATTTTAAGCAATTATACAGAATGAAAACTAAAATTTATCAAATTATTAGTTAACGGCTTCCTTTGATATAAAACAGACTACATAAAGAAAAGTGAATAAGTTAGGGCAACTGTATGAGAAAAAAGCAAAAAAAAACAGGATACCTCATTTTAGGAAGATTATACAGAAACTGGATTAAGATATTTGCGTGTTTATTGCTTATATACGGAAATAAATTAGACAGATTACATTGAAGACAGAATATTATGAATCAGCAAAGCTTTAGAAAGAAAAAAGATTCATCTTGAGGAATATTATTGCTTAAGAACAGGAAAATATTAGCTCTTAAAGAGCAATTATTGTCATTTTATTAGTTACTTAGGTGCAAAATAACATTTTAAACTATAAAATTTTACACATTCATTTAAGTGAGCCATTTAAGATCCCTTTCTTGTAGCAAATTCTAATGAATGTGTTTATATAATTACCTCCTTGATTGCTAAATTTATACATAAATTATTCTCAAAAAAGTTTCCAATTAAAGCAAAGTCAGAGAAAATAGATTTAAAATTTTAACTCAATATTAAAACTTATAAAATATCAACTGATAACTCAAACTAGGATAAATTATACTACTATAATTTCTTAATATAAATAATGCAATGAATAACATGCAGAATAAATAGATTTAAAAAGTGATTTAATGATGATGATAAGAATTCATTAGATTCTATTAAGGGGACAAATTTTCACTTTCCACTTGCAAATACAACCATTCCTTCAAAGAAGTCCTTAATACACTACTTGATTGAATGCAAATTATTTAAAGATATAAATCAACCAGCATAGATCATCTAATTATCTAATCAGTTGAAAATTAAACTTCTATAAACTTCTTTTTGATTCAAACTTCTTAAAAAGCAAAGGTCAGTGTACTTAGAATTACGAAAAATTTGTGCAAAATATTTTGTACCCTTCTACCTTTAGTTTCCACTTTAAGAATTAAAATCATTAAATAAAAAAATTAATTGTAACCTTGTTTGACTTCTATTCACACCAGATGATAAGATTCCATACAGAACCATAATACATCCAAGATTAGGAGCAAGAAAAGCAAAAAATAAAATTTCTGTAATTTTTCTAAATCAAGGAAGTTTTGTCAGATTTTGTAAAGGGCTTATTAATATAGTTTTCCTTGGTTTACTAGAACAATAAAATATTCACAGACTAGATACCCAACCACAAAATATAACAAACATCAAAATCAAAATGAGGACAACCAGTTTTAAAGAGACAACCTAAAAAAAGCAAAACTGCTGTAATTTATATTTTAAGAGATTTCTATACATGGCTTCATGATTCCAATGTTTGTGAATATTTAATCCAACATCAAAATTAAACTCAGATCAATTAATTTTATACATTAAAAAATCATAGATAATACCTGATAACATGTCATTCCTATAAAGCACCACAGTGTAAAATGTTACTCAATATCGAAACAAAAATATGTCATAGAAGTCACACTCCAAATCCTAAGTTTGGAGGTGAAATATTCACTGCTTTTAGCATTGTCTATCACTGAAAATCATAAGAGTAATTCATAACTGAGTTGCATTTCCTCCACTGGAAGAAAGATATAGATGCCAAAAACCCTATTAGCATTGTGTGCAAAATGTAAACATGTACTGAATGTATCTCGTAAAAATTGGTAGAATACTTCATCATAGTACATGTATTAAATCCCAGATGAGACATTCGATCACCTTTTTGGGACACCAAGTATAAATAGTTTTCATTGAGTACGTAGAAAAAGTCACCTACTCATCTTAATTTTATCTCCATATGATATGCCAATCACAATATCAACTAATTACAACAAATTAATCATACATCACATCAGCAAAACATTTTTCTGCCATAAATTTAAAGTAATTAAAAAATTAGGAAACCATCCTTTCAATCATAAATTTAAATTCAAAACATAACATTTCTATATAAATAAGTATAAGCAACATTAAATAAAATACAAAGAAAAATATTATCACATAGAGAAAACCCTGGTAAACCTTCCAAGAATTCTTTGAGAAAATCAATAACCAATAGTTTAAAGAGAATTTCAGTCAAATGACAGCATGATTTCACTCACACAATCATGATCTTGGTATGCAGGAAAATATCCATGAAAAAACATTTGAAGGTGCATCAACAGCAGTCAATTCTCACCTATAACAGCAAAATCTGAAAAAATGAGACATTGTTACAGAGAAAACTGTTTCAAATCCAAACAAGCTGCAAGACATAAAGCTACAACTCATATAACTAAGAAAATGACCAATAGTTAGAGACATTTCCTAAAACCATAACCTGAAATTTGGGATATCAAAGAGAAGTAAAGCAAAATAAGGGTAGAAAAAATTGATTGAGTATTTTCTATTCAGACCTATGACAGAAGTTTTACACACAGCCAATATTTTTAAATAAGCATATTATTAACCATTGGTCATATTTAATGAAAAATTCACTCTCCCCATACCTTCAAAAGTTGAATGTAACCACCAATAAAAATTTACAGGTTATTTTAACTTATTCATAAGGTAACCAGATTTCAGATCTGCTACAGTTCCCCTAAAATGTAGGTAATTTTCTGTGCATGTTTCTTACATCATGATGTTTCACATGGTCAACTTTTGCAATGGTTGTGACACATTTGCCAAACAAATTCACATGAAATTGCATAAACCTGTTATTGCACTTCTTCTCTTAAAACTGGATAATATTACCAAACATTGGTAGGAGAGATTAGAATTCCAGTAAAAATTTAAAATTTTGTTTAGTCTTTAAAGATAAACATCCCAAAATCAGTACTTTCCCGGCCAAACAGGTAACTATGGTACTTATATATGAAATTATCCTGAAAAAGTCTGCCTTCTAACAGCAGGGTTAACATTTAAAGCATAAGTTCATACACTTATAATCTGACCTTTTACAGTAAATGCCAATGGTCTAATTTTTATAATGTAAAACCTGACCATGTTAATTATAATTACTACATGATTAAGCTCTATTATAGAAAATTTAATACTTAATCCATCATTTATTGTGTCTGAAACAATAGCTGATGCAAATTTCCACAAAAGGAAAATATTATCTTTTGGCATGGTAGCAATTTTCAGATCCCGCAATTCCTTGCAATTAGATTAGGATATAGTCACTCTGTTGCAATTTTAATAATCAGTGCATTCCTTCTCTTTATGAGTAGCAGTTATAGAAACATTAAATAAGTTACTGCATTCTTTTCAATGATATATAAATCATGTATGGCCATTCCAGTATATAAATGGAGTCCAAAATTTTACAGAAAATTTTCCTTTCTTTCATTAGTTTATATGCCAGAGAAATATGGATCCAAATACTTAATCAGCAAAGAATAAATAATATAAGAATATTATTTATATCATGTATGTTTGAAATCATTCCTTGGAAATAAGGATGGAAACAACTTTTTTCTGTGTCTTATGTACCATAATGCAGTGGAATCAATTTCAGGCCAATAGTTGACAACTTCAGGGGAGAAAGATTAAAATAATTAGGGCATTTAAGTAAGGAATTCTTGCTGTGAATCTAATGAAACAAGGTGTTTGGAAGAAAGAAGTGGCATGAAGGACATGGAGAGAACTGCATGATATTTATGCATATACAGAGCAAGCAAAGTAACAACTTACCAAAGTGATGAAATAGTGCTTCCTTTTCTAAACATTTTGCCATTGATTTCCAGAGGTAGTAAATTTCAAAAAAGGCTAGGTCACTTTTTGACGATTTCTTCACAACTTTTCTAACTTTTTCAATCCATTCATCACAAGTTGCAAAATATCACTTAAGTCTCTTCAATCTCTCGGATTCATTTAACAAAATACTTCTCCCTAAACTTCATATTGATGGAGACTTGCACCACTTGGTGACATGGACGAAGCATGTCGATTGTTAGACGGAGGTGGGATGCAAGGTAGAAGCCAGAGAAGAGGATGACTTCGCCCACACACTTCCGCCATTAGCGTATAGCGAGGTCTGTTCGGGCGCTTTGGTTCTGCTTTCAAACCTTTCAGTCTCATAGCTTGCACCTGCTCCACTCCCGTCTCATCAGTAAGAATGGCCTGCACCTGATCTGCTAATATTGCTCCCACAAACATCCCAAAGAGGGTGCTCTCCAACACAAGGATGACTGAATGCAGACTGTAATTATAATTTAGGAAAATCATTTATCAGCAGCATACATAGATAATAAATGATTACACAACACAGAAAATCCTCCCAGAACCTTCAAGGAATTTAACACTTACTCGATGTACATTTCATCCCTCACAAGGATATCTTTAGGAGGAATAATTTAATTTTTATATTTAAACTAGGACTGTCATGTAAAGTTCTAATTTATCTTCTGTTACGTTCTCCTGAAGCCATTCTCAAGAGGATTGAACTATAAATCATGAAACTTTTATAGGTAGTAGATTTTTACTGGTTCTTAAGGGTTTTTCTGTTTCATATTATACAAAGAGGTATTCAATGTATTTTAAAAGCTTATTATCATTTACGGTATATGATAACTTTACATAATATTTACTTTACACTATTTTCACTCACAGAAAAATTATCACTTTGACTAAAAGACTATCATAACCCTTAAATATATGTTGGGATTTCATCAAGTGATACATAACATTGGTTATATAATGCACAGGATTAATATCAAAACCCAAAGATTTGGATTAATCAAAATTTGAGAATTGAACATGACGATAATACTGCAGAGGAACTAATAAAAAATACTATTTGTCTTATTTTGTATTATACAGTTGAAATAGAATTGAAATAAAGAGCTAAATGAAGCACAAATATAAGTAAATTGCTACTGATTGAATTCATAAGCCAAAAAATTAAAACAGTGATTGAACACAAATAATTAGCAATTCTAAATAGTGACAAGTGTAGGAGTCCAATTTACATCCTGAGTTTGGGTTTGTACCTTAAATCTTGACATAGAGTAGGAAAGTAGAAGTTAGTTTTAACTAATGACAGCTATCATCAGTTGAAACTTGTTGCCAATAAAAACCTATTCTGTGGAACTCGGACAAATATATTTCCAATTTTACCATTATGAAGTTCCACAGAGTAACTGCTTAATCCATCCATTATGTAGTGAAAATAAATTTTATAACTGAAAACTTCTTTGTCAAGAATAGTTGGTAAGATAAGGTACTGCAGTAATATGCATTTCAGCTCAGATCTATTCATATTCAGAACTTCATATCAGAAATTATAAGTTTCCCCAGCTAGAAACCACAGAAACTTAACAAAATTAGGTTCCAATTAAAAAAAAACAACTCTAGTTTAATGACTTAAAGTATGGAAAGAGACAACAAAAATCATAACCAGGAAAAGAAATTTACTTCTTGTAACATTTACTATCAGCAAAGCAGTCTTTAGATTAATTTACCAACAAATTTTTAGCATAAATCAGTTGATGATGAGATATTATTGGTAGGTGAGTTATAAGAAAAACTAAATTCAATGTTAAAATACTAAATTGACTGGAAACAATAGCCACTGTTATTTTCCAAACATTTAAATTTAGACTAAATTACTCAGATTAAAATAAAAAGCCTGCCTTACAGCAGATAGTTGTAAAACTTCAGCAAATTAAATCTGCTAATACTAAAATGAAAATCACAAAAACAAAGACAATGAAATGTAATAACACATTTACTCTGCTTTTGGGCATGATCATATTTGCAATCCTAACATTTTCATATTTTAAATTTAATACCTGGTTTACATGGACAGATATTTCCCAGACTGGGATTTAACATTACAGGCCAAACCAATGTTTACCTATGATAAACACAACAAGATAAATAGACAATGAGTTCAAGTAGGTAAACTGGAGTAACACTTTTGATGTACACTGATTAAAAACATGGGATTAAGAATGGCTTGCATACCTTATGATGAAGGCAACAAACCAAAATATGAGTTTTTGATCAAACTGTTTTGAATATTAAGTAATACTTGTGCTACAAATTCAAAATTGACTACTTTACAGCTAAGTAAATAAAGGAAGTCTAGCAGGAATGACAGTAGATTAAGAAAAATTGCTACTTAAACCTACATTCTTGTCTGTTTCACCATGACTTCTTCACTGCAACTAGGACATTCTCCTAGCCATGAAGTTGCAACCAGCAGAATGGCATAACATGAAAGAACACCCACGTATATCAAAAATTGAATGAAGTACTTCTGGTTCTGCTCTCCAACACAATTATTTATCCTGCAATAGAGCAACAACCTGATCAGTTTCAGTTAAACTATGCCACATTTGTTCACCAAATTACCATACAACTAAATACAAGATATTGTCAAGAAACTATAACTGTATGGATAGATGATTTTCTAGGAACTGCAATTAAACCCGAATTAAGGATTAATAAAGAAATGCTGTATGTGGTGGAACTGGTGAGAAGGGAGGGTTTAAAAGAAAAAGTGAAGAAAGAGAAAGTGAAGGCAGGGAAAAAGGTTAGTCAAATACTGAGGATGCATAGCAAAATAGTAGTTGAAGGTAAACACAGACAGGAAGGCAGAAGCAAAATTTAGGAATAATTTAGTGAAAAGAAAGAGCGTTGAATGGAGAATGTTAGGGTACATGAGCCTACAGAGATGAGGGAGAACTTGGTGATATTTAAAAGTATGTCAATTTTTTAGGTCACATGGTCCATCTAGTATCAGTTAGATAAAAATCAGTAAAAGCTGATTCAAAATCAAAGAAACAGAGTGTCAGCTAATATCCTACGTAGAAAAATCCATTTCAGACCACTCGGAATCAATGTAAATAACCACTCGGAATCAATGTAAATAAACACAATTGAAAGCACTTCCTTATCTTTATTAAAGTTCGAAAGCTCACTCAAACAAAATAATATGCTATTTTTTCTGAGTTTGGAGACGTTTAGATAAATAAAGTAAATTAATTTACCAAGGGCAATGGTGATCCATTCTTCTGATGCATCGATTACATATCCTACAGTGATGAGCTCTAGGTGGCCTGTAAGTTTCACATCGAGTACAAACAGTCCAATCTTCATGTTGTAAAGAAACCTGCGAACCTGAATTGAACATTAAAATTAACTCAGATCATAACAGAAGTTTTCACAAACCAACAGCGTCAATTGATACCAGTATGTATATCCGAGAAATCCAATCTACTTTCGGGTAAAGGGACTATCCCAGGATCAGAGCAGACAGCTTTTAGATGTGCCATTCCCAGGAGAAATATGATTGTGTTGAACAAGACCACATTGAAAGGGCCCCACAGACTGCAAAAACAGACAGGCATTACGACAAAAAATTAGTTTTGAAGGAAAAAGGGAATCAAAGTAGATATACAAAAATTTGTGTGTGCAAAATTTTGGGATACCTATTATGCATCGTCTGTAGAACAACCCACTGAATGATAACATAATCAGCGTAAAATACAGCTACATATGTTAATAATATACAGAGAACTCCACATGGATCTTTAATACAGACTGGCATTCTTGCAACAACTTTTAAAGAGTTTTATAATCCACACTTTCCTTCAGAGTAAAACATGGAAATCAATTCAACCTAATTCATGATCGTAATTAAACCTTCCTACCAACAGAAACTATTTCCCGAAACATAGAGCACTACGCGCAATCATACATTCGCCTGTCATCTCAAATATGCTCCAATATTTGAATTCTCAATTGGTAGTAGCGGGGTAGCGGAAGCCTTGTCATACGCATACTGCTACTCCGGTACCATATCATCTCTAGTTTCCATGACAACTATGAAAGTTTTAGAACTCCCCTTTGCTTTTTAGCTGCGACCATTGGGACAAAGAAGGTGAATTTGTAATTAATCCTAAAAATGTTATCTACGGACAATGATGATTGTGATAACCACGATGAAAGTAAAGAAGCTACACTACCTTCAGATTACATTTCTAAACCAAAAATTAGTGAAAAAAGTACAATTTCTTTGGATATTTTGAGTTTTAAGTATCCTTCTACTTTTACCTCCAGTAAAGATATCAATAATCATAATGGATTTCGATCTAACTTTCCATGAATTTTAACTGATGATATTATTCTTAAACCGTTTAAAAAGCTATGTTTTTGCATATGCAATTCCTTAATACAAAACAGTCATTCTTATGGATATCGGTGCAAAATGGAATACAACCTATCTGTAGTCGGAGGAAAGGCCTTGATTTTCATTGCAGGAAATATCATCACATTCATTGATATACAAAATAAAAGAATGAAATTCAGACGAAGTGCTACGGGAAGAGGAATAGGATTTATATGCGTAAGTGAATCAGCTTTTAATGCCTATTCGTCGATTCTTTTGTAATTGATAAAATGGCCTAATAAAAGTTTTCCACAAAACCTGTTTTTATAGTAATGGAAAAATTTCGAAATTGTCTCCAACCTCTTTTAGCTTACTCGTATGATACTCATTTCTTTACGTCATATTATAATTAATTTATCTTTTTTGTAACTTTTTATAATTGTTTTTATTTAGTCAAATACGGCCTCATCCCATTTTGCTGTCGGTGAAAAAGGATTGTTCCCTCCCATAATTGTCTATGAGTGGCCCTCTTTGAAAGTGGCTGCTATTCTTCGCAATGGTACCGCAAAGGCCTTTACTTATTTGTGTTTCAGGTAATTATCTTTATTAAAGTTTCCATATACGGACCGATAGAGTATATCTTCTAATTTCGAAACCTCCACCATTTTTTATTTTCTTAGGAGTACGTGTGTAATGTTATATTGCATAAGGTTGCGCTAGATATTATTATGGGTCTTCACCCTCTTACCATTTTAAGTCTTCCCTTCCAAACAGAATGGAGAGGACTTTGAGCAGCCGCACATCCACAGTCCCTTGTCCTTATTGTTACTACATCTTGTTCAGTTTTTCCTTGTTTCATACTGTTTTAACTTTTTAAGTTTTTGTTTTATTAGTTTATTTAAGTGAGATATCTGATTTAAATAAGAAAATAAAGCTGTCATATGTCTTCCATGGATGTGGGAATTTTAGTAAAATGCATAAGACCATATCTAACTTTGGCATTGTCAGAGAAAAAAATTCATCATTAAACATTATTAGCTGATAATGCAGTATAACAACAAAATGTGTCATCACAGCCTCTTGTATAAATTTAGAATATTTTTATTGTGAGATTCTTTAGTGGTATCGAGGTAGATCTAATGATGATGTTGATATTTATTATTATTATTTATTATTCTTTGTAACTCTTCCCTTAACTGCATCTTGCATACCAACAGTTTGATAGCAAAAGAAAGACAATATAGGTAAAGCAAAGCATATCTCCTCAAATGAATCAAGAAAGTTTTGTAGATACACAGAAATTCTACCTCTTACTTACTATAATTCCTAACTCACCTAATTTATTTGTAAAAGTTATCTGTATTTATTACCATAAAATGACTGAGTTGAAAAATGTATGTACTTCTAGTTGACTTTTCTTCTTTTATAGAAAATATATGCTTACGGCATACATGCTTCTATGAAATTATTACTTATTAACTACATTTAATTATATTTTCTACATTTTGATTTTGCTTCATGTTGAAGAAAATAAGTCTATTTTATGAAAATTAATTCTGGTTGCAATTAATATGCATTTTCTGTTTGCTGTTAGCCATGATGGAAGTATGCTCTGTTCACAAGGGAGTGCTCCAGATTTCTTTCTCACCATTTGGAATTGGAAAGAAGAACAAATTATCTTGCAGTATCAATCTATTGGTCAAATCTCAAAATGTATATTTTCACAATATAATCCTGATGTTTTAGTTACTGTTGGTAAGTTGCTTATGAAAAAAACAGTTTTAATCTATTTTTTAAATTTTTCCCATCTTTTATCTTTTGATACTCTGAATTTAATACTCTCAACAGGAAATGGGTATATAAAGTTTTGGAAAATCGTTAAAACCTTTTCTGGATTGAAACTTGAGGGAGAGTCAGGAAAATTCGATAAAACATCACCAACCAATATGATTGCCTTGTTATCCATGCCTCAAGGAATGGTAAATTATAAACAGTTAATTGCTTTGAGATTATGAGATATACACTGAAGTGTCCATTGGAATGGAGTCATTATTTTATTTATTAATTAGCATGAATCTTTCTAAAGGTTTTACTTATACTTTATAATTGGAGTAAAAGAGTTGAATAATTTATTTGGCATTATTTCATATGAAATAAAATTATTCATTGATTAGTCTTTGAAGAAGACTGAATTAAGAGAAGGTAAATTTTCACATTTACCTTTCCTTTTAAATGATACAGTACTACTTAAATCATCTCAGTAAGAGATAAAACAGTAGAAATATTATTCACGGAGGAAGCTGTCACCACATGGAATCTTGAAGACATCATGAGGAATTTTTGTATAAAACACAGCTTTGAACAACAAAGAAAAATTATGTTTACTAATACAAAATCTATATTATATATTCTAACACTATACTGTGGATTAGTAACTGTAATTTTTCTTTGTTGTTCAAAATGATGTTTTATTCAACAATTTCTAGTAAAAATATTAACAGAGAATTTCAAAAGAGAGAATTACAATTAATTGTAACCTGGAAAATTAATATGTTCCTTTTTATTCAAGTTCTTAACTGGCTGTGAGTGGGGAAATATGTTGCTTTGGAATTGGAATGCCATACAATTTGAAATATCTAAGAGATCACCCAAAACCTGCCACAATGCTCCAATAACAACTATATTTTATGATGATGCAAGCGATAGACTGTTGACTTTGGGTATGTTTTATACTATTTGATGTTCATGGTATATCATTGTAATCCTATCGGAATATATTTTCTAGAAGTATATACAGCATGATATGAGTTTCCTTCCATGGAAATGAATTATAAATAGGTTAATATTAGTCAATTTAAGGATAGTTTATCAATATTCAGTATCATATATTTTTCAGTTTCATTTTGATTAAACAATATTTCATCGCAATATTAATTTTCAGATTTCAGAGATATGCACTTGCAATTTGTTAAGAAAATGTAATAAATGTAAATTTGCAGATTTTATTAGATAATCAATACCTAAGTTGTTCTTTCCTTTGAATACCTTTCTTCTTGTCAGAATAAACTCATTGTTCAAGCAGAAAAAGGTCTCAGTTAAGGATTTGGTAGAATGTAAAAACATATATAATTTTTAAATAAAATGATATATTTCATAATCATGCTACTCTCAAGAATTTCCAAAATTTGAATGAAAAATAATCAATTAACCTATGGATAATTTTTAAATTTAACTCAATAAGGTATGGATGGATGCATCAAAGTATGGTCCTATGGACCCATACAGAAGACGGAAATGTCTGAGGAAATGCACACACTAGGCTGTCTCCCTATTGATGAATATGAAATGGAAACACCTGCTGCTTTCCTTTCATCGGTGAAACAGTTTCCAAATGACCCTAGTGACGACTCTTGGATTGTTCAGGTTAAATATTCAATAATGTAGTATATCATTAAGGCTTAAATTTTTGTAATCAGTGTATCAATCCTTTAAAAACATCATTATGGGGTGAAATTTTATGTTAATATCACATAGTAGACCATAATGGCAGCAAGTAATAGACAGTAACCATATTCTTAATAGCATTCCAAGGTTTACTATCTATAGTATGAGTTTGAGCACCTTGCTAAACCTCACACCACTTTATGTGGAGATAGAGAAGCAAGCAAAAACTACGGCCTTGCAATTGAAGCACTCTGGCCAATGGTATGAGATTGGATGTATATCCGGTCACAGGAAGCTATGGACTGACCTAAGTAATACAAGTCCCATCTTTAAGATGGGTCACGACAACCTGGTGGCAAGCTTTAACGCAAAGGCACCAGTCTTTAAAACCCACTATCCCTCTCGCGAAGATGGAGTAAAGGGAAACACATCCATCATGGATTTAGAGCTTTGTACACAGATGGATCAAACATTGATGGTAACTCTGGAGCGGGGGTCTACTGTGAATCACCCTTAATAAATCACTATTTCATTAGGAAAGCATGTGACAGTCTTTCAGGCAGAAGTCTTTGCAATTATGTCATGTCTGCATGTCATTAAAGGGATAGAGTCACCTGGACCTATTCACATATGCACCGATAGTAAAGCTGCCCTAATGGCACTTAACTCATCTTGGTGCAGGTCTAAGCTGGTGCTAGAGTGTCGCAGAGAGCTCGATGCCCTTGCTAAGCAGCGAAACATACATCTTTTCTAGGTACCAGGACATGCAGGTATTCCCGGAAATGAAAAAGCCGATGAGCTAGCCAAGAGAGGTGCTCTCAGTGATCCTGTTGGCCCAGAGCCAATTCTACCTATTTCACCTGCTGTTCTGAGGGCTGCAATTAGGGATTGGGCAAAAGCCCAACACCTAAACATCTGGCAATCAACTCAGGGATTAAGACAAGCTAGGAGTTTTTGTGATGGTCCAAACTCCAGCTACGCCAAGAAACTCCTATCGCTTGATAGGAGGAATCTGAGAACGATGGTAGGCCTACTAACAGGACACTACCTGGTAAACAAACATCTCTTCAACATGGGAATTACCGATTCTCCAAGCTGCAGATGGTGTAACCAAGAAGAGGAATCTACAATTCATCTTCTGTGTCAATGCCCAGCTATTGCCAGGACACGGCTTCGTCTCATGGGAACCCTCTTTCAGGAGCCCAGGGACATTAGGGATTTACCCATAGGGTGCATTTTGGCCTTTTGTAAGGCCATAGGACTCAATGGGTAATTTCGTTACGGCGGATGGCACAATGGACCAAATAGGTCTAAGTGCCTTTGGCCCTCTATGTAGGGACACCGCCTCAGCATCATCATCATCTCTACTACTAGCGGAAGCGGTAACAATACGATTCCGAGAGTTCAGCGGGAACGTTGTAGTTTTGACAAGACTGCAAATAATAACCGCGGAACGACGAAGGGTGCTGCAAGCCTTCTATCGCTTATAAGCTATATTCTTCGCGCTGACAGTAGCAAGACTGTGAGTTTGCGCCGCGGCATTTTGAGTTATAAAAAATGAATAAGCTTATGATTATTACTCGCGTGAAAATGCTTCCACGCTACAGTTTTAAATCTGAATTTAACGGTAAAATTAGGTATTACATTCACGTTTAAATTCTTAATTTAAATGGTAAAAGAACGTTTCTGTGGTTGGCCTATTAATGCTGAATCAACTTAATTGAGCTACATTATTTGTGGTTTTTAAACAGTTTCATGGTCCCGCTCCACCTAAAGGGGCCCCACATTTGGAAACCCCAGCCATACATTCCACGGCTTTTTCTGTAATTCCTCGCAACATCACAAAATCATTCACGTGATCTTAATTCGTAACATATTTGTAATCGACACCTGTTAGCGCGAGGCCCGGTGCCGTCGCACCACTTGCCACCCCCAAAGGCCGGCGCTGCTTAGCTATGAAACATTATTAAAATGACTACCACCAGTATGAATTCCATGAGAATCTCATCTATCCCTATTGATTAACCAATTTGCACATCTTTAATTGCTTTAATTTAATTGATACTAATGTATTTTAGAAACTTTCTCTTCCTCTGCCATCTGAATCTCTTCTTCTATAACAATATCCTTTGGTTTCTCACTTGCTTTAAACAAACTTTGTATTTACTCTTTCCATCCTTATTTTACTTCCAGTCCCTCTTATAAGACTTTTTCATCTTTTTCTGCATTTGCAGAAATTCAATTCTCCTTTACTTTGTTTTTCTTTAGAAAATTTCTCTCCTATTTTTACATATAATCATATTGATCTTTCCTTTCTAGGTCTTAAATATCATTTCATTCCTCTTTAAACAATTTTTCTATAGCATTAAATGTTTCTCTTAGCTAATTGCTTAGTTTATGATACATTGCTCTAATATTTTCTTCATTTTTATTTTTATACTGCCTTCTGTCTTCCATTTTCTTCACCATATCTGCTGCTCTGTTGCCATAGTTTATTTGCTCTATGACCTTTATAGTACCCTATTTTTTCTGCTGTTCTAAACAATCCTTTATTTTTTTTCCAAATCAGCTTTCCATTTTCTTCCTTGTATTTAATTTTCCCTTTGTTAGTTGTTAAACCAATCTTTTCTTTTCCAGTTTCTCTGTAGAGTCAAAATTACATTTCCGTACTACCTTTGCCTTTTCAATTTTCTCAAATGCTATTTTCATCTTAATTTTAGCAATACATGATAGCTGCCAATATCCCAGTGGTACACATGCTCTCTTCACTGCATTCCTGTATCAGTGTCTCACCAGAATATGGTCTAGAATATGATAACAAGCTCCATCTCTCAGGGTTATCCATGCATATCTCCTCATTTTATGATTTGAAACCATGTGTTGGTTATAAATATCTTTTGTTTTTACAAAATTCAGCCAATCTATCCCATTTTAATTTTGTTTTCCAATCTGAATTTTCTCATTGCTCTTCCTTCTCCCTCTCCCATAGCTGCATTCTAGTGTCACCCTTAGTTATTTTGCAGCATTCCTCTTCTCCTTATGCAACATCTTCAATATTCTCAAATACTCATTCAATTTCATGATGCTCATTTACACTTGAACTATCACTGAATCTTAGTATCACTCTTATTCTGAAGGCTATCATTTTATCAACCTTACTTACTACATTAACAATATCAACATTACCTACTACATTACAAGGTACTACTTAACATCAAGAACTCTTTCCTCAACATCATTATTCATTACAATTTCTACTCCATTTTTACCTTTTTAATTCTTGAATTAAATGAATAAATTAATGTAACTTCTCTGCTTCAATTCTCCTTGTCCCTCCCACCTTACTCCACTCCCTAGTAGCACAAATCGGTTGGCCCAACATTGGCAGACCGTTGTCGCCAACGGTTGGCAGACCAGCTGGAATGGCGGCCCACTTAACAGTTTGCCAACTAACAATCTCCCAACGTTGGCCCAACGAGTAACTCCAACAGAGGCATTGTTGGCCCTTCATTGGGCCAACACATATCTTACTCTTTGCCAACACTAATCGAACTCTTTGCCAACATTAACAGAACTAATTATTTATAATTGAAATGGATAGGATTGAAATGATGAACATATAAGAGATTTTATTATATACGCATCCTTCATGTGGGAGCTATGTTTGTTGACTGCAAAAGAGAACACCTTCTTCCCCAAAATCACACCCAGTCAGTTATGTAGCCAAGGAGCGCCGCAACATGGCTACTCCAAGGTATATTTATAGGAACTTTTTCTTTAAAAACGTAGAGAGTAGCATTAACTACAGAAAAGTGGGGGCACTAGAACAAAAAAAAACAAGAAAGTTTCTTTTGTTGTACATAGCAATAATATAATTGTATAAGTGTTGGAGGAATATTAAACATATTTAAATATAAAGTTTGTTTATTCTTTTTTCTAATAACTAAATATTGTTGGCAAAAATATGTTGGCCCAACGTTGGAAAAATGTTGGCAAAGTCATACTATTTCTTCTGTAATTTGGTTGTAAAATATCTGTTGGCCCAATGTTGGCATTTGGTTAGTTTTCCAACTAACCATTTCCCAATGGTGCCGACCAAATGCCAACGTTGGCCCAACAACCTGTGCTACTAGGGCTTACTCCACATCTACTTTCTTCATGTCAATCTTCAAGTTTTCTAACTTTCCAGACTATTTCAAAAACAAAAAATGTTTAAAATAAAAATGATCTGTGACTTATTTAAATCTCTTCCTCATAAAAAAACTGATTCCTAAATGAAAATATCAAGAAGCAGTCACAAGACATATGGAATTTCTGATAGGACATTTTTTCCCGTCAGCAATTTAGGGAGTTTGGTTAATCCAGTTGTTCTAGTGTTAAGGTAATGTGTGTATTTTAAAAGGTTGGTTGACCTACAAAGTAGAAATTTGATCAATTTACATCATGGTAATCTAACCATGTTTTATCTCATCATTCATCCATCTATCATCATATTAAACATTTAATGAGTTCGATTGTATATACTGGATTTGTTTTCTGCTATTGCATTTTAATAGTTTGATATGTTTACCTGATGTCCAGCAAAAGGAGAACATGTTCTCCCTATTTATTGCTGTCTTTCTCCTCCAGGCATTTGTTAATTTTGGGATTTGTCTAGATTTTTCCCTCCTTGTGGCCTTTCAGTCTTTGCTTTAAGGAAAATGATTTTAAAGAATGAATACTGCTTTTAACACTGATGAATAGGATGTGAACATAATTAGTATTTAAACCAAGTATACTCCTCCATGAACCTTGATGGAACTTTATTTAACTTTTTTTTACTAAGCCTAAGGCTTGTATAGGGGTTTGTTTTTTCTAGTTCGTGTAATGTTCATTATCATTGTTTTCTCTAGTTTTGTTGTATTTGCACATTAATTAAATTGACATAAGCATTTTAATACTAAACTTTTCACAATTTGAATTGTCGAAATGTCACATAATTGAGCTATCCTTGAGTTTCTTAACATATAACATTATTTAAAAGTGATACGTCATTTTTCCTGTAAAAACGTATATTTGGCAATAACTCTTCAGTACTTTTAACACAATAACTTGAAAACTGGTTAGCACTTGGTAGTTACTTGTAAGGGTTAAAAGATGTTTGTAGCCTATGCAATTTCGAGAATCTTTTGTGTTTAAATCTATATCTATAATAAAATAAAAATCGTTTGATTTTAAAAGAGGTGTGTTGCATTAGAATCTAACATTATTTTAGTAATTGGATCTACTGGGCTTATTCTCAAGAAGTGACAATGATGGTATGAATAATGGGTATTTATATTCTTTTATGAAAAATAAATTGGTTGGTGGGGGAATTGAAGATTTTGAATTAAATGAGAATAAGTAAATGCGATGATATAAAGAGTTTTCAAACCATTGCTTTTAAGTTAGAAGATGGAAGTGGAACCTTTTTATTATTCCTTTACTTCTCAAAATCATAGGTTACAGGAGCTATAGATATCCATGATACTTTGTGTAATCTTAAGTTTAATGTGTAAAAACAATTTGTGGGCTTTGTATGTATACATGTATGTGATGAATTCAGTTTGATATTATGAGTATCTTATAACGTACAGTAAGAATGTGATTTCCAGTGATGGATGTTCAAAAAATTGAATGTTTATCATAATATTTGCTGCAGATTAGTCTTTGATAATCCAAAGCTTCCTCTGTTTGAAGTATGAACTTGTAGTTAGAAATTGTCAATACTCAATAAAACTGATAGCTTTTATTTGATAGACAATTATTTGTGAAACTCTTCTGCTGATCATAATGTCTTGAATATGTTTCCATTATTTTTATTGAATACTAAGTTTCAATTATTGGTTGCAGAAAATTTTGTTGACACTAAACACTATCAACGTTTGTTATTATTATTTGTTACATTATTGTTGTATTTTTTATTTGACTTTTAACACAATTTGGTACTTTGTACTTATTTAGGATGCCAAAGGAGCCATATGGAGAATGAATCTTAGTGTAAAAAATGAGTGTACTGCAGAAGAATGTTTGTTTCGAGCTCCTGCTGGTAAAATTGTTGGACTTACATGCTCTCCAACAGGATGTGCTTTTGCTGCCCTTAGTGAAGAGGGCGGTTTATATATTTATGACTACAGTAAGAGAATGCTTTTAGGGTATAAATTATTTTCAGGGAGAGGTGCCAGCTTGATGTGGATACCCATAAAGGTAAATCATTACAAGGTTCAAATTATTTTTAAATAACTTAAAATTTAGTCTAGAAATTGCATTCATGATGTCTTTTTATGCTGCATGTATAACTACTTTGATGTTATATTCTATGTAGAACTCTAGAACTCATATCAATATCTTATGAACTCCTTTGGTTGCTGTGGACTAATAATATGTGTCAACTCTTTAAATATAATGGAAAATTTCTAGAATTATACACCCTATCACAATGTGTGCTAGAACTAAGTGTTAAAATTAAATTGATGTAGTTATATCTTATGCACATAATGTATTTTGCCGGTTTCAGGTTGATTTAAGAGGCAATAAGCTTCTCTTGGGATTTCAAAGTGGTGTTATACGTTTGGTCTCAATAAGCTATGTGAAAAGCGATGAAAAATCATCAGATGCTAGTGAAATGCAAGAAGAAGAAAGTAGCAATGAGGAAGAAGAAACAGGAAGCAATGAAGGAGGAAACGAGAGCGACATTATATCCACTTTTAAAAGTATCAGAAGTAAAAGAAAGAGTTTCTGGACACAAAGGCAGAAAAGATCTAGTCTTAATGTTTCTGATAGTATCAAATTCTTGGATAAAAAAGTCAAGCAGTCTCTTGCTGACGCTGGAGAAATTGACTTTTGTCTTCAGCAAGTGATAAAGCCTCACAAAAAATCTGTGTCTGCAATTTCTCACAATTTAAACTTCAGTCTATTTGTGACAGCAAGTGAGGATGGTTCTGTTTTCTTTTATGATATACTGAGGAAAGATAGAACAATCAACTTGAATCCAATTGGATTTGTTCAAGTAGGGAATCCAGTAACCTGTGTTGATTGGATGCCAAGTTTGGTAAGTTTTCAATTCATTGGTAAAAATGGGAAATTTAAGCACCTATTTTACATATTTTATGTGAAATGATATCCCATTTTTCTAATTATTAATTTGTGCTTGTAGTTTATTTTGATTTCTCTCTTATCACCTTATAATCAATTCCTTAGGATGTCTAGATCGAATGAATCTTGAAGTAATTTTCCTAATTATTGCATTATGCTGTGAACAAAAATAGTTGAGATTGTCCCTATCTGAGAAGGAGATAAAGAATATTTTTCTTGATGAAACATTTTTTGGGCTGGGAGTTGGGACTTTGGCTCCTCATCTGAGTTCAAATTTGGCGTATATCATTGTAATATTTATGAATAAATTATGAACATAAATTAAAACACTTGCCATTGCCAACTTCAGCACATATATTATTTAGGAGGTGCATTTCCTTTGGAAATTTAAATGGAAGTTTGTATTTAGGCTCATGGAGAATATTGAGATATGATAGTGATATCTATCTTTCAGAAGATTCCTTCTCTTATTTAAAATAAGAATTAATTTTGTTAGCTCTCATGTAAAAATAAATTCAAATTATCCTGCTCATGACTTATGCTTTACTTACCCTTTGAAATGGTTGATTTGAAGCCTTGATTTTAAAAAGTTGTGTGGGTCACATATTGAGATATTTAAATTAGCTTTTGAATTAATTAATGATGACAAATTTTAATAAGGTTTGGTAATTATTTATAGGGTATAGTACACCATTGAGCATGTCATTAAATACATAAAAGAAGACATTTTTGTCTCAATAAAACTATCATTTAGTCATTTTTTCTCTGAGACTTTCTTATACAGATTTTTAAAAACTGGCTCATATATCTTTTATGCTGGTACTTGCTTCACAAATTTGAATAAAGATATTTTAATTATGTATATGCAGTAAAACCCATTGGTGATGCTTTTTAGGGGACCAACTGAAATCCACCTTATAAACAAGATAGAATTTTAACTAGGATATAGCAATATTTTATTTTTTGGAAAACAACATAGAAGTGTTATTAGATTCCCTCAAAAGGGATCTTTAGTTTTCTTTATTTTACACAGTTGAAGATGAGCTATATAGAGAGTGTGTGAATTATCCCTGTGTAAGATTCTAACCTCATCATATTTTTGAAGAATGGTCAGCATTTTGAACAAATAGAGCACATTCATTTTTTCTTTAGTTTTAGTCATTTTCACTCTACCTTGAAGTGATTCTTTACCAGAGAGATGATCAGGGACAAATAATGGATTGTTTAACAGCAGTAGTGATGGACATTTTAAGAACACAATCTCTCCCAGCCCACCAAGCTCTGCACTGCCACTCTGATTTATTCTATATGATTATAACTTGAGTTTGCAATGAAAGAAAACATTGTCAAGTGACTTTTTATCTAACTTACTGCCTTGAGGCAAGACTGATTGGGAAGATCTCAATTTATATCATGTAAGAGCTAGAAAAGGCTGCCCATTAGAGACAAGATGAGGCAAGAGAGGAGATTGGAGGGTGTTGATAGAAATAATGCAAACATGCATCTGAGGATGGGAAAAATCTACCTTGTAAGTGATTAGCTGAGTATAAGCAGTATTTTTACCATGAATTTTGTGTTAAAGGGAGCAGGAGGAATGCATATATTAAGCAGGACAGCATTTTCAGTGTGAGTGTTTTAACTGGGTTTGACTGTAGACACCTATCCCAACTATTCTTTGATAGCTATAATTTCATTGAAATAAACTTGCAGAGGTTAACTTGGTCCACATGGCATAATTTAAGAATTGTATAAAGAGAGTACAATATAACGTAAAAATGGTAAAATCCACGATAATTGTCAGAA
Organism: Ladona fulva; assembly: GCA_000376725.2. Taxonomy (NCBI): domain Eukaryota; kingdom Metazoa; phylum Arthropoda; class Insecta; order Odonata; family Libellulidae; genus Ladona; species Ladona fulva. Next base: position 729,906 of record KZ308555.1, read on the forward strand.
ATTTCTATTTGTTATGTTACGCATTTACTTTTTGTTTCAATTGGAAGTTTTCCTTTAGTCATCATCTTTTATTGATCACAGGCTGACATATTGCTTGTTTGCTGCTCCAGAGGTCAACTCACAGAAGTTATCTTCTCTCAACAAGAACTGAAGACAAAAGAATTTTCATATGAATTGAATGCTCCTATGAAGCACAATTTTTTTAAAAGCAAGAAATCTCAGATTTTGCAAGATATCTATCTAAAGAAAAGGGAAAAAGAGAAAATTAAGAAAAGAGAAAGGAAAGAAAAAGAATTGGAAATGATGAAAGAAAAACATGGCGGCAAATTGGATGTTGATCCTGAGATTTATTTAGGTAAGTCTGTAAATTTATGTATTGATAATTAACACTTTGGTGTCTGGTGACACCACAATGATGTTATGAACTTAAAGACATTAAATTTAAGTGAATGTGAAAGTGTTAATGAATCAAAACTATTTTTGTTAATGATTTATTCTACTAAATTGAATAAGGATTGATGGCTGAAGAAATTATTGTTATTTATTTACTCATCAGGAAGTGAAATTATTATATTAGAGTTTTACAGTCATTATAGTCTAAGGATAGCCATGTCTTTTTCCCATTTTTCAAGTTGTGTTGTAAACATGGGTGTGATTAACCCTTTAGCCGCAGGAGCCTCAGTTTTTCCTACAACTTTGTGCTGGAGAAAAGTAATAGGGGTACTGAAGGTGCAGGCAAGTCCTAGCAGGTAGTTATCCCTTATAATCTGGGTCGACCTTTTTCCTATGGGTTCGGTCAGCGACTATAGTTTAGAAATTATGGTTGCTATTATATTTAATATATTTAATAAGAAACTTTTATTGAATAAGCAGTTCACATTTACTTTCCTTGTAGTTTGCTGATCATTTTCATATCAAACACTTTGCAGATATCTTGATTTTTATCAATTATTACCAATTTCATAATTCCGCTGTTCAAAAATTGAAGAAAAATATTTTTTTTTAAAGAATAGGGTTTCTAGGTTTGCATTAAAAATATGAACAGAAGAAATAATTTTTAAAATTTTATTGTAATTTTCTGAAACTCTTTAAGATAGTGAAATCCTTTAAACAGTTTTCTAAACATAGTGCTGTGCTCACTATCGCTCGAGCTACTGGATGTATCAGACGTCTCACATTTGGATTGAAACAACATTTCCAGAACGACATAATGTGAGGATATTTTCTTCTTCTTAGATTGAGGAGTGTAGCTTCCTCTATCCATAGTATCTTGATTTATATAAACGATGCTTATTTAAATGACAATGACAAAGAATGTAACCATGTAGAACAATACTTACTTTAAATGTAGTAGAGTAAGGAAAATATAAGACAGGGTATGCATAACCAAATCTGGATATCCCCCGAGGTGCAAACTCCCTTGGATTTTTCCAATATAGAGGAATTGAGAAAAGTGAGCCTTTTGGCATCTCTTTGAGAGGCAGGGCCATAAAATTGAGAAAGGACAAGAATTGGAAGAAAGAACAGGTCAAATATAGAAAAGGGTTTTTCCCACAGTTCTCTTAGGAGAAAATACAAATATGTTTTCCGCAGCTAAAGGGTTAAGAAGAGAGACTTCAGCTTTCCCTCTCATTACTAGAGTCAGTCTGGTCTACTTCTTGTTATCACATTATTTGACTAACATTGGACGTTGAGGTGAATACAAAGATAAGAATGACAGAAATAAACCTTTACAGTTGCCATTACTCTTGCAAAATCATTGGTTTGTAACAGATCTTTCTCATTGTAGCCCCTCTAATTTTCACAGCCCATACTTTCTGTCCATTTTGGGGTCTCATTAAATCACATAAAGTTTACCTTGTGTAATTAATATTATTTATATCACTATTTCTTTTAGATTCTTTTAAAATTTTTGTGAAATATTTATAATTAGGAGTTTCTGTAATTACTTGCTAAGGAATCATTGTCACGCATATTTTGAACAAATTGAACATATTTTGAACTTAATAAGATTTAAAGCATTGTGGTCTTTTGTTTATTTTTCTTTACAAAACTGACTACGTACCATCTGTTCCTCAATTTACTGGTAAGCTACAAGATTTAACTCCCCATTAAGTAATTATAACTCTTTATGATATCATCGTCAAGAAATATAATGTGTCTAGGCTACTACTAAGGACAAATGGCATGTGTTCCTCTGTATATTAACATGTTC